>CALYLW010000815.1:33208-350780 GCA_944989445.1 Ampullaceana balthica | reverse complement strand
AGTAAAAAATACCATGAGTTCAAATGATGGCAAAGTCGATGACGTTTATTATTTACTTTCGTGAGTATTCATTACAAAAATCCAATGAAGGTATGTGCTGATATGTGCACAAAATTCACTGACGTCCAATGGCCATAAAGGATCTATTAGTTTTGTTTATTTTTGGCAACTCAAAAAGGAAATAAATATGCGTAGTTTAATTAAAAGATTAATTTTTATCCTCACATTTTTTTACACAACATTTTTTCATTTAGTTATATATTTAATTATATTTTATTTATTAGTATACGTAGTATAAAATATCCATATTCCATTATTCATCCAATTTTCTGTAAATTTCTAATGATTGAATAAAATATTAACAACGTTTTGAAAATCACAATTGTTTTGGTCCCTTTACCCACACGACTCCCCCCCCCTTTTTCCCATCAAAAAAATTGATAAATAAATTTTAAAAAATAATAAAATACCACCCTCAAACATTAAGTAAAAAAACAAACAATACTATTTTTTAAAAGTATTAAAGGCCTGCACTCAGTCTCAACTTATTACATTTTTGGTCATTAACTTAATCCAGCCCGTGCATATTTTTACTTCATGAAATATGGCAAACTTTGGCAAAAAGTTTGAACACACAAAGCTCTATCACTACGACTTTGTTCTCATCTCTCAAATATTGTCTCAATGCACTGATGGGTGAAATGTAGCAATACTAACTATAGTTGTATACTTAGATAGAACGCTCAGAAATGTACAGTTGGACAGCCTGCAATTGTATTTGACCAAGCTTTGTGTTAAATTGTCCGTTGTATAAATCACCATTAATGTATCAATATGGCAATACTTAAATTATTTCGCAACCATTATTTAATAGTTTCTATTAATTAAATGAAAACAATATGAAGTCAAGTTTTGTTCAAAATATTAATTTTATTAGAAAAACGTTTTAAATTGTTGTATAGTGTAAACATTGATCTTGTAAAATGGTGGTCATTAAAAAAAAAGCTTAGGCTTTATAAAGAGAAACTTTTACAGCTGACTGACAGATTCGTAACTGGAGCATATTCAAAACTAAAAAGAGTAAATCCATCCGTAAATCATTAAACCTTGAAACGCTAGAAGAAAAAAAGAGCAAAGTAGTAATAATACATAAGACAAATTATTCTAACTTGGAAATATAAAACAAAGATAATCTAATTCAACCCTCAGATAGACATCAGGTTAAAAAAAATCTTGTTCCGTATGCAAGAACTAATTTTCGTTCTTCCGTCTGGAATTCGGACGTGGTTTGGGTTGCCTGAGGCAACAAGGAAAACCAACACTCTATCAACATTTAAAACTCTAATAAAAATGAAAGACTAGACATAAATAATGGATAAGCATAGCACGAAAAATTCTTCTGTATAGAAGGAGCGCCTGTAACAGAATCAGATAAGATAAGGTATAAATATTTGCAATTCATTAAAAGCGAGCAAATTTATGTAGCTAAAGGTCAATAAAATATAAGGTGTAAAATGAGAGACTTGCACCATTTCAAATTTTATTTAAAAAACACATTTGAATAGAGAATATGTACAAAATATTTTTAAATACATGAAAGAAAAATATGCAACAAAAATTACATGAAAGGAATTTCAGTCATGACTTTGTTCCTGTTTATTTATGCTAACAAAATTAATGTAGAAAAAGATGAGAAAATAACGTTTTGATATTTTTAGAGATTTAGCAATTCTTAACACAACATGATAATTTTAAAGTCAACTGCATGCCACTCAAAATTTATACATTAATATAAAAATTGTTAACAACATGGAAAAAACAACGTAAGTCTGTTGCACCACGCAATATCGATTAAATGTAGCTCCCAGGATCTGTCTGTTGCTCCAGGTCGGTCTGTGACTCCTGAACCTTCGGGGGCTGGCTCCCCTCCTCGACCACGTCAGCGTACATCGGCCTGTACTCCCTGTTGGTGATGGGCTTCATCTCCGGCTTCGGGAACATGACGTACTGCACGGCCAGCGGCTTGCCGGTGAGGCAACACTTGGCCTGTCTCATCGAAACCACCAGGATCAGGACGACGACAAGCAAAGCCAAAACCACCGCCCCCAGGACGGCGCCAATGATGATGGGGATCCTGGCGTCGACTCTGTGAACACGTTCGTCCCGGCCGATGTCTTCCATATGGGTATACACGTCAGAGACGTCGCCTCCGGTGGGGACTGGTGTGCCTGGTGGGAGCCTCTCTTCACACCGGGACAGGCTCACGTTTTGTCGAACATAGTAGTCGTTTTCCGGAAAGTTGACGAGATTGGAGTTGAAGCAGATCCCTATGCACCTGCAGTTGGCCGGAGTCGGGCGAATCGATCGGAACTCGAAATACGTTTGAGCCGGGTAACATCTCGTCCGGTTCATTCGCCTGCACGACAACGTGTGGGTTTCTTTGATCTGGCACCAGAAGATGTTGTAGTAAACGGTCGAATCTTCAATGATCCGTTTGGTTTTGAAGGAGAGGGTTGTGCCGGTCACGGAGTGGAATGTTCTGTTGTGGACTAATGTTCTGACGTCACACATGTCCTCGTACGCCCTTTTATTGTGAACGGAGTAAATTGCAACAAAAATTAGGACGAGGAACTATTTTCCTCTTATATAATTTATATACATTTATATATAAGAATAATAAATATATATGTATGTAAAATAGAAGTCACAAATATAATAAACATGATTGATAGGGCTGTTAACGATTAATTTAAATTTAATAGTTAACTTTAAAAAAAAATTAACGAATAATTAATCGTTAATTATGATTAAAGCAAAAAATTTACATTTATGATGTCATAAGTAACACTTATTAAACGTTCTTGTTTAAAATCTTTAAAAAACCTTGAAATGTCCTTTTTATGTCATCTTTTAACCAACTACATTAAAAGACAAGTGTGTTGACATTATTCTGTTAAAGTGATGAGCGGGTCTATTTGACACTATAACCAGCCGAGCTGAACAATCATTCACATGAAACTGAGGTAACTGGTATGCACAAAACGGTATTGGCCAAGAATGACATTAACGGATATCGGTGTTAATTAAGTTTCCACCATTTTAGAGGGTTAATGGATTCAGGAACTTTCATCTTTATTTTGTAACGCAGTAATTCATCAGAAGAGCTGTCGCCATTTTCTGTCTCTGAGTCAGACTTCATTACTGCCATTTGCTAAATGCGCTTTTCATTTGGTTGGATAAGGAGGCGAAGTGTTAGAACCATGTTAGGCAAAATTTATTAACATTTTGTACATTCTCGTCAGTCAAAAGTTTAAAACCAAAATGTTCGTGTAATCGTCAGAAATTTGTTATTTATCGACCGCTATTTAAATTGTTTCTTTTACTTTATGACTTCCAATACTTTGTAAGTGGTGGGTCGATTAGTCGTTAAAAATAATTTAATCGTTAAATTTTTTAACGATTAATCGAGAAATTAATCGTTAATTTCCGCAGCCCTAATGATTAATAGTATTATACAGCTTTATAATTCTTTTGAACATGGTGTCAAACTTTAAAATTTTCAGTGTTAAATAAATATAATTCACCTAAATAACACGCACCTGTTCAAAAAGGGAAGAAAAAAAAACAAACAAACAAATTTAATACTAGTTAATTCTATTGCCAGACTTTGCAATATTTAACATGTTACAGTCAATGTCATAATATCTTATGTTTAATTAACATATGAATTTATTGTATTAATTGCATATATAAATATCCGTCTTGCTATTTATGGGTTAAAATGCCTTTAAACAAGCTGGGGCGACGCTCTGTTTAATTTCTCTAATTATTTTTTTAAACCTTTTTTTTCGCTTGCGAATTCAACTACGATTTTTTTTTAAAAATAATATATACAAAAATAATTTGGTTTGATTGGCATGCGCACTCAGCTGGCGTACCGACGGCCATGGGTTCGAATCTCCGTGAAGGCAGATATTTTTTCCCCGGGACCAAGGGTGTCATTGAGTCCACCCAGCCCCGAATGACTACCTGACACTAGTTAGGGAAACAAAGGCGGCTGGGAATACCGTGGCCTGTGAACGCTGCGTCACTTACCAATACGTTCTTATCAGAACGTAGGACGCAAAAGTCTTCCGTATAGAATGAGCGTCTGTAATAGATAAGATAAGATGGCTTTGGTAAGAATGTCATCTCAATAAAATAGAACATAATCATATTTATTTTTTTTAAAAACATGTTTACTACTTTCTGTCAATATTTACACATAGCACGCCTTAAACACACAACCCTCCCCCCCCCCTACCACGAAAACAATCCCGCAAACAAATGAACCCGTGACTAAAACCATTGACGTGTAACATAAATTTTACCTCGCCAAATCGGGGTCTTCGATTCTAATGTCATAGGGGCCAGCCGTTCCGATGTAGTACTGCATCGAAAAGCCATCGCTCAGAGGAGGAGAGACCGCTTGGGTCACGTGCAGCACAGCCAAGAACACACTGAGTAGAGAGATTCCCATCTTGATCAGTTTTACCTGTTGAATTCACAATTGTAGCAAGTTTGATAAAGATACATAATAAAATACACACAACAAAGAATGTGTGTGAATTTGAAGCAGAGAACATATTTAGTGACAATCATAATGGTGATTCTGTATAATAGTGCCCGGATAACCGTAACTTCAATTCGTTTGCAATAGTATTACTTTACTTGGAGCACACATTTTTAGATTGTCCTAGTCAAATCGGCCAAAGTCTGTTCTTTGAACAAACACACATTTTCAATTCCACTACAATTTTAAGTGAATTAAGGAAATGAAAAATATTTAAACAATTTTAAGAAATAGATATCATCACTGTTTAGCCTACTCCTTAGCTTGGCCCATGATTTGTATACATTTTTAAAAATTCTTTGAGTTTATATAGTTCTCGCTTAAGAGTAAAATACATTTTGCTAGCCGGCTGCTACATGGAACTGACGCTTGCGTAGCTCTCTTTCTCTGTGAACAGCGAGAAAACACTTTAAAAAGTCCACTTTATAATAGTAATAGGGTTTTCGAGTTATCCACGGTCCATATAATAAATGATGTCCAATGTACTTTCTATATGGTAATAAAGATAACCTGATTTTTTGTTTCAATAATCAGTTTTGCTAATAAGTAGACGGAGATAAATTCACATCTTTTTATTTACAATGAATCTAAACATGAAGTCTGAGTTGTTCAATTTTATATGTCAAGTTCAATGTTCCCTCTAAGGTTCGTTGGTCCTTGTGCAAAAGTAAAAAACTCGTGTGCAAAGTTGTAAAGCATCTATTTTTGTCCAATACATGCATTTTTTTAAAAAATTGCTGTGCGGTCATTCTAAACTGCTCCGAGCGTCGGTCGGATATCTGCGCGGCTGCGCAGCCACGAAACTTAGAGGGAACATTGGTTAAGTTATCAGTAAGCTCTATAAATATGTTTTAGTTTTAAATGTCATTTGAATTGGTCCACAAGATAAATAAAATATATAAAATCCTCACTAAAGAATGGTAAGAATTGACTGAACTTAATTACTTCGCCTTTCTTTATTGGCTTCCAAACAAATATCCTATATTTATAAACATTCGGAATCAAAAAACAAAAACAAGTTACCTTACACGCAGCCGTCTCTCGAATGACACTACAGTTTATGTTGTCAGGCGGCTGACAGTGTCCTTGACATTTTACTACAGTACATCTGTTGAAAGTAGGTCACTGTGGCGGGCCCTCTTAGACGTCGATGTTAACAAACATAACATGTAATGAGTCTGAACTTCTGAATGCCTTCGGGTGAATTACATATTTGTGTAAATCACTTCTCCATTAAATTCAAGAACAATCTATTCCAGACGTTACTCTTTCAAAAATCGAGTTTTAAAAAAAAATAATAATGTTCACAATAGCTGTGGGACCACTGTGTGAGCAAGTGTGCTTAAACATTGATGTGTGTGTATGTTTGTGTCGCATATGTGTTTATGTAGCAAGTCATGCGCCTCCATTGTGTACGATTCTTTTCATAGAATATCGAGCTGTTGTCCACCAGAGCCACATCGTCACAACAAGTTCAAGGCCACGTGTTCAAGCAGGTTGGTTTTTTGAAAAGTGCTACTTATCTTTCATTGAGAGCATTTCTTGTGTTCTGATTGATTAAGAAGGCACTTCTAGACGCTCCCCGACTACTTCGGTTAGAAATAAAAAGGAAGATTCAAGTTCTTTTTAAAAAACGTGTTGTTTGTGTTACAATAAGATGAAGTATCACAAATGTGCTTGACAGGAGCTTGGAGCGAAACAAGACCAAACTTGTCGGTTAATTAACCCGAAAATATTTTTCCTATGAGAAAGCGTGGCATGACCTATTACGCAAAAAGTTTTATTCACGCGAATATTTGAAAACATTTTTCAGCAAATTTTAAACATTCAAAGTGAAGAATTGATTAAAGCGTAATAAATATTTTAAAAAATTGCATTTATGCCTAATGCAATTTACAACTGTTTATTAATTTAAATTGGTGGCGAAAATATAATAATGTCTTGCAGCCTTGCAGAATTTTATCGAAGGCGTTCAACTGATGAACATTGATGCTATTACGCCACATATACCCACACATGTATCGATCCTGCATGTGTCGATGACGGCCGTTAGGACGCTTGTTACGTTCCGTAGCAGCCTTCCGGAACCTTTCGATTCTTTGCGCATTGGTAGCACCAGAGTTAGATAAACAAAGTTGAAGAAATGGTTGATCGTTTGGTACCTTAAGCAAGGAACTGCACCTATTGCATTTTACGCGTGCCATTGATCAGAAATTATTGTTGTCCCATACATTAGCTGTTATAATGGGCATAACCGTATAATGTCCGGAAAAGTAAAACATAAAAATAAAACAGTCGCGAATCATCCGACAAATACCATAAAAAAACTCACTGCTTTAGTATAACTCAACCAACTGCATTTTCCTAGCGCGAAAAAGGCTTCATCTGAGTATACAGTTGTATTTGGTCCGCCAAATATAACAGGATTGGCAAAGAGTGTTTTGAACACACCTCACGAAGGGTAATTATTCCGATATATCAATGTTGTATGAACCTTAAATATTAAAAGGGAATACAATTGATGAACATAATGTAAAATTATATTCGTGTGAATTAACTGAAAAGTACACAAAAAAGTAGGCAAAGGCAATATCATCTTTACGATAAAAAACGAAATAAATTGTATAATTTGCATACATATAACTTTATTAATTTTTTTAAAGTAAATTCGTGCGACCTAGATATGAGACTTTCTTGAAATAATTTTTATCAGTTTTGCTTTCTTAAGTTTTACTTCTTCTCTGTTATTATGTTGTTTTCTTACTTTTCCTTTGACCCTTTCCAAACCTATTCTTAGCCCCCAAACCTATTCTTAGCCCCCAAACCTATCTAGCCCCCAAACCTATTCTTAGCCCCCAAACATCTAGCCCCCAAACCTATTCTTAGCCCCCAAACCTAGCCCCCAAACCCGATTTTAGCCCCAAACTCCCCCTTTTTTTGTCCCTTAGTTGACCATGAATTCCTTAAGGGCAAGATGATTTCTCCTTCACTGAGTGGCACGCGAAATGGTTTTGCTCGATTAACTGGAAACTAAGATTTAAAGAGTGATTAACCTTCATACTGACACACCAACAATTGCTAGAAACACTGTGCTTGAATGATGTCACTTTAGCAAAAATAAGATATGGAAAGTGATGAGGGATAAAGTTTTTAAAAGTATAAAATATTTTCTATAATTTTGTTTACCACTTTTTTTATAAACTCACTTTCGTTCCTGTGGCATTGTTTGTCTGTCCACAATTTTTCAATTTTGCCAACGTAAAATTAAACCATTTCTAATGGTCCTAGATATCTCAAAATTTTACCAAAGATAGAACTTGGATGACAATGCATTGTATCAAAATTTCAAATCGATCGAATGTACCATTATTAAATTATTGAACTTTTTAATTTATCTATATTTTATTATATACTTTGCCTTCGTGTCTGTCTGTCCGCAATTTTTCAAAATTGCCAACGTAAAATTAAAATACATTTTGATGGTCCTAGAGAGCTCAAAATTTTACCACAGATAGATATTAGATGACAATACATTGTCTCAAAATTTAAGATCGATCGAATGTACCGTAATTAAATTAATGCATTTCTTAGTTTATCTCTATATAAGCATCTATACACGCCAGCCGTAGTTTAATTTGAAATGACGGATTCACCCCGTGACCTCATCGCTTTGTTATTAAACGTTGGGCGGGCGCTGATGAATTGTTTGGGTAATAAAATAAATAGAGGTAAAAAAAATATTGTTAAAAACCACGTTTGTATTAGTGGACTAAAAAGAATAAAATAAATAAAGGTAAAAAAATGATTTTTAAAAACCACGTTTTTACAAGTGGACTAAAAAGAAGAATATAATTTAAAACTTGTAAGTTCAAGTACTTCGATTTCATATGACTAAAAACGTGAGGCGGGTGTTTGGTATACAAATTAAAAATTTCTAATTTAGAAGGCAAAAGAGAGATCTATAAGTGAGAGAATGTGTGAACCGCATATGTTAAACCGCATAAGCGCCCGTCCCACGTTTTTAGTCATATCAAATAGAAGTACTTGAACTTACAAGTTTTAAATTATATTCTTCTTTTTAGTCCACTTGTAAAAACGTGGTTTTTAAAAATCATTTTTTTACTTTTATTTATTGATAATCATAAATAAACATGATGCTGATGATTATGACATTTTTAATCGCAGTTTTGTCCCTTATAGTGAAGCATGCTGAATTCGCGATGATACCTTAACTTCCTTTTTTTTTCAAAGTGGTTTTCAGCTCCCTTAAGCTTTCTCGAATATTCTATTATAACAGTAAAGATTGAGATGGAACTTTAAGTGGAGTAAAGTACCACTTCCATTTACCAGAAATCTCTTGAAAGTTTATAAAAAAGTAATATAAGTACTAAAAAGTACTATAAGTACTAATAATGTATGTGAAATTTCATCCACTTAACTGAAATGGTACTCATCTATAGTTTGACACACAAACAAAAAAACAAACACACACACACACGCATACACACACACATATATACAGAAAATATTGCAAAACTGATTTTTCGTGCTCAGGAAAGTGTAATATGTTTTTTTTTAAATATCGACTTTGAAGTCTTTCATGAATACAATATCTGCCATTACAATTCGTAAACTAAATAGTAAAATTGCATTCAGATGTCTCGTTATTATTTTATGTGCCGTATTTTCTCCTATAGGTTATGATATACTGTTCCATAACTGTGTCGAAATCGATTCAAATGAGTTCATTATGAGGTACTGATATACACGAACAAAATATATTGTATTACTTATTATTTAAATGATATAGATCTTCAATCGGTGAAAACCTGTCTTATTCTTACATTCATACATCAGTGTAGCTCATCAATATTGTCAAGAGTGACGTTTTATTGCGTACATCTTGCAAATTAATTCAAATGCATCAAGTTATAAAATCATAATTCAGATTTTCTTAAATCCTTTAATTGTAAGTGCTATTTTAATGTTTCTGTGCTTTGGTTCTCTGATAACATTGTAAATAAATGTTTACATATAAATGAAAGCAGACGAACATTGAAGTAGCAAATCTCAACAGAACCGTACACCTATGCGTCACCTTCTCTTGTGTTACGTAATCATTTTGCGAATGATGCCTACTGCTGCATACCCATAAAGAAAAAAATGTATTAAATTTCTTACACAATGTTACAAAAACATAAATACATGTATGAGTTTTAAAAGAAATAACACATCTGCCATCTAAAATCCTGAGAGAAAACGCCATGTTTCCTTTAAACTTAATGTGACTACTACTCCCACTAGTTGTAATACTGTATTGTACTTCCAATGCCCACTGAGATGTAAGAAATTAATCGTTTAAACGTTTGAAAATAATAGTATAAAGCCGATTTGCATATTACATCACATAATTTAAATATAGTTTAAAAAAATATTCAAAACATGTCTGCGTCGTTTCTGTACACGTTTAAGACTTTTCAGTATACTTCATGTGAATTAACATTTGTATTTTTGAAAAAGTTGAAGGAATTCGTCTAATTAAAATAGCTGGAAGAAAATAATGATTTTTTCTTAAGTCCGCGTTATAGACTTGTGTGTAAGCTAGAAAATATTTTGTTCAAATGTGTAGCCTTGAGCTAGTTAAAAACGGAAGAAGACAGAAAACTTGCTCTCATTTCTCAAGCTCATGTCATATAATCTTTTACACCTCCGCACTTTTATACATCCAAAGTTTAAAGCTGTGTTTATGAGCACTGAGTAGTGATTTTGTTGGTCGAATGAAAGCACGCAAAGATATCAGTGGTCCTGTTTACATAATGTCAATAGTTATCCATGTTTTATTTGGTGGATGGAATTTGGAACTTTAAAATATTTTTTTTTCTTTTTAATGTAAGCTTTAAATAAAATGACCGAAGAAAGGAGATTGAAAATAATATGGGCTTGATTTTAATTTTAAAAGTTGAAGGAAGAAAATGGTTTCTGGTTGGTTTGTGATGTAAATTAATACATTTTTACTTGCGGTTTTGGTAAAATTCGCATTTCGAAGTATTGATAATTGCTTTTAGTCCTACTACCGTTAGTAACTTATTATTGAAAATTTTACATCAAATATGGCGAAAAGTTGAAGGGAACGGAAATATACATAATAAATAAAATAGAAGTTTTCGAACAGAATGAGAAGAGATTTTTGCTTTTAAGGATAAAGACGTAAAGCCTTCTTTAGCCAAATGCTGCAACTGCAAGTCTACTGCAAGCAAATTACAAAGCTAACAGTTTGAAGCAACACTACTTAAAAGTCATTAAGAGAGTTTGTTTTTGAGTATCCACTGCAATCTGAATTAAGAAAAAGCAAGCTTGCTGAGTTGAAGTCTGGAATATGTCAGCAGCAGAAACTAGTTTTCAGCAAAGAGTGTGTCACTTTAACTGAGGCAAGTTATACTATAGCTTGGATTATTACTTGGAATATTTTCTATCTTAGATCAAATTAATTCCAGACTTAAGCGACTTATAACACAAATCCCAATGCCTTTTTGTACTCCACATTGAAGTTCATAAAATCAAAGCAGGGAGAAGTAACTAGTAACCAGCATCTGACAGCATTTCTTCGCACCACAACTACTTGATTCAAACCAAATTCAAAGGTTTCTCAGCAGGATCATACACCTTAGTGTACATTATAATTATGAGTCTAGATGTAGCAAATTTCTATTCATAAATGTTACATCTTAAATATGTGTTAATTACGAAACTGAATTTTCTTTAAATATACGGTTAGGGTTAAAACATCTGAAATGTTAAAATCATTAAATTCGAATAAAGATACATTTTAAAAAATACATATATATAAAAACAAATCACTAAAGCAATTTTTTTTTGCGAGTGGGTGTCGTGAACCATTGTGCTTCAATGTGACCCTCAACGATTTGTAAAATTTAGAAAAATGGCTCTCGGATACCACAGGTCTGGCCATCGCTTCTGCAGATAATGATTGTGATGACGTCACGGGTTGAGTTTCTCATCGATTTTGCCACACGTTTCTAGCAGATTTCGTAAGGATCGCTGATCAATAAACAGATCTAATATCAAGACGACTTTGTAGAAGATTCAGGTAAGAATATTATGTGACCAGGTGGAGTAGGCGCTTCGTTGGTTGTCTTGCATGAAGCTGCTTGTCCCTCACACTCAAAAAAAAACATTCCAAAGTGATGACCATGAAATATTGGTCTTGGATAAACCAGCTAGCCTCTAACACTCTATAATAGATTCCAATTTGATGACCATGAAATATGAATTCAGTAAAATCTGGTCAGCGCCGATAAAATGTTAATTCCTTCAATGTTACACAAAGTATTGCTCAAGCTAAATGTGTAAAAACTCTGCCCCATATGTGGGATGACGTTTTTTTAGAAACACTGGTATGATGTCAGATAAGGTCTGGTTCGAGATTGGGCAGAAAACTTCCCACTAAATTATCAAGTTTGTTGAAATTCACTAATGAAAAGATTTACGCCAGAGTTGTTTTAATGCCGAAATTCACGTATAAACTGTCACCACAGGCCTCCCGCCCTAATTCGGGACGAAAACGCTACACGATTGGGGTCAAATTTTAGTAAATACGTTTTGTTTACACTAAAAATATTTTAAAAATTGAGTACCAACAATTTTAATAAATACGGTATTATTTACGCTATATTAAATCGGGTTAACTATGAAACAAAATAATGATAAAAATTGTAGTTTAAAATAATTTGATAACTTATAAAATCTGAACGAAAAGAGATCGGAGTGTTTAAAATTGTTGGGTTTTTTCAATTCAAGACTATGCTAATTCATGGTAAAAGTGTAATAAACCAACAGCAAAAAAAAGGGCAAATAAAGCTTTTACTAAATGCATAGCCTTATTGCAAAATAATATTGCTTTGAAATAAAATTTAACATTGCCATTGACTGATCACTTTAAGCAACAATATAGGCAAAAGTTCAAAAGTTATACAATTATATTTCATAGTGTTTTTTTCAGCTTACAGCCGGTTCAAACTTACAAAATTTTGATCAAAAATTTATTTTAAAAAAAGCCATATAATTTTGCGTCACGGATTATTTTTAGTAATTATTGTATACTCGGAATTTATTTTTTAGAGCCTGTCGTACTCACGTGACTAATGTAACTTTTAACAGCTGATTTTTAATGTAATTTAAATGGTCGCCTCGTCAATAGACAAGTTGCAAACATGGACCTCTGAAGTCTCAATCGTAGAAGACACGAAACGGAAACATTAGTAATGTCGGACCTCACTAAGTCGAACATTCTTAATTCGAAAACCTCCCTATATCGAATTAATTGTTAGGTCCCGGAAAAATTATGCGCCTATTACGCCATTTTCACTAACTCGAAAGCTCCGTAAGTCGAATTTTTTTCGCGTCCCTTTGAGTTCGACTTTGGGAGTTCCGAGTGTATATCTTTCCTTGGGAATATCAAACATTCTTTAAAAATGTGAATTCGATGGTTCTACCCCAAGCTATTCGGATCTTGGTTATTGCAAGTTTAATTTAGGTTACTATGAGTGTGACTCACTCTGACAGTTACAGAACCAACGTAACTTTAACTAGTTTGGCCTGGAGTCATAGTAATGCGATTGACGGTGAGTTTCACTGTTACTGGTACGAAATGGTAAATTCACTTTATTTTAATTAGTTTTAAATTACAATGTACCTTATAACTATTTGCAAGGGATTTTTTAAATTAAAATGATAGATTGTCTATCAGCCAAATATAGCATAATGTCACAGCATAGTATATAATAGTCTATAGTTATAGTAATAATAGGCCTAATTAGGCCAATAGTGAGAGCATTATAAAATATGTTTATTTATAGTTATAATAGTGAAACGGTGGACGAAACCGCGGCTCTTCTGCGTTCACATTGCGGATCGCGTACAAGTTATGAAAGAAATGTTACAAGGATTACTAGAAGATTTACATGAAATGTTTAACGACCAACAGTGCTTCAATGCTGCTCCCAAAAATTGTATTACATTTTTAAATGGCTTTCAGCTGCTACAGGTCTGGCAACCTCTGGTTTAAAGCATGACAATACGAAATATGCATATTATATATTTTCTTGGCTGCATGCTATGAATATGATCATGCGAATCCTCAGACACGTATCACTATTCTACGCCTATGCATATGCTGCACTTTGCATACCTATACTGATTATGCTGAAAATAACTGATGATCATGACTTGTGACTCATTCAGATATGATATTTCAATTCCATTTAATGGCAATGGCTAACATTATTAAAGATTCAGAAGAGCACAGCAGTGTATAGTATAGAGTTTAGACTATAGACTAAACTACATCTACGAATATAGAGTCAGTTATATAATAGAAATATTAATCATAATGAGACTCTCACTTGCGAGAAATGAGAGTGAGCAATGTTAATGGGTATGGTTATGGCAGAAAATGAGTGGCCCTACCGCTTCGTAATTGTTCAATGCATGAAGTTGACTTATTCTGCATAATAAATTATAATTATACATTTAAGCTCTAGCTAAATTATATACTGAATTAAGTATTTTATTATTTCAGTAAATTTAAGCTAAATACTGAAATACTGTATATTATACACTATTTTTAAAGTTGATGCATTGAATTTACTTAAATTGGGTCTTAGATTTAAAGTAATAAGGCAAAAAAATATAATCGTTATAGTAATAGCATTAAACAAAATATTAGTGCTTTTAGGCAGTATATTACTATTAAATGGACAATACAATACTACATGCATTTGAGTTTTTCAATTTATTGGATTTTTTTTTGGATTGATTTTCTGTGGTTGTTTCTTTGTGAAATCATACCAAGTAAGAAATAAAGATATCTTATTCAAACTTAAACTCTTGCATAATAAAGATTTAAGCTTTAAAAATGTACATTTAAGGCAGGTATAAATATAGTTTGACAGTTTATAAAAGATCTTAAAATTTATAAAAATTAATATGATCGTCTAAATAGAATAAATAACTCATAAAGAATTAATTAAGACCGTTTGTTTTTGAGGACTGGTAAATCTTTCAACAAATAATAATACTAATAAAATAAATAAATCAAAAAAGAGAAAAGAAGGACCAGATAACCGGTTAACTGTCCGGCCCGTATTTTTCCTTTCGTTTTGAGAGTAAACAAGAGAGTATATGAAATTTCGCCTCGCGTCATCCGATGGTGACATTAGAGCTTGTGTTATCACCAGGCGTCGCGTTCGGCTCTCTTGCCCGTCAACTCAGCGACAACAAAATCGTCCGAAGAAAGAAGTAAACAGTAATGGTTAATGGGCCTCGTTAGTTTATTAATGTCTGCGTATTAAATATCACGTTTTCAAAGTTTGTAAAGACAGTTCGTTTTTTGAGGACCGGTAATACCGTTCTAAATTAAGGGCCGGTTAAACCATCTGATAGCAGTAACGAGTTCTTTGTCATAAAATGTTAAACACCACAAAACAATGAAATTCATTTAACCACGCCCTCGTCTGTTATTGACATCATGTTTACTTATCTAGTGTGATTCACGTCATGTCATTGGATAAAAAAAGAGAAATAAAAAATAAAACTGGTGAACTTACGGAGTAATTAGTGATTAATGATACGAGGTTTTGTAAAATGTCATATTTTATTTTTCAATCGTCAACTCGCCGAAATTACTGTATTTTGCGTGGCACAAGATGATTCACCTACTTTTACTGTTTAAATTTGGGGTTTAGGCAATACTAGCCTCGCTCCTCTTTGAGAAAATATTAAATTTGATAAGAATTAAATGAATGTGGTAATTTTGAATTAAATGATTATGACGTGCACGTAGTGAGCAAGAAAACCACACTATGAGACCGAACTCAAAACTGAGGACCGGTTAACCTTTCGGTATCTTTCCTACGTCTATCAAGTGACTCTTGTACTATAAATAGTAACACTTGTGAACTTGACTTTTGTTTCACATCAAAGGCGTCAGATCCACACTGCGTTAGTGTTAGCTCTCGTGCAATCCACTAACGGTGATGACGAGTATGTTATAATTTATACCGACATATTAAGAAGGCGATTTGAAGTCAAAGTTTTTTGCGTGTTGGATCTTGTACGCTTCTCCGCATCTGAACCGTAACACAACAAAAAATGAGCTCTGCGTAATATGCTAATAGGGACTAATTGAAGTTACAGTTAGCCGGTCCTGATTAAACAGGATCGGTACTGATTTGAATGCCAGTTAACCGGTTAACCGTTAACAACTTTAGTTGTACAGAAGCATATTTTTAAATTAATGCATAGTACAAAGATTATCTTTCCAGAGGGAAGTTTATGATTTTAGTACATTTTTACTCTTACTGATGAAAGGGTGTGTAGAATTTAAAAACAGTAGCTCACATCTATGTAAAAAAGTTTAGTAAGAAGCAGCGGCGTAGCGGGGGTATGTGCCGCCCGGGGCAGAATAATATGTTTACCCTATAGAGAAATTATTTTTTTTTAATTTCAAAATAATAATATAGGCACTATATGATTCTACGTTAGAAAGAACTACATATAGACTTTCCCCTCCATATTTTGAAGTTTTCTTTCATTTATAGAAAAATCTCTGATAAATCAATGTTGTCAGCTATTCCATCTTCAACAGCCAAATTAGTTATAGATTAGAAAATGCCAGTGTTTTCATTACTGATCGTTATTAATTTAGAGAGCTGCTCTCACAGCTTGCTTTATTTATGACAGTTGTAAGGAAAATTTGAAATAATGTTATAATGTAGACATAGCAACTTCGAAACTAAATAGGTTAATAACTTTGAATAAATCAAGTGGACTGGAATCCATTTGTTTACTATTTTGTAACCGTGAGTTATAATAGTCCTTGCTTGACAATGTTTTATGAGATACTTATAATTCGAATATTCTAATTTGACTGAAGAACTTCAATGTCCAGTAAATAAGTTGGTGTACTAATATCACATATTTTTTCCAAAGTTATTAACTGCCAAAACCTTACATCAATTTCTAATCACTTCATCATAAGAAGAATACACATTTTTCCAAACTGTTTTCCTACATAACACCAACATACATAATTCCCGTAATGGACGTAATGCTTCTTGGATGTAATGCTGATTTGTTCAAAAGTGCGCACCAAAAATTACTGCACAAAATATAACTCTTTTCGAACTTCCGCATAAAAATTGTTCAATATGATAATTTATTTGATAATACATGAATCAAATAAAAATAAATAAAATAAATGAAAGTTCCGTATTACGTTATTGTTTAATCTGATGTGTATTTATTTTGAAAACTTTCGTCACTTTTGACGGGTGATACGCTAGCCGCTAGTGGATACATATTTGCTTTGATTGCCAAAAATTTTATCTCTTGTTTTTTGACTGGAAGGTTCTATGAAAATGATAAGGTCTCAAAAATAAAATTTAATAAATATCAAAGCATTCTTTAAGTATTTATTTAGTTCCTTTTATTTACATAAAAGTAGTAGCACGCATATATATTATGCATTTAATGTATAACATTCATATCCTAACTACAAGATAATGACATTACGGTGTACACCGTATATACTCGTTCGCAAACCGCCCTTTTTTGGACAAAATCTAGGGGGAAAAAGTGGGGGGGGGTTGGCTTATGAGCGGGTCATAGGTGATTTCTACACTGATATTGAATATCGGTGTTGTTATTGCAGATTATCAATGCCCTTTTCTACATTATACAAGATTCGACTGCTCTATCAGAAGCTATAATGTTTTATAAAAATCATCACTTACCTTATTTAATCATTTTATTTATTTTTGTGAATGTTTTAATAAATTGTTTTACAAATTTTGTTTTCAACCACGGATTTTAATGTACGCGCTTTCGTCACTGTTTAACAATTATTTTTTTAATACCGATAACTCTTGCTTAACAAAGAGCAGAAAGACAAAGATAGGCAGTACAAAGTAAACAATCATAATGACAGATTTAGCTTGTAGTTTTTAAAAAAATGTTTACCATTTTTTCTTTTCAACTGTCTTTACACAAAGCAAACCCTAATAACAATAACACATAATGTCAACGTTAGGTATTCCCTAACATCCATTTAACCTTTGAAACATTTGATTATATTATAGATAAATTAACACTTTTCATTAAATTCCTTTTATATATGGGTTTTTTTATTTTATATATAAGAGTCCAATACCCGTACTTTACTATTGGGTAAATACCAATAAATCAAGTAGTATTTTGTTTTCTGGTCTCATCTTCCCATTTAAAATTTGGTGAATAAAGCAAAGCAGAAACGGAATTCTTTTTTTTTAAAACAAACAAAACTGTCGAATTTGGATCACGAAAAGGGAGAATGGCAAAACAGCAACCATTTTCGCACACACACACACACACACACACACACACACACACACGCACACGCACACACACACTCACGTACACACATGCACACGCATACACACACTCACACGCAATCACGCAATTACGCACACATGCACACGCACGCACACACACCCACACGCACACACACACACACTCACAAACACATATATATATATATATATATATATATATATATTCTGACACACGAAACCATACACGTAATGAAAAGAATGTGACATAGAGTCCACGAGAAATCTTTTGTAGTGTTCTTTAAAATTAAAAGTATGTGAATCCTCATCAAACTCTTGAGCTCTGTAACCAACCATTTTAACTTTCTTCTTGTTTTCTAGTATTAACATGAAGTGCAGAATTATACAAAATAAACAGAAAAAGATGCAATTTGAAAGTTTTTTTTTAATGTGTGAATAATTTATTGAATATGGTGTATTGACAAGTAAGTGGCTATAAAATAGCAAAAATGTTGTTTTAAAAATTCAAAGTAAATCAATGAAAATAAACAATTATGTTACTTCTATTTGTGCTTCATTTTTGTTTCTGCCCGCTAATACAAAGAAAACGATTATGATTGTATTATTTCGCTACACGTGGTCTAGAAACAGGTTTATTAACAGAAACTGCAACAAAATAACATATTAAAGGACACATGTACAATTAAAATTAATTTAAATGTTTTATAACACCATGACGACAATAAGGGGACACATTAGTTTTTAAAAAGCAGTATAATAAATTGAATATATACATTTGGTTATTTTTATTGTTCTAGATTAGAAATGATCTACGATATACAATGAAGCGAAATAAATATGGATTTAAAAAGCCGTCCTGGTGTATTTAGACTTTTGAAATCTTCTGTAATTTCAACAGTATTTGTAATTTTTGCCTTAGACATAACGTAGTTATTTTTTAAAGTATTTAAGCTTTTATTTAAATGTAAAAATATAAATTTTAAAAATGTTAACACAGACGTTGTCATCATTTATAATTTTAATTATCAACTTTTTTATGCAACTGAACATTCTAAATGTGGCGTTAGCGTTCTCTAATATGCATCAGAAATCTTAGGTTGTCTCTCAAAGGAATAAACTTAAATTTGCAAAGTTAATTTTTGTATTTTAAGTATCATATAATATATATATACGTCTCTGTCTCGCTATTGGAAGTGAAAAGTATCTTGACTTGAGCCTCGATGCAGGAAAGATCGTCCAAACATTTAAAATGATACATTCTAAAAGAATTCCATTGTTGATGTCTTCTTTAACATTCCTCAAATAGACCCCCCCACCCAAAAATGCTTTGTTATGTAAATACCTATTGATTAAGTTGAATAGTGATAATACAAAATTTAATTAATGTCGAAGACTGTCCTATATATGTTTTCGTTAAAATGCAATCTAAAAAATGGCAATAAAATTTTCATAGCACCAAAATTAGTTTGAAAATGTTCATGATATAAATAATATTTAAAGTCTTATAAAAGCTAATAATATATTTGATTTAAAAACATTCAGAAAATTAATTTTTTTTAAATTATCGAAAGTCAAATGCGCGTAATGTAAATGAAATCAAAGCAAACAGTAAGCTAACATTATCAAATATATAATAATATTGTTAATAATATTGTTACTATAGTATTGTTAATGCATACCTAAAATGAGCTTTTAAAAACAAAATCTAAAAGAAAATTAAAAGAAAAAAAATTAACATTTATATATTGACATATATTACATATAACATATTAACATCAAAATAAAGGCAAAAATAAATTAATCATTTATACTTTTTAAAAAAGATATATGTAACATAAGCTATTGATTCTTATTCAATTTTTGAATAATTTTTATATTAACATTAGTGAGTTTTTAGAGTCAATTAAAAATTTACTTCTGTATTTCTTAACAAGATAGTAAAAAGTTATATAAACTTTTATGATACCTAACGAATGTACGGTGGTTTATTTAATCTGTTGTGTTATATTTCAGTTTTTATAGGCTGTGTGCAAATCAATTTATTATGACCTCGACATTACTTATCGGATCGATCTAGGATATTCGTATACTCATTCAAGGCCGCTTCCTCCACTACCTTCCCATGTTCTTCTTTAAACAGAACATTTTCCGACTCGTTATTTTTGCGCAGTTTTAGGCACAGGCAGACTGTTAAAACCAATAACGCCACGGTGGCAAATGATAGTGTTCCTACTATAATATGCATGTAAATTGGAATATCTGCATGACAGTTAATATGTTCCATTGGGATTTCTTCCATTCTTGAACTTTGACTGGATTTAGTGTCAATGGGTAACGATGAACTCCTTGCGCGCGTGTTCTCTGTTGTGAAGGTTGTCATGTATGTCATCGGCCGTGTATGGTAGGATGAGTGGGTTGGTATTTTAAGCAATGTTTTTGTAGGTGAAGTTTTCATTGTTTTCAAGAGAGAAACTTGTGTTGGTTGTGAAGTTACTTTAGTCGATGATATCTTTGTGAACACAGAGCTGGCTTTAGTAGACGGTGCCGTCGTTGGCAACCTAGATGATGGCTGTGGTGGCTCTGATGTTGGATCACGACAGGAACAAGGCTCTTTCCTTCCCTGGGACTCAACGGTTTGCCTCTCACCGAAGAGCACCGACTCCACAGTGACGTCAATGAAATGTTTGTTTTCGAGAACCTGATTGACGCCTGAGAGAATCCTGATGCCATCAAGGCTACATGACGTATTGTCCAAATGGAAATTGTACCAGGTCTGTCCCTTTTGCGCTTTGTATGTCTTTAACATGCGTTGGCAGATAAAGTAATACATCTCATTTCTTTCACACTGAAACGACTTCAGATAATTATCAGGGTTGTATTCCTTTGGAAAATAAGCATAGTCCGTCTTTATCTTGTCGTTGGGCAGTGCGATACACTTATAAGCTTCAAAGGTTTGGTTGCACAAGATCTGATAAAAACTGTGGTAAAAAAGTTATAAATAAATAATTGTAGAAATTAATTCACAAAGATAACAAAACAAATAACACTTTTTTTTCTCATACACATTCCTGCAATTATTTGAGTAAGCTGCTTACCTTTTAAAGTCGTAAATTATGATTCCTCTGTAATTTGATTTAGTTTGGGACGTCTTAAAGAAGTTGATATTATTATCAATAACGTCTACTCCTCCTGTGGGCGGTGTAAGGCAGACAACCACAACCCAAATGATAGCAGCAAGCGACATTTTGACGAAATACTTCAAAAAAATATTCATCCCAGGATAAAATTTCAAAAACAAAACAAAAACAAGCAGTAAACTAATTGACCTACTCTAGGAAATAATCTATGTAGCTTCTAAGCGTGATTAAGGTAAACACTTTGAAATTGGGGGAAGTTTATAATTTAAAATTTTTTATATATGAAACTTTCAAACCTAGTATAAGATATCAAGTTGAAGATAAATATTTAAAAATCTAATAGCTCTCTCTTCTGCTACAATATATTAAATCTTTTTGTATTTATAATTGTAAATAGAATTTGCAATTTTAATTAATATTTGTCTTCATTAAAACCTTTGAGAGGTCAACAGAATTTAAAACTTAATGTTTTTTTTTGGTATCATTTTCCTTTTACATAATATATGTCTATCTTTGTAAAATTCCTAAAGAAAGAAATATTAATTAAAATTTTACACATCAGATATTAATAAAGCAATCGTGTTCTACATTATGTGAAAATTTAATAAATATATATATATATATATATATATATTTATTTATATATATATATATAATATATATATATATATAAGCTTTATATTTATATTTATTATTATTATTATTTTAATAATCATTAATTATCTTGCAAAAATCAAATTACCAGTGAGTTAACGAATGAAAGGCTAAAGCAATGCAAACGATCCCGAGTAGACGAAGGTCTCTTTATTTTCTTATAAAATAGAGCGTAATTTATATTAGATTTAAAACGCGTCTCAAAACAAAAAAAAGGACCTACACGTTTTTACTTTGAGAAAGATCAAGATTATTTTGAAATTACCGTGGTCCCATTGTGAAATAGATTGAGGGAACCATTGATAAATGCTACATGTACTTTCATCTAACTCCAGGAAACTCTTCAGCTTTACAACGGAAGTCATCTCTATGATCTAATAGCGATTTAACGTGTGTTGGCGGTGGATGCCAGATTTGACAATCGGAAGCTTTCAATGTTTTCATATGCGCAGTTTTTTCATGTGTACAAAGTAATTAGCCACGTATCAAGAATTGAAAGCTAAATCTGTTTTCTCTTTACTTGCAATTTATGAATACGTATGCACGATACTAAGCACTTTTACAATGTTCGTAAAAGATGGAGTTACAACATGGTAGATAATAAAGGAAACATACCTGTATATGTTTTTTTTCATGTGTATACCATCCTTTGAATTTTTTTAGCGACCTATATTAGACTCTAAACCCCTTTCAATTATTTTTTTTTACAAAATTTTGTGAAATCATCAAACTACGGGAAAAGATTCTAGTTTTACAGAGTAGTCTGAATGTTTCTAAAATGCTTCACTGGGTCAAATAGATTCCTGCTGCTTGGAACTAGGAAGTCAATTGAGAAGAATTAAATTTAGACCGCCCGATTTCAGGTTACATTTCGTATAAAAAATCTCCTACACAAAGCAATATTAAGTACAAGATAGGTGAGGCAAAAAGGTGAAATAACAAAACTTTTTGAAGTCAATATTATCTGGTTGAGTGTCTTAAGTCATAGAAATTCAAAACTGCACAGCATACATGGCATGCAGTCGAACAAATAAGCTAATTAGCGTTTGCTATCATAAAAATCAACGTGAATTAAGTATTACGACCTGATGTTTATACATTTCAATGGGCATATTTTAGTAGCATGTACATTTTCAGTCAAAGAATTATGTTTTTATTACACGCTTTTATTTAAGTCACAATGTTTGTATGTTGTATCCATCCATCCTTCCATCCATCCTTCCTTCAAAACTTGAAACGTAAATTATACCACTTTGGATGGTCCTAGAGATCTAAAACTTTTACCACAGATAGATCTTGGATGACAATGCATTGTATTAAAATTTCAAATCGATCGAATGTACCGTATTGAAATTATTACATTTTTAGTTTATCTATAGTCTATATATAAGCATCGGTACCCGTCTGCTTTGTTGACATCCATGAGTTCACCACGTGAAGTAAACACCGTGGTATAAAACGTTGGGCGGGCGCTTATGAGGTGTTTGGTATTAAAAAAATAGTGGTAAAAAGATTTGTGGGCTTCAGACGTGAATTTTAAAAAGTTTTTATTATAGGTTTTAAAAAATAGCTGTAAAAACAAAGTTTTTGACTATAAATCCCTTATATATGAGACATAACTAAAAGTAGTGATTATGTTAAAAGCGTGTCCTTTTTAAAAAAAGATTTTTTTAATATTTAATTGTTAAGTATCTGGCTGCTAATACTTTAAACTGATTTGATTAAATTTTTTTACAAACTCTACATGTGTTACTTAGTAAAAGCATATAATAATTAAAATAACGTATTTTAAAAAAATATGCAAAAATATATTAAAAATAAAGAAATCTATACTTATAAATGAAATAGTCCTCACACATTTCTTACTGAATCACTCACCTCTATATCTGAAGCTTCTCATATAGAAAGAAAACTAAAATTAGACGTGCTCATTTCTTATTGTTCACATACACATTCTTTAAATTATCATTTTTTAACAGGTTGTTTTCACAACTTTCCGGGGAGATAAAATGCTGAAAATCGACTAAATCAGGCACTTACTTACAGTAGTGAGGCATATTTGAACTTTAATTGCTCTACTGTTTAGGTGTAAAGAAATTTTATAGTTGTGTAGATGAGTGATATAAATATAGAACTTAAACCCTTCGTCATTTTAGTCTCTTTTAATTTGTTTTCGTGTTGAGCCTTCTTGTCCATTAGGGTATCCACCGATCATCGTCGGCGTCTGCAATTCCTCCAAGGACATAGGCCACGTACGAGAGACCTCCAGGCATCTCTCTCCTGGGCCAGTCTCTCCAGGATCTTCCATTCATTAGCAATTCTCTTGATGTCTGGCTCTAATTCTCAGCCACACTGGAGCTGCAACCAAGGCTGTGACAACAGAGCCTAGCGCTAAACACGTTGTTATTATAGCTGAGAAAGTCACGCCTACTGCTACTGTTGGACTCATCCCGTCATAATGTTGCTGTTGAACTGACCTTATATAACGCTGTAGGACTGACCCGAATCATTGCTATCTTGGCAAACTATTTATATAGGTGTTAAGGTACCCCTGTGGACTGCTGCAGAGATTGGTTTACGACGTCGAAAGACACCACAGCTGTTACTTTTGTACTCTGAAAAATCGTTCTATGCTCTGGTGTTAAAGCAAAAAAAAATTAACCGAAGAGTAGGTTGCATCGTGACAAACGCCGACACATTTTGAGAAACATTTGTCTGTTGTTATACCTATAGCGTTAAGGTCATAAAGAGTCTCCGTAGCATCACACGTCTGTTTGTTTGATCTCTTGCAATAGAAGTTCGGTAAGTTTTCGATCTGACAAGAAATAATTCATTATCAGGATTCAAATCTGTGACTGAGTTGTTAAAAGCCGTAGTTATATAATGACGTCTACCATCTTCTGGGAAAAATTCAATATCGTAATCATATGTTTGATAATCACAGAGAGACCGTAACCATCTGCAAAAAAAAATATGTAGAAACATAAGTATATTTAAATAGTTAAAATGATTAGTCAAACTTCTAATTAGTACTAGAAATGTTTCGTTTCTCAAAAAAATGAAAATCTAATTATATCTCTCGGTCAAAACGAAAGCCAAAATTGATGAAAAGTAAATTCAAACGGTGGAAAAAAAATTATAGTGCAATTTCTACAATGGTAGTGAGCCCCAATTGCTACCCAGCAAAGACAACCTCCCCCCCCCCAAAACCGATGAATATTTCTATACATGTATTTCAACATAGTTCGTGACATGAGTCTTGTCAATATGTTTTTGAAACATTTTTGCTTCTGTCAAATCGGTTATATATTTGAATCTGTTGTTGCCGGATTGTATTTCCATTTTAAGACGCAGATTGCAACTTTTGTATTGCTACGTTTTTTTTTGTTTTTGTTTTTTAAATTTTTAATGATGATTCTCCTTCAAGCAAACAAATAATGACTGTCGGTTTTTTATTCTGCATGTGTCTTAATTCTTTTCTGAGTAGCTTTGACTATTTCAAATAAACGACGAAATCATTTTAAAAAGTTTTTAGAAGTATGTAAATGTATTTCGTTTTAAAATAAATACCAAAACAAAACCTTTGATTTCATTAATGTCAACTAAAACGCTGTCTTATTTTTCATTAACAACAATAATTATTTAAATATTTTTTTGTTGTTTTTATTTATGCTAATTCTCATTCAAGCAAACAAATATAGGTAATGACTGCATGACTGCCGATTAAAAAAATATATTTTATTTAAAAAAATTTTTTTAAATTTTTTAAAAATTACTGTAGTATATTTATGGATAGCTTTGACTATTTGAAATAAACAACGAAATCATTAAAAAAAAGTTTTGAGAACTATGTAAATGTATTTCGTTTTAAAATAAATACCAAAACAAAACCTTTGATTTTATTATTGTCAACTGAAACGCTGTCTTATTTTTCATTAACAACAAGAATTACGTAAATCTATTTTTTTTTGGTTTTCTAAAACATAATACTGCTCTATGTTATTTAATTTTTTATGGGCGTTTTTCAAAAATTAGACATGTGCATGTCCCACGCATATAAAGTTTGATAACTTTTGAAGTGGAGCACATTTTTTTTGAGTGGCTTGTATGGTTTGCAAATATTCTACATTTCTGAATCTTAAAATGTATTATATTTCAAATTCAGGCATATGTGTGTTTTTTATTGACTATTTAAAAATGTGTATGTTGGAAAAAGACCACGTCGCCAACATAAAACCCATTCATAATTACATTCATATCAACATTTAAAATAGGCTAGTTAGTGTTATTATTGTATTAATATGTTCATATGTGTTTTAACAGTATGTAAAAACAAACCAATGGGTATAAAAGTAAAAGTTTAGTTTTTATTGGCTGAAATATACATGTCGTCAGTTTTAGACTCACTGGTGTAACAGCTTTATACTAGAGCATAATATGGGGATTGAAATTATTAGCAATAAAAACCATAAGGGTTTTCTGAGAGTGACTATCACCTTTTCCACACTGGAGGTGCTGTTGATGCTTGGAAACTTTTCTGTGTGGCTCAGTGCAGACCGTTCTGCTGCAAAATGGTAAGTAATTAGACATAAAACTCACTGGTGTAACAGACCATTTTACCTAAAATTATACCTTAATGTATATTAACAATGGAACAATATAACAGGGCATAATGGTAGTTATCATAATAAAACAAACCCGTAAAAACAAAGTTTTTGACTATAAATCCCTTATATATGAGACATAACTAACAGTAGTGATTATTTTTAAACATTTACAGACTGACACTGAGTGATGTCCCTTGTCTTTAATAAATGGGGGTGGGATGTGAGGGGGTGTCGGCACGACGGTCGTCGTCAACACGACGGTCGGCGTCAACTCAAACTCACGTGGAACTGGAATTTTAAAAAAAATAACAAACAGTGAATTTTGAATTACATACCTCATATAAGGATAAACTAAAAATGCATTAATTTAATTATGGTACGTTCGATCGATCTGAAATTTTGATACGATGCATTGTTAGGTTCGACGGGTCCGTGTGCCAAATTTCAGTTTGATCGGATCATGGGAAATGGGTCATTTTTTACTTCTGTTTTTCCGCCCGCCGAGCCCAAGACAGACAGACAGAGAGAGAGAGAGAGAGACGCCGGTGAAGTTAATATAAGGGATTTAAAAATATAACTTTATTTTCATTCTCTAAAGCCATGGGCTAAAATATTGTTGAACTTGTAAAATTTTCATTGGTGTAACACTCACTGGTGTTACGGTAAAAAATCGTTACACCAGTTCAAGGACTGTTAAGCCAGTCAGGATTTGTCATAATATGATTTTTGTTTTTTTTAAATTTCATAAATAATATGCATCAAGTCTATTAAAATTTTAGATCTAGACCTTAACCGTTTGTCCAGATATTATTACTTATTGTTATTTTATTAAATAAGGACTGAAGATTACTAATGTTCTTTGTTTGTCAACAAACACTCTACTTATATTTTATATTATGAACATATTCAGTAATAAAAATCTTTTTATCTTTTGTGGAAAACTAGATTCATAGTTTGGCCTTACAATGAGGAAATTTCAGATACATTCAAAACTTTTGTTTGCTTTCTCCAGGCAAAAATAAATTCCAAGGCATTGACGAACGCGGAAGCCAATGTTAGTCCTTTGTCAAAGTCGAAAGTGCACTGATGCTAAAATAATAACAGCATTTAGTTACATGATAGCTAATGTTCCAATAAAATAATAGAAAATCTCCCAAACCTTGAAAACAAAACCAATTTAAGAGCCTCTGATAAACGTACTTAATAATGCCCCATTTTTTTCAATTATCTGGTCCAGGTAATTAACAATATTTAAAAAAAAATTACAGTGAAATTAAATTTGATCAAGGTAGAATTATAGAATATGACATAATTTTAAAATATCCATCCCAATAACATCACTTGGTTTGCAAATAATTTTTAAATAAATAGTGGTAAAAAAAATATTTTAAAAAACCACATTATTATAAGTGTACTAAAAAGAAGAAAATTATTTAAAACTAATAAGTTTAAGTACTTTTATACAATATGACTAAAAACGTTGGGCGGGCGCCTATGAGGTTTTACATATGCAGTTAACTCATTCTCTCACTTATAGATATCTTTTTAGCCTTCTTAATTATAAATCTTTAATTTTTATACTAAACACCCACCCCACGTTTTTAGTCATATTACATGAAAGTACTTAAACTTATTAGTTTTAAATTATTTTCTTCTTTTTAGTACACTTATTAAAACTTGGTTTTTAAAAATCTTTTTTTACCTCTATTTATTTTATTCTTTTTAGTCCACTTACAAAAACGTGATTTTTTAAAATCTTTTTTACCTCTATTTCTTTTTATACCAAAAACCTCATACGCGCCCGCCCAACGTTTTAAAAACACGGTGATGTAGTCACGGGGTGAACTCATGGATGTCAACAAAAGCAGACGGTACAGATGCTTATATATACATAAGCTAAAAGGTTCAATAATTTAATAAGGGTAAATTCGATGGATCTGAAATTTTGATGCAAAGCATTGTCATCTAAGATCTATTTATGGTAAAATTTTGAGATCTCTAGGTCCATCAGAAGTGGTTCAATTTTACGCTGGCAGATTTGAAACATTGTGGACAGACAAACCACCAACAAACAATGCCACAGGAACAAAAGCGAGTTAATAAAAAGGTGGTTAATAATAATGAGCTGTTTAACACCTGGAATGTTGTCACCGATGGCTGGTGGTGAGCTCCGGTGAAATTCACGTGAAAGTCAAGAATAGCACGGATACAGATTATATATAAAGATAAAGTAAAAATGCATTTATCTAATTACGGTACATTCGATCGATCCGAAATTTTGATACAATGTATTGTCATCCAGGATCTATCTGTGGTAAAATTTTGAGATCTCTAGGACCATCAAAAGTGGTTTAATTTTCCGTTACAAGATTTGAAGCATACAACATACAACATACAAACAGTGTGAGTTAAATAAAAGCGTGTACTAAAAACAGTTCACATTTGAACATTTGATATAAAGTAATATCTTTTTTTTAATGAAACATTTCATAAATGATCTTAAAAATGTAATACTTAAGAAATGCATATCTCAGAATTAAAAAAGAAAAGAAATCATAAACAAACATTAAATACCTTAGTTCCTTGAAAGAAATAAAATTTGTCCAATTGTTATTACAAATTCAATAACTTGTATTGTATTGATGTGTATATACGATTACTAAGAGAATCAGTGCCGTCTCTTTGCTCAATGATTCAGTGAGCTGCACGATGTCTGGCTTTGCAGAACGTCTTTATTTTAAAAGGGCATGCAAGAAAAAATGAGAGAAGCGAAGACAGGATGTCACAATTGACTGGCCAATTTTATATCACGCCCGATCCAGCGCAACCTGGAAATAAATGTTTTTAAAGTGCACCATTTTTTTCTTAGACTTTGCATGATATGCTAAGTCAATTAACCTTTTTCCATGTGTTTTGTCTACAGAATATAATTAAAATTATAATTTTTCTAAACACTTTGGTTTAGAAACCAAAAATCCCTCATTTTTGTATTCATTGCAAATAAATATGGTCCAAGGTTGTCATTGCCAGGGCGGGGGTGGAAGATAAGCATCCACTCCTCTAGAAATGCCCTAAAAGGCTTGCGTCTCTTAATGCCTCTGTCAACCAAAATCCAGCTCCTGGCCTTCTCGCGTGGCTCACACAAAAGCCCGGCGGACCATGTTTCTACTAACAGGAGAAGGGATGAAGGCGGTCAACTGGCGCCTCAAAACCGGTAGCTTCGGGTAGATGAGACTCGTTAACCATGGTCGGTAGCTTATCTAGGAGAGGGAAACTCTTATTCTAAACCTCCGCTGCCTTGCGGCTAAACCCTCATGGGAAAGGCTAGGGGAGTAAACCCCGGCAGAAAATCAGGAAATGGAGCTCCTAAGGCGGTCTGCTACTGAAACAAATTGCATTCCGGCAGCTTCTGCGACGCGAATGGTGCCAAGCCGTATCGACATTAGTCGTTCCATTGGATCCACCATTGGCGTGGAGAGGGGGGATCTGCTGTTTGGGCAGCAGCTGGTTCTCCATAGTAAAACGCCCAGGCTTTATCTTTACTGGAGAGGACATTCCAGCGTCGCCGCAAGGTGTGAACACAACACGGGAAGCAGCAGTTTACCGGTTATAAGCCATAGCTCAATTGGCGTAGAGCTAGGCGCCAGGGGTTGCTTCTGACGGTGGGAGAGATCACCATGTCTCAATGGATCGCTACCACCCGCCTCAAGCTGGGCAGCCCCCAGCCAATAAGGTGCTATCCCGCCATGGCCTACCTGCTCCACTGGGTGCGTGGAGCTCAGAGGAACTTCTCAACAAGTAGGCCAGTAAATCATGCACCTAGAAATAAAAAAAATAAAAGAAAAGAAGACTCCAGCTCTTCGCCTAGCAAGCTGGAACGTTAGGACTATGTGTCGAGGCATTACTGCCGACCTGCAGCCCATTTATGATGCCAGGAAGACAGCCATCATTGACAGGGAGCTTGCCAGACTAAACATCGACATTGCCTGCCTACAGGAGACTAGACTCCCAGAAAGTGGTACCATAAAAGAATGCAACTACACTTTCTTCTGGCAGGGTGGACCAATGGACACACAAAGGCAACATGGGGTTGGTTTTGCCATAAAAAATTGACTCTGCTCCTCCATAGAAACCCCAACAAAGGGCACTAACAGGATACTAACAATACGACTATCTACATCCTCAGGATTAGCCAACATCATCAGTGCTTATGCTCCAACCTTATCCTCGAGCTCAGAAGCGAAAGACCAGTTCTATGATGATCTCAATCAAACACTAGCCAGCATACCCACCAATGAAGCAATCTACCTCCTTGGTGACTTCAATTCAAGAGTTGGAAGTGATCGCATGGCCTGGCCAACTTGCCTCGGCTATTTTGGAAGAGGCAGGCTAAATGAAAATGGGCAGAGATTACTAGAGATGTGCTGCTTACATGGAATATGTGTCACAAATACTTTCTTCAACTGCAAAGCAATCCACCAAGTGTCATGGAGGCATCCCCGCTCTAAACACTGGCACCAACTATATCTCATCATCACAAGACGCACACAACTGGCCAGTGTCCTCCTCACACGCAGTTACCACAGTGCAGACTGCGACACAGATCATTCCTTAGTGGCTAGCAAGGTAAGGTTACTGCCAAAGAAATTGTACCGCAACAAAAACAAGGGAAAACCACGCATAGGCATCTGCTCCATCAAGAATCCAGAGAGAACAGCAGAATACACACAGAGACAACAAGAAGCTCTTGTACAAATGCCACCAGTAGACACTATTGAGTCCAAGTGGTCACATCTGCGGGACACCATATATGGCTCAGCTATTGCGGCATTCGGCAAGAGAGAACGCAAAAGTGCAGACTGGTTTGAAGCCCACTGGGAGGAAATGAAGCATGTCACCGATGCAAAAAGAAAGGCTCTTTTAGCCTATAAAGACAGGCCTTGCCCAGAAACTCTACATTCCCTTAAGAGCGCCAAGAAAAATGCCCAGCAGGCAGCTCGCCACTACGCTAACACGTACTGGCTCAATCTAAGTTCCAGCATACAGTCAGCTGATGATAGAGGCGATACAGAGGCTATGTACGAGAATATAAAACAAGCAACAGGCCCTCTGACCTCCAAGACAGCACCCTTAATGTCAAAAGGAGGGGAATTTATCACTGATCGGGACAAGCAACTCAAACGGTGGATTGAGCACTACCTGGAATTGTACGCAACTATAAACCATGTCTCAACTGCTGCCCTGGACGATATCCCAGACCTGCCGGTCATGGAAGAGCTCGAAAGCCTACCCACAATGGTCGAGATAAGTAGAGCCATAGATTGCCTAGCCTGCGGGAAAGCCCCTGGTAATGATGGAATTCCACCAGAAGTTCTCAAATGTGGAAAAGAAATACTTTTACAGCCTTTGCATGACCTCCTCACTCTGTGCTGGGAACAGGGGCAGATACCACAGGAGTTAAAAGATGCCAACATCGTTACACTGTATAAAAATAAAGGAGACAAGAGTGACTGCACAACTATCGTGGAATCTCTCTCCTCAGTATAGTTGGAAAGGCCTTCGCCCGAGTTGCATTGACACACCTGCAGACCCTAGCATCACGTGTACTCCCAGAATCGCAGTGCGGCTTTCGAGCTGAAAGATCAACCATAGACATGATCTTCTCTCTGCGCCAGCTGCAGGAGAAATCTAGGGAGCAACATATGCCTCTATACATCGCTTTCGTCGACCTAACTAAAGCTTTTGATCTTGTCAGCAGAAGCGGCCTTTTCCAGATCTTAGTAAAAATAGGCTGCCCTACACATCTGCTTAACATCATCAAGCAATTCCACGAAAACATGCATGGCACTGTGTGCTATAACGGTGCCACCTCTGAGGCTTTCCCAGTAAGTAGTGGATTAAAGCAAGGCTGCGTATTGGCACCTACTCTATTCGCAATATTCTTTTCCATCTTACTCCAGTATGCCTTCAAGAACAACAGCGAGGGGATATACATACACACCAGAGCTGACGGGAGATTATTCAATATTGCCCGACTTAAGGCCAAGACCAAAATAAGGAAGATTTTGCTGCGCGAGCTCTTATTTGCAGACGATGCCGCCTTAATATCCCACACAGCAGACGGGCTGCAGAACCTTGTATCCAGCTTCTCCGCTGCCTGCAAAGAGTTTGGCCTGATCATAAGTATAAAGAAAACCAACATTATGGCACAGGATGCTGCCTCTCTCCTGACTATCACCATTGACGACTGCAACATGGATGCTGTTGACAGTTTTACTTATCTGGGATCAAACATCTCGAGCACCCTCTCACTGGAAGATGAGATAAGTAGTAGGATAGGGAAGGCAGCAACTGTTATGTCTAGACTGTACAAAAGAATCTGGTCCAATGCCAAACTCACAGCAAGGACTAAGCTGCAGGTATACCAGGCCTGCGTACTGAGCACACTCCTCTATGGATGCGAGTCTTGGACCACCTACACCAGACATGAAAGAAGGCTCAATAGCTTCCACCTCAGATGCCTGCGCCGCATCCTAGACATCAAATGGCAAAAGAAAGTCCCCAAAACAGAGGTCCTGGCTCAAGCAAGCATGAGTAGTATGGCAGCAATATTAAGCCAAAGACGCCTCAGCTGGCTTGGACACGTCAAGAGGATGCAAAGTGGTCGCATACCCAAGGATGTGCTTTACAGCGAGCTGGCGACAGGGAAAAGGTCGGTTGGTCGGCCATGTCTCAGATACGTGGACATATGCAAGAGAGACATGAAAGTAGCCAACATTGATATACAAAACTGGGAAAACCTGGCAGAGGATAGGTCCATGTGGCGGGCTATAGTGAAAGAAGGATCACTAAGAGCAGAGGAGCAAAGTAGGGCAGAAGCAGTCGGGAAAAGACCTAGGAGAAAGGCCAGGCAACACTACCCCACTGCTTTCGTGTGTGTGTCATGCAGAAGAGACTGCCACTCAAGGATTGGTCTCATCAGCCACACCAAGAGCTGCAAATAATAAAGATAAATCTATCGTCTTTCGTAGACGGACAGATGCCATACATTGATGTGTATATACGATTACTAAGAGAATCAGTGCCGTCTCTTTGCTCAATGATTCAGTGAGCTGCACGATGTCTGGCTTTGCAGAACGTCTTTATTTTAAAAGGGCATGCAAGAAAAAATGAGAGAAGCGAAGACAGGATGTCACAATTGACTGGCCAATTTTATATCACGCCCGATCCAGCGCAACCTGGAAATAAATGTTTTTAAAGTGCACCATTTTTTTCTTAGACTTTGCATGATATGCTAAGTCAATTAACCTTTTTCCATGTGTTTTGTCTACAGAATATAATTAAAATTATAATTATTCTAAACACTTTGGTTTAGAAAAAATCCCTCATTTTTGTATTCATGGCAAATAAGAATACAACCATTCGCTGGCAAAATTAAGCTGCTACTCTTCACAGAAACTTTTTAAAAAAAGTACAACAAACCCCCATTTTTCCATAAATAATTAAGTCATTTTAAAAAAAAATCACATTTCAAGTGCTTGAGAAATTTACTTTAAAGATAGAATCTTACTAATATTGAAGCGTTCAACCTTAAAGCAAAACATTTAATTTCCACTGCCAGACCAAGCTAAACTTTTTGAAGGTATTTCACGTTTTTCGGGGCTGAATTGAAATTAAGAAATTTAGCTGGCTGGGCAATTAGGGTCCATCAAGTATAAGATATTTTTTTGGGGGAAAGGGGGGGGGTAAGACTGCTTATTTAAGTTATCATAAGCACTCACATACAGTAGCAGTAATTAAACATTTCTTTTTAAGCCTTACGATTGATAGATACAATTCGTGAAATAGGTATTAACGCTTTAATCATATTATTTTAAAGAAATCGATTATTTAATGTAGCTTTTCTGGTTACAATTGTCTTGTTGCCCAGCTAAATACTTTTGGTTAGGAAATTAGCAACCTCATAACAAAATAAGTCTTAAATATAAATATGAATTGGGTACTTTGTTTTTACTTTCACGTGTACATGTCCTCTCTAAGCCCCGTTGCGAAACTCAGACTGGAAAAACCTTCCTCTGCTTCTCTCTCTCTCTCTCTCTCTCTCTCTCTCTCTCTCTCTCTCTCTCTCTCTCTCTCTCTCTCTCTCTCTCTCTCTCTCTCTCTCTCTCTCTCGCATGCCCTTGAAGAGTGTCTAAAAGGAAGCCCAAATTATATCTTAGACATATCCGATGAACCTTTTTATACTTTATTACAGAAAACTAAGGGGTTTCAATGGAAGTATATTTTTTTTTCTTTTAAAGATTTTAATAGGACGAAAGCCTGCATATGGAATGAAATTTTACTAGTTGAACATATTTTATCCGATTAATTTTAAATGGTAATCACACGATGTTTATATCTTTAAATAATCTCCGTTTTAAAAGCGTGTAAAATCCTTCTCAACTTTAAAAATAATTTAGGTTAATACTGTTGAATGCATGCTGAAACCGACATAACTGTTTTAAAGGGGAAACACATGCGTCTCCCTGAACGATATCACACGAACTGAATTTAGGGCAGCATGTCAAAGAAAAGCTATTAGAACAGAGAAAGGCGTTATTTGCATGATGCTGTGCCCGAAAGACACGAGGCTCACAAACCGGAAGAGGGTTGAACCTCATGAAAGAGATCCTGAACCACATTTCAACTACAAGATTGTGTACTTTAACAACTGGGAAATGCAGGGATGCGTAACAAAACTGTTACTCTTGTATACTTCTTGAAATAAAATCCAATAAGGCTCTGCGCCGTTTATAGCAGCGCAGGCAGTTAACATAATCCTAATGAAAGAAGTAATGTGAGACCAAAGCTTCAACAAAACTCTGCGAGTACGGTCTCAGAAAAACATTGCGATTTATTTCCTCCGTTGATACATGGAATGTTATGTAAATTACAACCAGCAGGTGGCGTGCTTCTCGCAGAGTTCTTGGACCTTTTTGTTAAGAAACACAGTCAGTTCCTAGTCCTTTGGCTATAATCTCCTTTATGATTTAGTGTCTGTTCATAATTCCTGTGAAGATTTTCATACAAAAATTTTATTATGCGTTTCGTCTGTTTTATGTGTCCTACTTCATGAAAATTAAGGGGGGGGGGCGATTCGTTAACAATAATTTGATGTCAAATAAATATATGTTTTTTTTAGATTTTGTTTTGATACCCTGTTTTGTATTTTATTTTCCTTTTGCAGAGTTTTATACATGAAACACCAGTTATAATAATAATAATATTAATAATAATAATAATAATAATAACAATATAGCCTATGTTGCGTTGTACCCCAGCAAGCAGTTGCACTCAAAGTGCTTCCAATGAAAATGGTAACACACATATAATAACCAATTAATAAGCATTCAATTTAAAGAGTAAATATCATGACATATTACGACGTTACGATGTACACGAGCCACGTTTATCATTTAAAGAAATGTTTGATTGTTATTTAATTATTTCTTAAATAAAGTTTTAAGAGATGTGCTTTAAGTGCAGTCTTGAAGGCTTTAGTTGTAGTTATACTGCGAATGGTAGAGAATTCCATTGTTGCGGGACTTAAAAAAATTCCTTTTATCCATTTTTTTTAATACGTGACTTAGGAATGTAGACAATACGAGTGTCTGCAGAAGAGCGTAACTTGCGAGTGGTTGAGTGGACAGAGAGAAATTGAAGAAGGTTGAAAGGGCATGAGCCAGATTTGAAATAGTGAGAGATAACGGACATTTTATAATCAGACCGTGCTTGTATGTGGAGCCTATGAAGTGGGTAAAGTAGGAAGTAATATGGTCATGTTTTTTTGCGTGAAGAACTAATCTAGCAGCTGACTAATGGTTAATTATCTAAAATTTAACCAGAAGACACCATAAATCACTTAGTAAGTTGAAATTATTATTCAATACTAAGTTGTAGATTATGATTGATAAGTTCAGATTTTATCCTTTGGATGAGACCAACTGTTATGTTGGATGAAAACAGCTGTTATATCTTAGTATTACACAACTGTTATATCCTTGGATAAGATCAACCGATCTATCTCTTATTGAAATCCTTCGGATTAGACAAACTGTTATATCATTGAAGGAAATCAATTATTACAGATTTGGATGAGGCGCAAACCGTTATATTCTTAAAATGTATGCATGTTCCAGCAGCTAAAACATCAAAATCATTATTGGGCCTAAATTATCTCTATACATATATCTTTATACATCTCTATATATCTCTCTATATATAAGACGCATTTGTAGTCTGTCCGTCGTCTGTCTGTTCTATTATAACTCAAGATCCAGACAACCAAATAACGTGAAATTTGGTACACGTACACAAAATTATACCGGAAAGGTTATTAAACAGGTTTCGTTCCATATATATAAGATACTGGGGGTCGGGGGCCCAAAATGTAATTTTTCCTTATATGAGCTATATAAAATCACAATTATTGAAAATTAAGACGTAAAATAATGACGCAAAATAATAAACATTTTGGTGTCGAGATTAACAAGAAGGCGATTATCGCCATAAAATAATTTTTTTGTTGTTGTTGCTTTTGTTGTTGTAGTTGTTGTTTTTTTGTTGTTGCTGTTGTTGTTGTAGTAGTTGTTTCGTTGTTGTTTCGTTGTTGTTTTGTTGTTGATTTTTTTGTTGTTGTTTTGTTTTTGTAGTTGTTGCTGTTGTTGTTTTTGTTGTTGTTGCTGTTGTTGTTGCTGTTGTTGTTGCTTTGTAGTTGTTGTTTTGTTGTTGTTGCTTTGTTGTTGTTGCTGTTGTTGTTGTAGTTGTTTTATTGTTGTTTTTTTGTTGATTTTATTGTTTTTTGTTGTTGTTTTGTTTTTGTTGTTTTGTTGCTGTTGCTGTTTCTGTTGTTGGTTTTGTCGTTGTTGCTGTTGTTGTTGCTGTTGTTGTTGCTGTTGTTGTTTTTGTTGTTGTTGCTGTTGTTGTTAAACCCGGGGAACGCCGGGTACTTGCCCCTAGTCTCTATATATATAAGCCGCATTTGTTGTCTGTCTGTTCCCTAATAACTCAAGATCCAGACAACCAAATAACGTGAAATTTGGTACACGTACACAAAATTATACCGGAAAGGTTATTAAACAGGTTTCGTTCCTTATATATAAGATACTGGGGCCCGGGGGCCCAAAATGTAGTTTTTCCCTATATGAGCTATATAAAATAAAAAATTTTGAAAATTAAGACGTAAAATAATGACGCAAATTAATAAACATTTTGGTGTCGAGATTAACAAGAAGGCGATTATCGCCATAAAATAATTTTTTTGTTGTTGTTGTTGCTTTGTTGTTGTTGCTTTTTTTGTTGCTTTTGTTGTTGTAGTTGTTGTTTTGTTGTTGTTGCTTTGTTGTTGTTCCTGTTATTGTTGTAGTTGTTGCTTTGTTGTTGTTTTGTTGTTGATGTTTTTGTTGTTGTTTTGTTTCTGTTGTTGTTTTGTTGTTGTTGTTGTTTTTTTTGTTGTTGCTGTTGTAGTTGTTGTTTTGTTGTTGTTGCTTTGTTGTTGTTGCTTTGTTGTTGTTGTTGTTGCTGTTGTTGTTAAACCCGGGAAAGCCGGGTACTTGCCCCTAGTATATATATATTATATAAGACGCATTTGTTGTCTGTCTGGTTGTCTGTCTGTTCCCTAATAACTCAAGATCCAGACAACCAAATAACGTGAAATTTGGTACACGTACAAAAAATTATACCGGAAAGGTTATTAAACTGTTTTCGTTCCATACATATAAGATACTGGGGGCCGGGGGCCCAAAATGTAATTTTTCCTTATATGAGCTATATAAAATAAAAATTATTTTAAAATTAAGACGTAAAATAATGACGCAAAATAATAAACATTTTGGTGTCGAGATTAACAAGAAGGCGATTATCGCCATAAAATAATTTTTTTGTTGTTGTTGCTTTGTTGTTGTTGCTTTTGTTTTTGCTTTTGTTGTTGTAGTTGATGTTTTGTTGTTGTTGCTTCGTTGTTGTTGCTGTTGTTGTTGTAGTTGATGTTTTGTTGTTGTCTTGTTGTTGATGTTTTTGTTTTTGTTTTGTTTTTGTTGTTGTTGCTGTTGTTGTTTTTGTTGTTGTTGCTGTTGTTGTTGCTGTTGTTGTTGCTGTTGCTGTCGTAGCTTTTGTGTTGTTTTTGCTGTTGTTGTTGTTGTCCACATCCCTTGCCCTGCGACGACAATGTCCTTCATGTTGTTGTTGCTTTGTTGTTGTTGCTGTTGTAGTTGTTGTTTTGTTGTTGTTGCTTTGTTGTTGTTGCTGTTGTTGTTGTAGTTGTTTTGTTGTTGTTTTGTTGTTCATTTTGTTGTTTTTGTTGTTGTTTTGTTTTTGTTGTTTTGTTGCTGTTGCTGTTTCTGTTGTTGTTTTTGTCGTTGTTTTGTTTTTGTTGCTTTGTTGTTGTTGCTGTTGTAGTTGTTGTTTTGTTGTTGTTGCTTTGTTGTTGTTGCTGTTGTTGTTGTAGTTGTTTTGTTGTTGTTTTGTTGTTGATTTTGTTGTTTTTGTTGTTGTTTTGTTTTTGTTCTTTTGTTGCTGTTGTTGTTGCTGTTGTTGTTGTAGTTGTTGTTTTGTTGTTGTTGCTTTGTTGTTGTTACTGTTGTTGTTGTAGTTGTTGTTTGTTGTTTTGTTTTTGTTGTTTGTTTTTGGTTTTTTGTGGCTGTTGTTGTTTTTGTTGTTGTTGCTGTTGTTAAATCCGGGAAAGCCGGGTACTTGCCCCTAGTACTATATAAGACGCATTTGTTGTCTGTCTGGTTGTCTGTCTGTTCCCTAATAACTCAAGATCCAGACAACCAAATAGCGTGAAATTTGGTACACGTACAAAAAATTATACCGGAAAGGTTATTAAACGGGTTTCGTTCCATATATATAAGATACTGGGTGCCGGGGGCCCAAAATGTAATTTTTCCTAATATGAGCTATATAAAATAAAAATTATTGAAAATTAAGACGTAAAATAATGACGCAAAATAATAAACATTTTGGTGTCCAGATTTACAAGAAGGCGATTATCGCCATAAAATATTTTTTTGTTGTTGTTGCTTTGTTGTTGTTGCTTTTGTTGTTGCTTTTGTTGTTGTAGTTGTTGTTTTGTTGTTGTTGCTTTGTTGTTGTTTCTGTTGTAGTTGTTGTTTTTTTGTTGTTGCTTTGTTGTTGTTGCTTTTGTTGTTGTAGTTGTTTTGTTGTTTTGTTTTGTTTTTGTTGTTGTTTTGTTTTTGTTGCTTTGTTGCTGTTGCTGTTTCTGTTGTTGTTTTTGTCGTTGTTGCTGTTGTTGTTGCTGTTGTTGTAGTTGTTGTTTTGTTGTTTTTGCTTTGTTGTTGTTTTGTAATTGTAGTTGTTGTTTGTTTTTGGTATGTTTTTGTTGTTTGTTTTTGTTGTTTTGTTGCTGTTGTTGTTGTTGCTGTTGTTGTTAAACCCGGGAAAGCCGGGTACTTGCCCCTAGTATATATACATATAAGACGCAATTGTTGTCTGTCTGGTTGTCTGTCTGTTCCCTAATAACTCAAGATCCAGACAACCAAATAACGTGAAATTTGGTACACGTACACAAAATTATACAGGAAAGGTTATTAAACAGGTTTCGTTCCATATATATAAGATACTGGGGGTCGGGGGCCCAAAATGTAATTTTTCCTTATATGAGCTATATAACATATAAAAATTATTGAAAATTAAGACGTAAAATAATGACGAAGAATAATAAACATTTTGGTGTCGAGATTAACAAGAAGGCGACTATCGCCATAAAAATTTTTTTTTCTGTTGTTGCTTTGTTGTTGTTGCTTTTGTTGTTGCTTTTGTTGTTGTAGTTGTTGTTTTGTTGTTGTTGCTTTGTTGTTGTTGCTGTTGTTGTTGTAGTTGATGTTTTGTTGTTGTTTTGTTGTTGATGTTTTTGTTGTTGTTTTGTTTTTGTTGTTGTTGCTGTTGTTGTTTTTGTTGTTGTTGCTGTTGTTGTTGCTGTTGCTGTTGCTGTTGTAGCTTTTGTGTTGTTTTTGCTGTTGTTGTTGTTGTCCACATCCCTTGCCCAGCGACGACAATGTCCTTCATGTCGTTGTTGCTTTGTTGTTTTTGCTGTTGTAGTTGTTGTTTTGTTGTTGTTGCTTTGTTGTTGTTTCTGTTGTTGTTGTAGTTGTTTTGTTGTTGTTGCTTTGTTGTTGTTTTTGTTGATTTTGTTGTTTTTGTTGTTGTTTTGTTTTTGTTGTTTTGTTGCTGTTGCTGTTTCTGTTGTCGTTTTGTCGTTGTTGCTGTTGTTGTTGCTGTTGTTGTTGTAGTTGTTGTTTTGTTGTTGTTGCTTTGTTGTTGTTGCTGTTGTTGTTGTTGTTTGTTGTTGTTTTGTTTTTGTTGTTTGTTTTTGTTGTTTTGTTGCTGTTGTTGTTAAACCCGGGAAAGCCGGGTACTTGTCCCTAGTTATACATATAAGACGCATTTGTTGTCTGTCTGTCTGTCTGTCTGTTCCCTAATAAATCAAGATCCAGACAACCAATTAACGTGAAATTTGGTACACGTACACAAAATTAAACCGGAAAGGTTTCGTTCCATATATATAAGATACTGGGGGCCGGGGGCCCAAAATGTAGTTTTTCCTTATATCGTTCCATATATATAAGATACTGGGGGCCGGGGGCCCAAAATGTAGTTTTTCCTTATATGAGCTATATAAAATAAAAATTATTGAAAATTAAGACGTAAAATAATGACGCAAAATAATAAACATTTTGGTGTCGAGATTAACAAGAAGGCGACTATCGCCATAAAATAAATGTTTTGTTGTTGTTGCTTTTTTGTTGTTGCTTTTGTTGTTGCTTTTGTTGTTGTAGTTGTTGTTTTGTTTTTGTTGTTGTTTTGTTTTTGTTGTTGTTGCAGTTGTTGTTTTTTTTGTTGTTGTTGCAGTTGTTGTTGTTTTTGCTGTTGTTGTTGTTGTCCACATCCCTTGCCCTGCGACGACAATGTCCTTCATGTTGTTGTTGTCGCTGTTGTTGTTGCTGTTATTGTTTTGTTGTTGTTGCTTTTTGTTGTTGTTGTTGTAGTTGTTGTTTTGTTGTTGTTGTATTGTTTTTGTTGTTTTGTTTTTGTTGTTTTGTTTTTGTTGTTTTGTTGTTGTTTTTGTTGTTTTTGTTGTTTTTTGTTGTTGTTGTTTTGTTGTTGTTTTTGTTGTTTTTGTTGCTGTTGTTGTTAAAGCCGGGAAAGCCGGGTACTTGCCACTAGTTTTAATATAAATTCTGCTTAACTAAATTGAAAAAATGAAGCTGATACAGTATGATAACTTTATTCTGTTNATCCTGGTACCTGTAATAGATTCTTCAAGTTTGTCATCAGCTCCTGTTGTAGCCGGAACATAAACTCTAAATGAGCCATTTTTAACAACAAACAATGAATTATAAACAACTTACAGTAACTTTAAAGTTATAAGTACATTGTAAGAAATTAATTATGTATATTTGGCATTGAAGAGGAGCAGGAGTCACCGCCATCGTCCCCTGTGGACGGACGGATGCCATATATATATATATATATATATATATATATATATATATATATATATATAATATATATATATATATATATATATATATATATATATATTTGTCATTATTTTTAGTGCTGAGTGATTAGAAAAGTATACGACATATAATATGCAAATTAAATTCCCTAATTCAGACATGGAGCTCACACAAAAAAGAGAGGATAGACGGCGACAATAGAAGACAGAAGGAAAAAAAGAGCACAGTAGCAATAATAAATAAGGCAATTAATACTAACTAGGAAATACAACACAAGGATAACGTAAAACAACACTGAGACAGACATAGGGATAAAAAAAAACACTTTGTTATTCCGTATGCAAAAACCAAAAAAAAATACAAATTTTCGTTCTTTCCGTCCGGAATTCGGATGTGGAATGGGTTGTCTGATCAAATCAGGAAATCCAACGCTTTATCAACATTTAAAAATAAAAAAAAATGCAATGCTATACATAAAACATGTGTAAGAGCAGGACGCAATAATCTTCTATATAGGAAGAGCGTCTGTAAAAGATAAGATAAGAAAACAAGCAATGCAACATATAAATATTAGTTATTAAGAATTTAGAGATTGTTGAAACATTTGTATATTTTATTAAAATTATTTAAAATTCTTGCGATGTCTCTAAAATTATTTTAAGTAACCTTAATTAAAGCTGATCTTATAAATATAATATTCTACAGATGTTCAGCTTAGAAAAACGCTTCTGTCATAGCTCGAAACAATGCAAGAATTTCAACAGAGACCCATAGACATCAATGTTAATGTGATATTTGAACGCGCTCAAAAATTTCAATAAACCTGTTGTGTTTACATCCTGCTTTAACTGAAACAACTGTGTAAACTTTTTGTATATTCAAACATTCTTTTCAATATAAAACATCCGTTGAGAATAATTCTTTTTAATTAAGGAAGTAGATATAATTCACAAGAAGAGACTGTGCAGTAAATATAACATGGATCATGAAGCCATTTTAACGTTGCTTTGATATCTACAGAAAAACTGGTAGAGGTAGACTAATTCTTAAAGACCCGAAAAGGACGCGAGAACTATAAAATTTGATTTGAAATTTTTTGGTTTCTTTTCTATTTTTTTTTGTGGCGTTGTGGCCTCCCTTTAGAAATGTTTACTTCTTTAAGTCATAATGCCCGAAATTATATAAAGAAATTTTTTTTAACGTACTTCAAACGAAAATGCCCTGCTGATACAACTCACGGAGAAACACATTGAATTGGAAGACATAGCTTTGAGCAAATCAAAAACCTTATGTCTAAGAACTAGACATTTTCATGAAACCTCTCACGCGCAAACGATTTAGCAAATTTTGGCGATGTTATGAAAGATGCACCCTAGTCGCCAGAAAACAGGTTGTGATGAAATCAATTATATACTTTCTTTTATGAAGTTACTGTAGAAACTTGTGATAGTCTTTTGCAGCTACGTAGTGAGAAAACTAATCTACTGGACGTTGGTTTAAAATTAGAGCACGTATTTAAATGGCATTGATAAAAAAGCATTATGATGAACGTGAACGCGCAATAAAAATTGCGTCAAGAAATTGAGACCACTAATAGTAGCTTATTATTCTATCTATACTAACTAGTTAATATCTTAATACAATATATATTTAAAAAAAGATTTTTTACAATTGCCATCTGTTATGCCTGCTCTGAGAGAAGTTTCTCTAAAAGAAATAAAGCTACGTTATGATAAACAAAAAGAGTGGCTGTTTTTCCTATTAAACATAACATAATCCGTAACATTAATATCGACGTCAATGATTTAGGCATGTGGTAAAATGAAGAATTAAAGCTTCGGTTTTATAGCAAAAAATGAAGTTTACAATTAATTCATATCAATAATTTAATGGGGTTTTGGTATTTAATTTGCAATACTAATTCTCTTTTGTATATAATATCATATTCTTTTATAGGGGGCGGAAAAGTATACTCTGCATTTGAGGCACACAAAAAACACGCTACGCCTCTACCAATAAAATAATACAGGTACACTAGAGCAAGGTGCAATGAATGTGATAGACTTAAAACTGTGTATTAAACTTTATGATCGTCTTAACTTTGCTTCTCATCTGTACTTTTTCTGGATGCTTTCATTTTTGCTGACATATTTGTAGCATTGTTTGCAAAAAATTCTTCCAAAAGCAAAGATCCCGTGTCATTTGATTTTCTTCTTGTCATTACCAACGCACAGATAATAGCTGACAATATGACAATTATGAATCCTAGAGCCGCTGCTACGATTATTAAAGTGTAAATGTCAACTTTTTTCACTGAATCAGCCTTCGACTTCATTTCGTTTCCTTTGGTACCATGTGTTGCCGTAAGACAAGGCGAGTCTTCGGGTGACAAAATTGTTTCAGACGTTTCAACATTCGGTGATGAAATCGTTGTAAGTAAATCTTCAACGAATGTTATTTTTTGAACTGTAGAATTCTTTAGGAATGAGTCGGAACCAAATCTCGACTTCGTGTTAGCTTTCAGGGTCGATTTTGAAGTTGCCTTTAAAGAAGATGTTTTACTAGTGCTTGAAGAAGGAGTAGTTCGAATAGACTTTGCCATTGGAGATGAACGTGTGATTTCAGCTGATTTCGTTTTATTGATGTTATCGTTGCTCGATCTTTCGCAACTTCTGTTTGATTCAAATGTAATGTCCACAAAATGTTTGTTATCCAGAGACTGACTTTCGCCAGACAACACAATAATGCAATTCATGTTGCATTGATCATTTTCTATGTGAAATCTGTACCAGCGCTGCGTGTTTTGCGGTTTGTAGTTCTTTGAAATTCTTCGACATGCAAAGAAGTGATCCTTGTTATTTTCGCACTTGTAGGAGGAAATATAATTTTTTGGATCCACATTTTTGGAATAATTGCCAATTTTTGTTGTTGTCTTGTTTAAATTGAATCGTGTTATTGTGTATTCAAACGTTGATTCCAAGCAAAGAGAAGTATGCAGTCTATGTAGAGAGAAAAACAATTACAAATTGAAAAAAAAATTCATTTTGAACACGGGTGTTCTAGGATTAATTTATTTAATTGTTGCAACTAGAAGCTGAATTTTTTTTAAAAATTCATCTGAAAAAATATTTGGATTTTTTATTTAAAAAATGTTTGAATTGAGTTATATATGCAGCTAAGCGGTGTTTAAAAAGTAACCAATATCATAAAGAAAATATCAAATTCATTTTACGGGGCTTTCAAAGATTTTTTTTTGAGTTTTAAATGTTATTTATTTGCTTTGAATATTAATTGAAAATGTTATTTATGGCAGTGCTTCTCAAATTTTTTAGTGTGCTGGACCGGCTGGAATTTGTCAATTGCACTAGGGACCGGTGCACTATTTTTCCTGTACTGACGTGGTAGTGACATGTAATTTATTTTATTTTATTTATTTCATTTAATGAAATTATTGTAGAAAAATGTACACATTATTTAGGGTTAGTATTAATTGCTTCAACTGTGGGATCATAATGTTATTTTTCTGTCCTTTCTTGACATCTTCGGTGGACAGGTGGCAGAGGGCCCACGGACCGGCACCGGGCCGCGGAACACCACTTTGAGAAGCACTGATTTATTGGACAAATCATTTGGGCCTATAACTTGCCTTTTTATGTTTAAAAAAAAATTAAAGTATATAAAAAGCAAAGCTAGAAAATAGTTAATTTTACGTCATCATTTTATCATTTATAGGTAAAGATGATTTTTTTATGATTAAGTAAATTGAAATCGTCGCAATCTTTTATTTTACTCATAATTTTGTTTTGCTTTCTCCGCAAAAAATGATAACACAGGGCAAAACAGTTGTTACTTTTTTTTATTTGCTGTATACTAAAATGTTTAAACAAATTACCTAACGTTGATTCGTAGCTTAAGGTTTTGTAACTCAAGCATGTATGTCTAGTAATATATTATTCGATTTTTTTTATTAAATGAAAAAATGCTGTTAGTTTAAAGCTTAAAAAAAGCAATTTTACTTTTTAATGTCTCCAAATTTGATGGATCCGTATGGAGTTATTTGGTTGATGTACATTTTTTGGTCAAGTGATGTTTGGGCCTCTGTTTGTAGGAGAAAACGTGCAGCAGCCATCAAACAAATAAATTTGGGTTGAATCATTTTTTTTCTAGTAGTGTCTATGCTGACTGTAGAAATAGAATATTAAAAATACTAAATTAAATGAAAATATAAAAGAGTGAAGCTTTTATAATTAAACATTGAAAACTAATATACACATATTTGAAAACAATTTGATTAAAACTAAAACAATAATGATCGATTTTTTAAAATGACAGGACTAACTAAACAAATACGCGATAAGAAAGAAATAACATTAAGTCTCTATCTAATACATAAATAAAAAATAACGTATTAAGGTATATTAATATTCAAATATTGTTTTTAAAAATCAATAAATCTCATACATATTTTTAGTTGTGAAGGGTATACTTCAAAAAAAATATTAATTTTCAAAATGTGAAACGTATTTTGAATCGTATTCCTTATCCGTTCAAATAAAATGAGATAGACCAGTATTGATTTATTTTTACTATACAAACAGTGAAGTTATCTCGATATAAAAATATACAAATTCTAGCTGAATTTACCTTCTAAAAAATAAGAATTCGTGAAACATGTAAAGAGCTATATTGTATTTAATAATAAGTTGCAATTAATGATTGAAATTAAATATTATAAATATTATAAAAGTAGTTTATAAACATGTGACTATTTTCATAGACTAATATCCCTTCATATGTCACTTTTTCGGCCTTGAACATTTCTTCATTTAATTGTCTAGCTTAGATGATTCTTGTAGTTATTATTTGTAAGTGTAAACTAAAGCAGAAACTGTTTATTATAAGTTTAGCGATCGAATTTGATCACGACATCAGTTATTGATACCGCCACTTTTAATAATAAATAATTGTATTTATATGGTTAAAACCAACTGAGAATCAGAAATAAATTGTAATGTAGATCAATCAAAGACCAAATCACATAAATAAATTTCGTTGAATTAAATATTAAACATGAATTCGCTATAAAATTTTAAAATCGATACCTTATGAAACCAAACAGCACATCAACTGGTTGAGTACTTATCTGTAACTTAAAATGCAATTAAATATACGGATATGCATTGAATAAAAATGTAATTGTGCTCTGAAGGGAAAGTAAATGTGGCGCCATCATTGCTATTCCCACACTTCAGTGTTCATTTAATGGCCACTTGATGCGCTTCAATTTTCACGAATCACACACGACGGATATGTATCTCTTTGTTGGGTTTTGAAGTGCATAGTTTACGTGCTGAGTGATAAAAAGTAGAAATTGTGATTAAGGAGAAATTATTTAGTGGGTGATCTTTTCAATATATTTACAAACCTAAAACTTAATAAGCCTAAAAATATTATTAAAAACTATTGACTAATCTTTGGACATCGTTTTTCACATTTTTCCTCCAACCGTTGACACCACGCATGCCATTATATTACAGCCAGAGACAGTCAATTCAAATAGCACTGCATTCCAATTGCATAAACGTTTATAAAATGTCATTTTATTCTCTAAACGGCCATATGTCAGATCTATGCAGGGCTGTAGCTGATAAGGTGGAGCTGGATTTGACTGCCAAAAAAGAAATTAAAAAAACAAAAATATTGCTATTGAAGTAGTGACAACGTGGTCGGACAAGAAAAGGCCGTTGTTATTATTACTCTATATTTAAATCTACTGTTAAAACGATGTTGGACTGTTGCAATATTGTTCTGTAGTTCAACGACATGCCATTGATTGTGCTCATAAATGTAAAAATGAGATATTTCTTTGTATACTGCATATGTATTAAATGTTATCATCTATGAACTGACAAAAGAGTTGATTATTTTTTTATCGTGTGAAATAGACTAACAGTGGTAAAACATTAACATTTGGAAAAAGAAACGTAACAAGCATCATTTACTTCATCCAGTCATCTCCCATGCTCTAAATTATGTTCATACACTGCACCATGTACGCAACCCAGTTATAAATAGTAATAATAATCATCTAGCCGCTTATAAAGATCACGCTGCAAACACTGTGAGTATATAAATACATTTTCCAAAGTTAACAAACATATTGCTGAGGCTGAAGAGATATGCATGCGTAGAATTTCTTTTTTTCCGTAGCTTATCCGGGTACATCTGCCAATGTTAAACATTCTATCCATACAACACAACCACAACCAGTAATCAACAACCACTTGTGCACACATAACAGCAATTAGATCATACATGATATTGAGAGATGTTTGTTTTTAAAATGCCAAATATAAATACAGTTTATTTTCTAAGCATTTTTTTAGAATTTTTTTTTAAGTTTCCAGCTAGACAGTAATTATGAGTTTATATAAGCTGTTAGCTCTAAGATTAGTATCGGTTCCAATATTTTGACGTTCAGAGGTTTCAAACATTCAGCGCCTCTTTCTTTATAGGATAATCATAAATCTATGTTAGAGTGACAAATTCAACCTTTTTTAAAGTCTTAATATGCAACTCAATTAAAATTAAAACCCAATTGTTTATTATTTACATTTTTTTAAAAAGACAATAACAATAGCTAGATACTTTAAATATGTGCTTTTTTTAGATGAGAGGAAGATTTTGAATTAGTATTATTTATTTTTTTATTTCCTGTTGTTGTTTTTTTTTGTTGCTTTTTTTAAAAAGAAAATACGGTTAATAAATAAACTATTCCAGACGATAGGGTCCGTTTAGCCAAGATTGACTGATTATTTTTATAAAAATAACAGATTCCATTTCTTCATTTACCAAAGCTGGGTAAAAAAAAAGTTACCCAATTACACGCTCAAACAATGAGGTATTGCAACTCAACACCGAAAACTACTGATAGTCAATTCATTTATTGACACTTATGTTGCATATTCATCTTGTAATTTTATCATCTTAAAAAGCAATCAATACGGATCATTTTTCGTTTGTTCTCTGGTCTATGCTGTCAAGTAATAGTTTAAAATCATGTGCGCAAAACTCATAGGAAGAATGGTACTAAATTCTGATCGTTCCACATGGTAAATATAAAATCCCCCACCAACCATAACCAGAAGATCAAGCCTTGTTCAAAGACACACGCTCTCATACAACTGTGATTCTCAAACACTTGACAATGATAGAAATCTCCTTGAGATGCACTGGCGATATAAATCAACATTTATCGTGATCATTATTATAACACCTAGGTAACGCCATTTAAAACGATGTTACACGCACCTACATTTATGAAGTATTCTTTTATCCCAACTTAGCCAGCTGTCAGTCAGGTAATAAAGATTAAAGAAATAATACTCATGTTCTCTAAACGTTTTGATTAAACGGAGGTTTTATGGCTAAGGGTTATATGAGAATGAAATATATCAGATTTCACCACAGTGCCTCTCCCCCTAACCATCTCACCCCCTCCCCATCCCCGGGCTCGATCTAAATTCCGATTCACTGAATTTCCTTGAAAATTCATGAATCCAAGTGTAGCCAATTTTAACCACGTTTTATTAACTCGCTTTCGTTCCTATGGATTTGTTTGTCGGTCCACAATTTTTCAAATCTGCCAACGTAAAAATAAACCATTTCTGCTGGTCCTAGAGATCACAAAAGTTTACAACAGGTAGATCTTGGATGACGATGCATTGTATTAAAATTTCAGAGCGATTTGAATGTACCGTTATTAAATTATTGAACTTTTTAGCTTATCTATATAGAAGTATCTGTACCGTATGCTTTTGTTGACATCCATGAGTTCACCCCGTGACCACATTTGGTTGCATGTACGCGTTATCACAGCATCTCACTGATCTTGAATGGCTTAAATCATCGTATAAGTCCATGTAGTCATTAACCTCATTTGGCTGATTGTAAGAATAGGTTAACTAGTTGTAAGAAATTGTCTCCGCGAGGGAACTTTTTGAACTTCCACTAATGTTATAGTTGGTTGGTGGGATAAAATGGGATTTTTTGTCTGTTAACGTAACGTCACCAAGTACAACTCCTACTATGCTCGGGGCCGACTGATAAATGAGGTGGGAGAGCTCACCCCAACAGTGTTTAAAGAGATTTGTTCGAAAGCAAGCATTTCAATTTCATAAAAAATATTGACACTAAGTTCTTTGAACCGTTGTGCTAAAGGCTATGGCGGATTAAGGGGGGGGGGTGGCTGAAGCCTGAACGGGCAAAAGCCAGGGGCCCCCGATGATTTAGGGGCCTCCAAATTTAGTATATTTTATAATAAAGGTGGACAAATTTTTGCTTGAATCCCTAAAATATAATAAATTAAATAAAGTAATAAAATCTTATGTATTAATCTTGATAGCTATTCGGACCCAATAGTTAATACTTTTTATATATTTTAAATTTTTCTTCCCCATCAAGATCTGGTGGTCTTGTGGTAGCGTACAAGGCATGTAGTGCAAGCGTTGTCGGGTTCGATTCCCAGTGGAGGTATAACTTTATTTTAATTTTTCTTTTCTTTTTTTAAATTATCTTTTTAGACTCAATTTTATGAACCGGGAAACAGTCATTTCTTTTTATTATTAGCTGTCACAAATCATTTTATTTATAGGGACGCTGGCTGGATAGGGCCCCAGTTTGAATTGCAGCCATGGACCCCGTGCAGTCTTAATCCGCCCCTGGATAAAGGTATATGTACAGACATAGACCGTTTAGTAAAAATACTGCTTTAGGTCCGTAGACAGACTCAGTTGGTGGATTCAATTGTCCATTTTCCAATCATGTGCATTCAAAAAATGTTTTATTGGTGAGTTCACAATTGTAAAAATTAAACAACCCCGTAAAAACAAAGTTGTTGACTATAAATCCCTTATATATGAGACATAACTAGAAGTATTGATTATGTTCAAACGCGACAAACATTTACAGACTGAAACCGACTGATCTCGCCTGGCTTTAAAACTGGGGGAAGGGGGGAGGGGTGTGGACATCGATGGATGGCGAGAACTAAACTGGCACGCCAAACAATAACACACTGTGAAATTGAATTATCTATAATTATAAACAGATAAACTAAAAGTGCATTAATTTAATTATGGTACATTTGATCGATCTGAAATTTTGCTACAATGCATTGTTAAGTGACACGAGTCTATGTGCAAAATTTCAGCTCGATAGCATCACGGGAAGTGTTCATTGTTTACTATTGTTTGTCCGCCCGCCCACCTGCCTGACGACGAACGACAGACAAGATTTCAAATTTAATAAGGGATTTAATAACGGACTCCATTTATATATATGTGTCGTAGTCGAAGACAGTCTTGAAATTTTGTAGTAAACCTGTCGGTTGCCTAAATTCCATAGAGATGTAAGGTGTTTTATTGTCACAGAGAATCTCGAGCAAACTGAAGTAATACACAGGTTAATAGTTAAATGATGATATGGAATTTTTTTGTATAATCTTAATTTATTCCCCGATAACATGTTATTACCAAAAGTCTTAATCGACAACAAAAATAGATATAATGATTATTTATATATAAAAATTTAGTAGCTATAATTTGAGCCAAATTCTTATAACACGATAACCAAATCTTATATGATTTAATCGTATGTCAAAAAAAGTTAACTAAAATATAGTTCTTTGTATGTTAGTTACTAGGCATTCTCTAAGGGCAACTGGAATAAGTTATAAAAAAAAATATTTGCAAAGCTAATACTGCAGTAACCGACGTTTGTGGTTTTCATTTTCCTTTCAATTTTCTTAACTACATATAAACTCTTTGCGCAGATCGGTTGAATACTTTGAATGAACGTTAAAGAATTATAGAATTATTTTATGTTTACGGTGATGACTTCTTTTATAACGCATGAGAAACTATCATGGAATCCCCATGTCAATGAAGTTATTTAAAAATCAAACAAAACCTTAGGCTTTATAAAAAGGAACTTTAACAAATGTAATAGAGATATAAAACTAAAATGCTACCTCACTTTGGTGAGACCTGCACTAGAATATGCATCTTCTGTATGGGACCCATCCACCAAAGAAAACATTGATAAACTAGAACAAATTCAAAAAAGAGCTGCCAGATTCATTACTGGAGAATATTCGAAACTGACAAGAGTAACACCATTAGTTAAATCATTAAACCTTGAAACACTAGAGGATAGAAGAACCAAGAGCAAAGTAGTAATCATACATAAAGCAATTAATTCTAATTTAGAAATACAACACAAAGATAACTTAATACAACCCTCAGATAGACATAAGGATAAAAACACCTTTCTTATTCCGTATGCAAGAACAAACACATACAAGTTTTCGTTCTTCCCGTCCGGAATTCGGGCGTGGAATGGGTTGCCTGAAGAATCCAGGAAAACCAACACTTTATCAACATTTAAATCTCTAATAAAAATGCAGGACTAAACACAAACCATAGATAAGCGTAGGACGCAATAATCTTCTGTATAGAAGGAGCGTCTGTAAACAGATAAGATAAGATAAGATAACGCAAGTGTACGTGCTTTATTACCATTCTTAAATGCTCTGATATTCAAAACGTTAAATTTTATTTGTAAAGAAAATATTTATGGATGAAGTATTAAATTATTATTGTTTTTGTAAGTCAATCAAACACGGCGATAATTTATGTTATAATTTAATGGCGTTTGATTCGAGAGAGCACCATCCAAGGTATTTGCTTCGATGAAGTGCGCTCGATTAGAGACATATAATATCTGTAGAACAATCGAGTAAGACATAGGTCAGATACCTAGTTTGTGTAGTGTTTATTTATGCGCGTACCTAAGAAAGTTAGCGGACATTTTCATTAGTGGATCTCAGATTTCTTGATCAGACAAAGCTCGTAGAAAAAATAGTCCCTGATCAAAAGACTGATATCGGTGATTTTATTTTGTTTTAATTTATATTCTTCTCAGTTAACCACAAAATAGTTAAAAACATTCAAAATTATGTTCATAAATGTATTATTATCAGGTAATTGACTTTTTAAAAATGTGATTTTTCAAAAATGTCTACTAGTGGACAGGTGTTAAGATTTTATTTATAAAATGCTTCAAGATTGAAATTTTAAAGTAAAAAAGTTTTTTTGTGAGATTTTAACGTAATCATATGCTTGGTGATTCCTTAAGATCTGGTCTACTGTGTACAATGTTGAAGTGCTGTAGTCCTCGATGGGATTGCCATAGATTGACTTGACCAGGACAACTAAAACTGTTAGTAGTGTATGCACGTAAGTCATCTATGTATATGTAGTTGGGATTGAATCGCATTAGAATATATAAGAATATAAAAAGTGAAACACTTAGAGGGAAAAAGCAACAATTAATTAATTTTTGAAGAAAATTATCTTGGTAAATATATTTGGTACTTTACTGCCAATAAAATTTTTTTTAAAATTTCAAAATAAATTTAAAATAATTTAAGATATTATCCTTTGATTCAACGTGTATCAGGCCAGATTTAATTACGGTAATTAAAATAGCATGCGCCTGAATAACCACCATTCCGAGGTTACACAGAATGAAATATTTACTTTTCAGCTATCAATATACATTATTCCCGTTGTCTGTATGTATGGTTGTAATGTAATGCTTTTCTAATTTTAGAAAGCAGCGCACCAAAATACTGCACCAAAAATAACACTTTTCGAACGTTCCGCATAAAATTGTTCATTATGATAATAAATTAATCAAATAAAAATAAATAAAATAAATGAAAGTTCTGAATTACGTTATTTATTAATATGATGTGGATTTATTTTGAAAACTTCCGTCATTTTTGACGGGTGATGAAATTCTAGTACGCTAATAATGTATTACGATTTTTAGAATGCACAGCAATTTTTGAGAAACTAAGTGAGAAAGAGTAAGCCTTATATTTGGAAATTCTACCACTCTGAATTTAATGGCTCTCTTTGGATTTCTTCGCAGATAAGTGTTTATTTTTTTCTTTCTTTATATTCGTTTTTATTGTGTACAATTTGTTCGTTGAAGAAGGCTCTTTGCCGAACGTTCGTTGTTTTGTTACTTCCTCTCATGCTCACTCATACCCTTTTACCATGTTATTCATCTACTAATCTATAAGTCTGATTGCAGTCTCACCCACATTTTAGTCAAAAGCAAGTTTCCTTGGATCAAAATTTGCCAAGAGACCATTATTAAGCGAAGATTAAAAAATTGTTTTTCAATTAATTCATTACTGGACGTAAAATCTTGATTGTTACATTAGTTTATTCTTTTCCTATAAACTATTATAGCCTACTTTTACGTTTGTAGCAATTTGTTTTTAATACGATAACTTTTATATAACTATGAATTGTTCTATATTAAAAATCAAAATTAAAAATAGTTACTGGATCTCACTTAGAACTTATTACCCGTTATTATCATGATAAATAACCATGACACTGTTGACGTACGTTAATCAAATCATTTTAATGCTATTAGTATTAGTTATGTTCCTTTTTTTCTTGTGGTGTCTTTCAGCTTAGTTCACCATGCCTGTCATTCTACTATTTGTGCTTTTATTGTCTATAATATAACATTGTCCCGTAGTATCAACAAAATTTGAAAAAAAATAAAATAAAAAAAATTAAGGCCTTCCGCCAGAATGACGTCTACAATTAACATTAAATTAAATAAACGTTATGTCCAAAAAGGGACTGCAGTGCAGATCGATGAGAGAATTTGGAGGTTTCAGCTGCAACCCTCCCTTTTTTTGGAAAAAAAATACTTTCAGCTTAGTCATTAAAATAAAAAAGATCATTTACCAATCTTCTGTGGGTTTAAATAACACTGTTTGTTTTATTTATATTTTTTTAACAATGCGGTATCAGAAAAAATAGTGTGCATATAAAGTTTTAAAAAAATATGTCACTATAGTCATACACAGGAGTATTAAATAGACATTTTGTTCTTATAGCACACTACTGGTCACTTCAGCGAGGTTCAATAAACCACATAATTTGTAATCGTAAGCTGTGTGGGATTGTGTTGTAATATAATTTTAATCACTTTATGCAATGAGCTAAGTAAAATGGTCGTTAAAAGTTAACTGTGGGAATGTGTCTAGTTACATGTAACCCATTGAGAGTGTGAATAATCCCCATTATCTAAGAAGAAAGCGTCTTACGTGACATCATCAAATTATATAAGGTATTCTTAGCCTTATAGAACTGTCTGGATGTTTCTATAAGGCATCACTGGGTCGGAACTTTTCCTGTGGACTGGAATGAGGAAGTCTATACCGAAGAGTCTTATTTAGACCGGCCTCTCAGTTGTTATGTCATGGAATATGCTAGACTAAAAAGTAGAAGACAGGTGACATACTCGTAAAAAACCTCTTCTTTGTTTTGGGGGCCAATGTAATATCACCGGGGGTTTTAGGCATATGGGGTATTTCTTTGACTTCAGCACAGTTCCTCTTGTGGGACATGTTGCAGTACACATACGCCAATGAAGGTTATCTTATTTTTAGAAATACGTAAATTAATTATTTTTTTTAAATGCTTAACATTGATGCACTGGGAAGTGAATTTCTGGTTTTTGTGTCAATTGACTGTCAGTGAATAAACTTAAACTATTCGACTTACTAATTAAACTGACTAAAAATTTATAGTTTCGTGTGATTTTTCTGACTTAGCTGTTAAGTGATGTGAACGGTGTATAGTAACTACCTGAGTAGAGTGGCCTATAACTAACTTTAGAGAATGGCTAGTGACTACCTGAGTAGAGTGGCCTATAGCTAACTTGAGAGAATGGCTAGTGACTGCCTGAGTAGAGTGGCCTATAGCTAACTTGAGAGAATGGCTAGTGACTGCCTGAGTAGAGTGGCCTATAACTAACTTGAGAGAATGGCTAGTGACTGCCTGCGTAGAGTGGCCTATAACTAACTTGAGAGAATGGCTAGTGACTACCTGAGTAGAGTGACCTATAGCTAACTTGAGAGAATGGCAAGTGACTGCCTGAGTAGAGTGGCCTATAACTAACTTGAGAGAATGGCTAGTGACTGCCTGCGTAGAGTGGCCTATAACTAACTTGAGAGAATGGCTAGTGACTACCTGAGTAGAGTGGCCTATAGCTAACTTGAGAGAATGGCTAGTGACTGCCTGAGTAGTGTGGCCTATAACTAACTTGAGAGAATGGCTAGTGACTTCCTGAGTAGAGTGGCCTATAACTAACTTGAGAGAATGGCTAGTGACTGCCTGAGTAGAGTGGCCTATAACTAACTTGAGAGAATGGCTAATGACTACCTGAGTAGAGTGGCCTATAACTAACTTGAGAGAATGGCTAGTGACTGCCTGAGTAGAGTGGCCTATAACTAACTTTAGAGAAAGGCTAGTGACTGCCTGAGTAGAGTGGCCTATAACTAACTTGAGAGAAAGGCTAGTGACTACCTGAGTAGAGTGGCCTATAGCTAACTTGAGAGAATGGCTAGTGACTGCCTGAGTAGAGTGGCCTATAACTAACTTGAGAGAATGGCTAGTGACTACCTGAGTAGAGTGGCCTATAACTAACTTGAGAGAATGGCTAGTGACTGCCTGAGTAGAGTGGCTTATAACTAACTTGAGAGAAAGGCTAGTGACTGCCTGAGTAGAGTGGCCTATAACTAACTTGAGAGAATGGCTAGTGACTACCTGAGTAGAGTGGCCTATAACTAACTTGAGAGAATGGCTAGTGACTGCCTGAGTAGAGTGGCTTATAACTAACTTGAGAGAAAGGCTAGTGACTGCCTGAGTAGAGTGGCCTATAACTAACTTGAGAGAATGGCTAGTGACTACCTGAGTAGAGTGGCCTATAACTAACTTGAGAGAATGGCTAGTGACTGCCTGAGTAGAGTGGCCTATAACTAACTTGAGAGAAAGGCTAGTGACTGCCTGAGTAGAGTGGCCTATAACTAACTTGAGTGAATGGCTAGTGACTGCCTGAGTAGAGTGACCTATAATTAACTTGAGAGAAAGGCTAGTGACTGCCTGAGTAGAGTGGCCTATAACTAACTTGAGAGAAAGGCTAGTGACTGCCTGAGTAGTGTGTCCTATCATTAGAAGTACTCAAAAATAGTACACAATTTCGACTTTTTAAGATAAATATAATGTCATTACAGAAATAATACATTCGTCAATTAGTTATTTCCAAAGATGCGGCCGCAGTCCATTTAAAATTTTAGCGGGGGCCTTGTTTGGACCAAGTGCCGGGCTTTGGACACTCATGCACTAGCTACATACTTCAAAGACAAAAAAGTGAAATTGAAACATGATCATTTTCAAATAGAAAATACGCTATTATTTGGGGGGGGCAAAGCTTTGTGACGTCATATTGGAGGAAGGGGTCTAAGTTTTTTTGACGACTTTTGAAGAGGGGAAGTGAAAAATTGAGTGACTTAATTTATGGACGGCCCCACAGGGGCGCAATTTTTCAAATTTGCACGGAGTGGTTCAAATGCTAAATCTGGCTCTGATTGTATGACCTTCTAGGTTGTCCTTCAACTCTAGCCAATGAAACTAAATAATTATTTTGTATATCTAACAATCTCCAATGTAAATAAAACATGTCCTTCCCTGCTTTCATTGTCTGTGACATCCAACGGGTTGTCTGCAAGCCTCCACAAGCAGCAAGGCCAATCTTCCTTTGAGCGTTCGAATAAAATTTTGTAGACTAACCACCGCGATCATCTATATATTACTTGCAGTAAAACATACAACGTGTTAAAATAGTTGAAATAGTTATTGCAGATTTCTTACGTACATTTTTTAGCTTTCAGATATTTTTTTTTAGATCTGCAGAACCACATATGTATCAATATGTATCAATATGTCAACATATGTGGCAAGGATGCGGTAGCTGCAGAACTCTCCTGTACTGCCACGTAACAATTAATTGTTTTTAAAAAAATCGATTTTCAGTTGTGATCTATTGTAATTTGTTTAACGCGTAGTTTCAAAAATGCAAATGTATAATTCGAACCAGACTTTTAACTGTATTGCTAATGGTTAATTTTTAAATAGTACAGTATTCATAAGCTATTCGCGGAAGTTACTTTCCTTATATCGTTGCAAATTGCGAAAATACCGCGAATAAAGGATGCAGTTTAAAAAGGCCTATGTATGAGAATATATATGGTACTAAATGCTTCTCAAACACTTTCTAAAGACACTCTTACTCATTAATATAGTAATAATGTAAAAATATTGCATGCTGTTATCTATTACATTAATGTACTTTCCTAATTAAGTAATGATAATTTAAACACATTTTAATTATGTACAGCAACAATATTTTAATTAAAAAGTAACGTAAGTACTGGAGAACAGTAACACCGCATAGCATAGAAACCTATACTGAGTTGCTGAACCGAAGTGTCATTTTCTATGCGTACAACTTATGCATTAGACTTGACAGGAATTAGAACAAATTTAAATACAAACCGAGACAGATAAATGCAGTACGCATAGTTTACGTAATAATAATACAGTACAGAACAGTACACTTCACTAATAATATGCAATTAAAAAACAGTATTAGTACATTATCACAGAAAAATATGCACCTTGCATATGTATGTACATATTTTATATACATAGTATGTATTTATATAAAAGGAACTTTATGAAGATAATAATTGAAAAATAATAGTATGTGTGCACTCACCAATAATGAATGATAATAAAATGATGCGATAGGGTTAAGAGCCTAACACGCGAATATGCGGGGCCGTGAATGTATAGGCATTTATAAAATTCAGGTTTTGGACAGTAAATTTATCCCATTTAGTTTTTTCTTCTTAAAAATGTACTTTTCATAACTATTAAATAGTAATTTACATTTTCTATTTTTTTTTCATCATGTATGTGGTTCAGTAAAGTCACTAGGGTTGGTGTCTCCCAGTTCGGTAGCACATGGTGTCATCTCTTCACGACCTACCCCAAAGACCTCCTCCGAGTCTGTCAGTGCTAAATAACAGAAACATACAGTGTTTTACATTTTGGTGTCACCCTTTTTGATAGTGTCACCCGTTGCGGTTCACACCACCCTAGTGACGCCTCTGATTTGGTTTTCAACAGATTACGGTAATAATCTCTCTCTATATTTCTCCTAAACGACCAGGTGCAAATGAGCATGACGAATGACACGCGCCGTGGTCGAAAAATCACGGTTGGCAAGTGTTGTGGGCTGTAAAGAAAAAAAAAGGGGGTGGGGTCGGCAACAAAGCTTCTTGCGTTCACTTTCCGTTCAGTTGCGTTTTTCCCTCACTGAATAATATATATGATTCGTAGTGTACAGGTTACCACGTCCCCCTTAAACGCGGAAAGTCCAGGGATCAAACACCAGCGGGAACAATTAAAAAAAAATTTAAATGTTTGTTTCTGCCCGTTCTTTTCCCCCTTTTCCAACATTACTAAGGCTGTTAAGCGATAATCGGATTTCAAAATGACAATCAGTATTAAATTTCCCAAAACGATAATCGAATTTGATTTGGTCGGATTTATGAAGTAAAATCCGGCCGGAACCGAAGCCGGATTTATAAAAATTGCCGGATTCCAAATTTGCTGGAGCCGGAGCTATAATTAATATATATTTTATCGCCTAGCCGGATTTAGGAAGTGAATTTCATCTGGAGCCGGATTTGTAAATATGGCTGTATTCTGGATTTGCCGGAGCCGCAGGCGAAATCCGGTACACCACTAACTTCTATGATGTCATCTATAAAACGATAATCGGTTTACAAAATCAATAATCGTTTTTCCAAAAAAACAACAACCCAATTAACACCCCTAAACATGACTAACCCTTGCTAGTGTCGGCCAATCAAAGTTTATTTTTAAGCGATGGTAGTAATAAAAGGGGGGGGGCGGGTAACAACAACCTAAGTGCCCAGGTCTTTACGTTTACTCGCTATTTTTTCATTCCTCGTGCTGCTGTTTGTATCCCTACTCTCACGCAACTCCTCTCCCCCCCCTAACGTTCTTTGCACTGTCTATGATGAGCAAGTCTGCTTTGTGTGCTACGCCGCGGATCGTAACTAGTACATAATATTTAACTTATTAAATTAAAAAAATATCATCAAATAAATAGCGAACTATCACTAAAAAGCAAAAATGGAAACATGTGTTCAGGCCATATTGGAAATACATTACAAAACTTCCATTGGTTTAGTACATATTTTTTGTTTTAAAATCTCAGTTAACTTACTTATTTACACATTTCTAATTGAAAATGAAACGATTATCTAAAATATTTTAAATACTATTGCACACAAAACAAAGAATAACGCATGTTTTTGTAAGTAACATCCCCCGTTAACTAAACTCTACTATTGCCCGTGACAGTTTGGTAACTCCTCAATGATACATGGGAGCTGAGATCATCGTACAAGCTGGTGTAATAATCTTGTGTCGTTGGCTGTTCGTATGTGTTCGTGGACAGGGTTTCCGTCACCCTCGCCCTTTGCCCTGAGGGCAGGGTTAACGTTGGTCGACGAGGTGGAATAGGAGAGTTCATTTTTTTACGTTTTCCTATGTGGACCCATACCAAAGCTACGACTAGCGATATGACGAAGAAGCCTAGGACAACGCCAACTCCGATGAGGACATAATTCATAGTTTTAGAAGTGCTCTCACAGCTGGATGTCTCTGAATTTGAGGTGTTGCAGGGACTACCTGTTGTTGACGAGATTATTGAACTAACTCTGTTGTCATTTGTCGTTGTTGGACTCACTTTGTCTTCTGTCGGTGTTTGACTCAAGAATATTTCAGTTGTATGTATATTTAAAGGACCATCTGTTGTTGCTGAATTAAAAAATATCGGAGGCGTTGATATGTTTAAAGGACCATATTTTGATGTTGAATTCAAAAAGATTTCATGCGTTGAAATTTCTAAAAGGCTCTTAGTTATAGAAGTTATCAGGCTTTCAGACGGGAATAAAGTTATTTGACTTTCATATTGTATTAAACTATTTCCGTCAACTGTAATTGTTGAACTCGCTATGTCATTTATGGTTGTTGAACTCATTCTGTCTACTGTATGTGTTGAACTTACTAAGTCAACTTTCATGGTTGAACTCACTACGTCATCTATGGTTGTTAAACTCACTCCGTCACTTGTCGTTGTTAAACTAAGTCCGTCAATTGTCGTTGCTAAACTCAATCCGTCATTTGTCATTGTTGAACTCAGTCCGTCACTTGTCGTTGTTAAACTCAGTCCGTCACTTGTCGTTGTTGAACTCAGTCCGTCATTTGTCATTGTTGAACTCAGTCCGTCATTTGTCGTTGTTAAACTCACTCCGTCACTTGTCGTTGTTGAACTCAGTCCGTCATTTGTCGTTGTTGAACTCAGTCCGTCACTTGTCGTTGTTAAACTCACTCCGTCACTTGTCGTTGTTGAACTCAGTCCGTCATTTGTCATTGTTGAACTCAGTCCGTCATTTGTCGTTGTTGAACTCACTCCGTCAATTGTCGTCGTTGAACTCACTCCGTCTTCTGTCATTGTTGAACTTACTCTGTCATTTGTGGTTGCTGATCTCACTCCGTCATCTTTCGTAGTTGAAATCAGTCCGTCACTTGTCGTTGTTAAACTCTGTCCGTCACTTGTCGTTGTTGAAATCACTCTGTATTCTGTCGTTGTTGAACTAAGTCCGTCAATAGTCGTTGTTGAACTCAGTCCATCATTTGTCGTTTGTGAAACTCTGTCCGTGATTTGTCGTTGTTGAACTCAGTCCATCATTTGTCGCTGTTGAACTCACTCCGTATTCTGTGGTGTTTGAACTTACTCCGTCAATTGTCGTTGTTGAACTCAGTCCGTCATTTGTGGTTGTTGAACTCACTCCGTCAATTGTCGTTGTTGAACTCAGTCCATCATTTGTCGTTGGTAAACTCTGTCCGTGATTTGTCGTTGTTGAACTCAGTCCATCATTTGTCGCTGTTGAACTCACTCCGTATTCTGTGGTTTTTGAACTTACTCCGTCAATTGTCGTTGTTGAACTCAGTCCGTCATTTGTGGTTGTTGAACTCACTCCGTCAATTGTCGTTGTTGAAATCACTCTGTATTCTGTCGTTGTTGAACTCAGTCCGTCAATTGTCGTTGTTTGAACTCAGTCCTTCATTTGTCGCTGTTGAACTCACTCCGTATTCTGTGGTTTTTGTACTTACTCCGTCATTTGTCGTTGTTGAACTCAGTACGTCATTTGTGGTTGTTGAACTCACTCCGTCAATTGTCGTTGTTGAAATCACTCTGTATTTTGTCGTTGTTGAACTCAGTCCGTCAATTGTCGTTGTTGAACTCAGTCCATCATTTGTCTTTTTTGAACTCATTGCGTCATATGTCGTAGTTGAACTCAGTCCGTTATTTGTCTTTTTTGAACTCATTGCGTCATATGTCGTAGTTGAACTCACTCCGTCAATTGTCGTCGTTGAACTTACTCCGTCTTCTGTCATTGTTGAACTTAATCTGTCATTTGTGGTTGTTGAACTCACTCCGTCAATTGTCGTTGTAGAAACTACTCCGTCATTGTCGTTGTTGAACTCACTCCGTCACTTGTCGTTGTTGAACTCACTCCGTCAATTGTCGTTGTAGAAATTACTCCGTCATTCGTCGTTGTTGAACTTACTCCGTCACTTGTCGTTGTTGAACTCACTTCCCCATTTGTCGTAATTGAAATATCTCCGTCATCGATAGCAGCTGAATATAATAAGTCACTTGAATCCATGTCTGAATTCACTGTTAATGGTATTATTTTTTCGTCCAAAAACTGTTGCAATGATTGCGTTGTAACATACTTTGTCGACGCCGTATTTTCAGATGTATTATCACAATATGTATTGGTCCCTGAAGTAGTAAAGAAAAATTGACCTTCTGTCTTATTTCGGTTGTAACAAATACTGATACAGCTGTAATTGCACTGAGCTACGTTTACACTATTTATGTTAACTTCATAAAGAGTCTCCGTAACATTACATTTGTCCTTTGTAGATCTCGTACATTCGAGGGATGCATTACCTTTCACTTCACAAGTAAATAAGTTATTGGAACCATATTGATCTATTTCGTATCTATAGTCAGCCTTTGTAGTTTGAAGTTTGCCTGTCGGTTGACTAAACTCCATAGAGTAAGAGAATGATCTTTCGTCACAGAGAGTCTGTACCCATCTGGAGTTATACAAATGGTATTAAGATTTTATAAACGACAAGATATTTAAGAAACGAATAATAGTTAACCATCTTAATTTCTTATCATATAAGCTGTACATTACTTAAAGTATATACTCGTTCTATAGCCCGCTCGTTCATAAGCCGATCTCCGTTCTTTTGAAGGAGACTAGTATTAAAAGTGTATAAACCGCTCGTAAGTCAACCCCAAAAAATAAAAGGACAGCGTAAACAAAATGGTACATATTTATTTTTTTAACTACAAGGTTAAGCAGTCATTATGATTGTTTACTTTGTACTACCTATCTTTGTCTGTGCGCTCTATGTTAGGCCAGCGTTAACGGTATTTTGTTTTTAAATTATTTTTTTTCTTTGGTTAACAGTGGCGAAAGCGCGTACATTAAAATTCGTTGTTTAAAGAAAATGTGTAAAACATTTGATTAAAACATTCACAAAAATAAATAAAATTATTAAATAAGGTAAGTGCAAATGTTTAATGATATTTTATAGCTATTGGTAGAGCAGTAGAATCTTGTAGAATGTAGAAAAGGACCTTGATGATCTACGATAACAACACTGATATTTAATGTACTGCATAAATCACCTTATGACTCGCTCGTAAGCCGACCCCACAACATTTTCCCACAGATTTTGTCCAAAAAAAGGTCGGCTTTAGAACGAGTATATACGGTAGTAATTTAATTTGAAAGAGCTTAGCAGGAATTATACATTTAGCAGATATATAGGTTCTTGTATAATATTACAATCGTTAACAATCTAAGATTTAATTTTTTTCCCTTCAATACAATATTATTAGCGTTAAAGTTCTAACGTAAATTAATGAAACTCGTGTTATTATATGTGTAATATACATTTCTTTACTAAAAATTCAAAGCCATGCCTGAATTGGAAAGTATTCATTCATGTGGCAAAGACAAAAGAAATATGTTTACTACTTCTATAAAATTTCAAATCCATTCTTCCAATAACAAAAATATGCCTACAAGAGAAAAAATGTCACGTTAAGTTATACATTAAACAATAAATAAGATTTTCAATTAGCATGCCAATGTATAAGGATGGGGGGAAGGGGACGGAACTCTGTCGTGTCTCGTAGTTTAGTGATTTAGCCTTGCTCTCCGCTTACTCACAGTAGACAGATAATGCTACGATGATATAGAACTTCAAATGTTTATTTACTGTACAAAAAACATGGGCGTTCGTCATCGAACCCCAGCACATATAATTTGAACAATTCTGGTTCACTAGTCAAACAACTCTACAGTCTCTCAGACTGCTATCTAATGTACATAATACGATTAGGCCCTACACATAACTCAGTACACCATCTCAACATGTGTGTAACTCCTCACGGTCGATACCCGACCGCTCTGGGGGTGACGTTCAAGTCTCTCTGCGACTGACCGCTGTCTCAACTGGTTCCCACTGACCTCTCGCGTGTCCTCTGTCCACACAGGCATGTGACCAAGAGTTCACCCAAACATAAAGCCCATGAACTAGTGTCCACGCAGTCAACACCAGTCACCCACAGTGATTCTCATACACCTGACAATCTCCACTAAGAATTAGAAAATTACGGGATTGTTTATATTAAACCTACGTGGTGACTTGCTGAACCGTTAATTCCATGCGTGTAGAATAGATCGTTTCCAAGGGTGTGTAGTTGTATTGTATGGTAGCGATCACAGGGGATGTAACCAAGGCAATGAAAAACGTTGCCAGGATATGAATATAAACCATCTTTGTCTCTGTAGATAGCGTGTAAAATATATATATATATATGAAAAACAAAAAGAGCATTTGATCCTACATGAGGAAGAAAATGAAAAGCCCCGAGCCTAGTGCTCTTTATGGTTCTTCCTGGAAGACCCTCTCAGCTATCTGGCCCCGAAGGGACGTAACAGCTGAGAACGAAGCGGTCGCTTCTGAAGTGGCCACCTGGACATCCATGACATAAAGTAAAAATTGCCTCCCACTAACTTGGCCTCACAAGGAGGAGTGGTATTCCCTAATACGACCCGCTACCACTTTGGCGCCACCCTGGTAAATCATACATGTCTCCATGGTTAGGACCGCCGCAGAGCGGCGGATCATAAAAGACCTACCTTGGGTGTAACCCTAACTGGAAGGTTTCCTCAGAACTCGCGTCCGCTGTGTTCTTTGCAGTACCTTTTTCTAATCCGTACTTGCGCTCCTGGCCCTAAACCGGAACCGCTCAATAGCGATGCTAGTAAAATGAGGGGGACGAAAGAGAGCATTTAAACAAAGAGAAATAGTATAGCCATTTATTGATCCTGATGATATTATTAAGGATATCTTCTTACGTATTTTAATAGAATATAAAGTAATTTAGCCTATTTGAAGACTGCAATATATCACTCAACGATAACTGGTTAAAAACGAAAGGCATACGTCGCTACTTGCTACAGAGTTCAATTTAACTCATGTTACTTGCTAGGGCTCTTTGTTCTTTAAATCTGTTATTTTACAAATAGAAAACAGAAAACCTCTTCTACGACTAAAGTAAGTTTAAGGTAAATAACATGTATAAGTTTTAAATAACCATCTCCCATCTATCTACGTGTCTATCTAAAGTGTAATGGTGTCGCATAGCGCAAGATCTATTGCACAATCTTCCTATATGAGTTTGAATTATTTTTTGCTCCAATAAAAAAAACCATGTAATTATTTTATAAATTAATAAAAAAACACATTTAGATGATAGTTAAACTGTATGTCCCAATTGCTTAAAATATTTTTATTGAATACATTATTTTTTTCCAATAGAAATTTAAGTATTTTGCCTTTTTTAAAACAAATTTGAGAAAATTACATGTAAAAGAAAATAAATATATCCCAATAAAACAAATTTCATAATAAATATAATACATTTAAATAACATAAATTCAGAAAAATAGGTAAATAAAAAAATGGTACAACGTCGGTGCATAAATATTAATATTTTTTTAAAACATGCAAATCATTTAACCTTTCACGGGATTATTTTTTTTTCTCATAAATAACTTCTAAAGTCAATGACGTCATTAAGAAATTAGTAATTATCAGTGTTTTCACAATTCAAATATTTCATTATATTTGAATAAATGGTTGCACTGTTACGGCCAAACACATTAATTACATATGTATTAATGCCGTACAGTAAGTAAACACACATAAAGAATCATAATTTGCCTTACCTTTTTCACCTGCACGTCAAGTGCACGTATGCAGTTTGATTTGAGAAATGCGTCAGCTTGCATATATCATTACGTAGTGCATAAGTGTTTTGTCTGCGTTCCTGAAAGCAGTGACAATATCCGTGTTAGTTGAAAAGGTCGTACGCTAATTGTGACATTAAACGAGGACAGAGTGGTACAACGGTGATAATAGTCATGGTTGAATGAATTGTAAAAAAAATATATAAAGTTTCAAAGCAATATAGGAAATTAGGTTTTGCTTAAAAAAAATATTTGAAAAATTAAATTATTTTATTGAAAAATTGCTAGAAATCAGAGTAGTCGGGATAATTAGAACAGGATGTGCCAAGATCACGAATAGTAACAACACATGAAGATCCATAGACTAGAGACTTTGAGAATTTTCATCCACCTCTTTAATGGGCAAGTCTAAAAAAAGCAATGACGAACGAGCAGCGTCAGCAGCTCTTTGCACCTTCGGTTGTTCAAATCTCAGCCCGGGCTGTAAACTTAGACAGTTTTCATAATATCCAGTTTACAACACTTTAAATTTTTTTTTAATTGATAGAAGGTATGATTGCCTTGACAAATCCACTTCTAAACAAATTATCAATTTATTATTATTTTTATAACTTCTCTCTAAAAACTTTATAATTGAAATAGGTCGGAAGGCCTACATGTAGCCGTTGTAGAAAACATGATTTACCGCAGAAAGGGTCGCAGAAATTTAAGGTGTAAGTAAAAAGACAATCGAACATTATTTTTCCCCATAAATAAACACATTCTGACTGAGTTTTGAGGTTTACTTTTTGTAAGACGATTTTTTTTAATAGTAAATTTTGACTAAAAGTCTAGTATTTTCATTGTATATATTACTTACCACCTAGATAGATGCTTCAATTTTAAATTCGCTAAACAAAAATAGCATGTTTCGTATTTAAATACTGAAGGGAACTTATATCATTTAATCGTTTTTTCGTGGTCTATTTTATCCATTATGTGTTAAATATTGTCAGTTTGTTTCGTAAAAGGTCATACTTGTATTGATGGATTTTCCCATAACATGGCTAAATAAGAGGACGTACCAAAAAATAAAAATAAAAATTAACTGTATAGCAGGTAGTGGGTCAACTTCTTCTAATTATGTGTTGTATAATTATAATTGTAGAAAATTTATGGTCTGGGACGCATGAACCGCTGGAGTGAAACCGGTGAGCCATTGAGGTCAACTCTGGCAGACGACTAAACGTGCTATATAGAGATAAACTAAAAATTGATTAATATAATTACGGTACATTCGATCGATCTGAAATTTTGATACAATTCATTGTTAGGTATAGGTAACACAAGTCTATGTGCTGGATAGGATCATGGGAAGTGGGTCATTTTTTACTTTTGTTTATGCGCGGGCGGACGGACGGAACCACGACATAGAGAGAGCCAAGACGGTGAAGTTAATAAAAGTGATTTAAAAAGGTGATGGTTCGTACTAAAATGCTGAAAAGACGAAAAAGCACAGCGTCTCTTATTCACAGTATAAATAAATAACATCTTGTTAGTACGGGCCCTCACTGAGGCTTAATTTAAACTTAATGAATAATTACATTGCTTTTTTCTGTGTCGTTCACTATCTTGAAGTTTGTATGTTATTGTGAAACATTCATCATAGTTTTACAAAGTAATTTGTTGTTTTTTTTTAAAATTACTTTAATATTCTAAACAGTGAGTTATGATCTCTCTTCTTCCTCTTTCTGGATTCCTCGTTATAACGCCAAGGCAAAGAATTGTATTTATTTTATTTCAAAATATTAGTTTATTGTCTGTTTGTTATTTTACGAAGGCTTATTTCTGACAAGTTCTTTGTTACGTTTCGGTCTGTCAGGCCCCGGTAAACCCTTTTCATATAACATTTTTTTTTCTATCAAAAATCATTACACCCCACTAATAAATATTTTTTTTTACCTCCTGAGATATCTATGAGGGCATCAGTAAATGACTTAATGCAATTTTGGCCGATTTTCCACCCCCCCCTCTTTCACAGTTGTCCCGGTTTAAGGGACGCGATGGTCTAAGTGGTAGTGCACTGGACTATCGATCCGAGGTAGATCCCGAGTCGCGGGTTCGAGCCCAGGTACTGGCAAGGACCCTGGGGCATTGTGCTGGCCACACATTTCCCTGCTCGTTAGTGATGGCTAAAAACTTGTGACCGTCATGGACTGGAAAGGGGGTCATTCATTCATTCATTCAAGTATGTGTTTAATGTAAGACTGCACTCTAATATCGTAACACGCAAAATCTTCATTAAATAAATTGTAAACAATCAAATGTTTAAGTGGAAAATTGTGTTTAAAGTTACGCTTTTTGATGAGACGTCACATTTCTTAAACAACCTCCTCCCCCTTGTCACAAACGTTATAAAAAACGTTATTGGTTAACAACGTGACGTCATTTATAGACAAGCCCTATACCGTTTTTTAAATTAGTGAATTTGGAACTTACCCTTTTAAAAAAATAGTTGTATAGGAAACGTCAACTTCTTAGATAATTAAAGGAATGTTTCAAAATATCGTTTCGTTGCTATCTTAAGTTTTTTTTACAGCTTTTCTTTACTATTATTAAATAGCCTATAAAGACTACTTTTAAAACATCTAAAAACGTGAAAATTGTTTGTTTTTTTTAATGTTTAATACCTTAATATATAGTTTTGTTTTTATTAATTTTTTAAATGCGTTCTCTTTTGCATCTGGATATGTAAGCTTTTATGTAAGCTCTCTCTTGTAACCCAAGTATGTTTTCATTCTGTCAAATATGGTAACACCTATTTTCTTTCCCCTTTTTCTTAATGTACTAGTTCTTAAATTTACAGTGCATTACGTTAAATAGGAACTAATGCTGGATATGTCTATAAATTTATGGCAATATTTAAATTGTCTATTTATTAGCTTTAATGAAATTATCCAAAATATGCGTTACCTGTGTGTGTCATGTTTACCACCAACTATTAATATAACGGTAGTAGCTTTAAATGCAATCACAAGTAATTCATCCGACAACCTGTGTTTTATGTTTTTTGATGCGTTTTTATAGTGCACATTAAGAATGGTTTATTCTGTTATAAATGTAACAGGTGGTTAAACAGGAATAATGTTTTTTTTAAATATATTCATTTTTCTTTTTCACCCTTTAATGGTAAAAAAAGAAACAAGCTATAAGCATGTATTAAGTGGTAAGTTGTTAGTGCACATTATAACCAGCAAAATAAGTTATTTTTGCGATTTTTTAAATATTTTTTTAATAAATGAGAAAATTCATTGTATGTTTCAGTTTTAATAACATCTCACACACAGTGCCAAAAGAAAAGAGAAAATAAAAGTACATAGGAATGGTCTGAAACTTCATCCATCACTGACTGGTTGCATGTACGCGTCATAGGCTGTCACAGTTCCTGATTGACTCATATAATCGTAGACGCTGATGTAGCCTTGTGACATCGATGCTGGAGCGTGCATGTTGTTAGAAGTCGTCTCAGTGACGGTATCTCTTTGAACTTCTGATGATAACGTGAATAATTTCCGAACAGGTGAAAGAAGATTTTTTGTTTTTCTCTTTAACAACCTGATTGCCCATAACAAAACTACCACTAAGACGATGACGACAGAGGCTAAGACAACACCGATAATAATTGGCACTGACACGTCAACTGTAGTAGATGAGCCAATCGCATCGCTTAGGTGCACAAGTGATATTGTCGCTGTCACATGAATATACAGTTTTGTTGTTTCTTGTGTATTTTGACAGGTAGAGACATCTCCTAAAGTTGTGGGGAAGATATAGTTCCCCGATGATATGATTGAGTCGTAACAAATCAAAATACATTTATATGGAGACAGGGTTGTTTCATCTGCGTTTATTTTGTAGACAGTCTCATTATGCGAACAATTGTATTTTTTTCCTTTTTAAAATACAGAAGAGATGCTGTGATTTGAAAAGATAATAAATAACATATAAAGTGAGTTAAACAAATTTTTTGTCTAGCTATCTTAAAAGAAAGCAACCCATTAACATTAAATCCCTTGATTTGGAACATTTCATTTTTTCCATCGGGCTTTATAATGTTTAAGTTTGGAATCCAATTTTTAAAAAAAATTTAAGTTGAAAAATATCTAACTAAGAACAAACAAGACGGTGTTCTGAATTCTATAGATCTTATTAAATTGTGTACTTAGGGAATATATTCAGAATACAAAAAAATTAAAATTGAGAATTTATTTTCTCTTTCAACCATAGAAGTTGTCAATCATGGAAAAGCGAATATAATATAAGAATGGTATTAAGTTGTTTAAAACTACCTTTTTTAAACTCCATCTGTTAAAGTAAGTTCACAAGTATTTGAGGACAACGTACAACTAGATGATATGACGAAGGCAGTGAAAATTGCTATTGGTAAAGGCGGGTAAATCATCGTTGTTTTTGAAGTTGGAATTGACTGGATTGGGAAAGAATATATACAATTTTTTTTTAAAGTAAATAACTTCAAATATGTTGAATGATTTATTAAAGGTATGTGATTTTTTTCAGGATGAACTAAATTCTTATGCTGTGGAGTCGTGTATAATAATTATTTTGTTCAGGATTAATTAAATTATTATACTGTGGAGTTGTGTATAATAATTATAACCAGCTGTTATATAGCGACATCTGTTTAAAAACTATTTGCAATTTTATTACATGGCAGAATGATTTGATTTCATCTATTACAGGTGCTCCTTCTATACGGATTCTAATTGCATGTTACGTTCCGTTCTGATAAGAACATATTGGCAAGTGACGCAGGCAAAGAGACTGGTGCTCAGGGCAAAAAAACATGACCATGTTACTCCACTCCTTCACTCACTTCATTGGCTGCCTATACAAGCCCGTATTGATTACAAACTGGCCGTTCTCTGTCACAACTTCTTTTCGGACTCATGCCCATCGTATCTTACTGAACTTTTGTCGGTCTATTCACCCACTCCCCTGCTACGATCTTCTGCAGACACACGCGTTCTCTCTGTTCCTACGACACGCACAAAAAACATTTGGTGAAAGGTCGTTCTCTTTTTGTGAAGCCAAACAATGGAATTCTCTACCATTACACATACGTAGTATTCAAACAACCAAGTCCTTCAAGACTGCACTTAAGACACATCTTTTCAAAATTTTTTTTTCAAAATTAATGAAACAACATTTCTTGTAAATGATTAACGTAGCTTATGTATAATATACTGTAATTTTTGTGTTTTTTATGATATGAAAGTTAATTTAATACTTATAGGTATGTTATTTCTTTCATGTAAAGCGCTGTGAGCCCAGTTCCTTACTGGGATACAGCGCTATATAAATAATCAATTTATTATTATTATTATTATTTTATTGTCACTTTTGTTTCCCTAACTATATCAGGTACCCAATCGGAGCTCGATGGACTCAGGGACACACTTAGCCCAGGGAAAGCAATCCTTGCTTTCATGGAAATTTGAACCTATGACCCTCGAGTGTGCATGCCTCTCGACCACCGTGTCCCCCTTTTCAAGCGAGACAAATACCACTTTACTTGAACGTCTTTGTCTGGACAGACAATATTTCGTGAATAGATCTAAAGGGAGTTGGGGGTTGGGAATAACATTTTTTCATCACCCTGAATAATTATTTAGTTTAAAATGTATACGATTTCACAAGTTAAATAGCACATATAAAAATATGTTTGTATTTCATGTTTCCATCATTAGGCTATAGAAATTTTTATCAAATACGATAGAAGTTTTGTTTCCACCTATCCATTGTATCTAATATTAATTTATAATAATACTTATATTATTTAGGTATAAACCCTTGCACTCAGGCAGTAGTATACAATGAAGTATAAATTGATGTTAGTAAAATTTAACAAATATTTTTGTTTGTAATAATTTGAGTTGAAATTTTGAAATTCTTCATATACTTTTATAGATATATTTATGAAAAGTTATTTAAAGCTACAAATATAATATTCTCGCTAAATCCTATTGTAAGAAATAAAAAATTAATAATATTTTATTGAATATTTAAAACCATTTTATTTTCAAAATTTCTTAAAATTTCTAATGATTGGATATTAACAAGCAACAATTTTTAATAATAAAAAGAAAATATTTTTAAAATATTATCTTTGAAATATAATAATAAAAATTTGTCATGAAATATTATTGAATAAAAACCTTAAATAATTATTTTAATACACCCTTTAGTAAATAAAGACAACAAAAAAGATTATGACACATTGTTTTAATTTTAATTTTTCTTCAAAATAAATTTTATTACATCTTATCTCATTATAAAAATGAAAAGAGCATTTGATAAATATATATGTTATAGATACAGATTTAATTCATGTAAATGATAACCTTTTTAAATTCTTTATATTAACTCGTGGTGTCTGCTTGCTTGCTTTAGGTGGGCCCGAAAAAACTTTGGATCGATTTTTAACCCACTTCCTCGTAAGCTATCGAGCTGAATTTTTGCAGGCATACTCGTGCCTATGATAAAAACTGATGTATCAAAATTTCAGATTAATCGAATGTACTTCTTTTTTTACCTTTTTTTTACGTTTTCTTTTTATTTAAAACAGTTCAATTCGTCTTCTGAATTTAAATAACTTGTTTTCTTTCACCGGGTATTACCCAGTAGGTCAATGCCAGTGTCTAAGATCCTGGTGCAGATACACTGAATGCGTTTGTCAAAGGCTTTTTATTAGGACAGCCCGGTGGAGATGAGAGTAGCGACAGCAGACTGCCTTTTGTAGTTAATATTATTGTGCGTGGTAGAAATGAGTCTCTTTAGACATATAATTTCCCCCCTGTTTATTAAACGTTGTTCTAAGTGTTTGGTTTGAATCTTCGAAACATACGTCATTTGATTAATCATCCACACTCCCTAAATTTGAGCGATACAATTTGAAGAATTTTTTTTATTTCTATCTAATTAAGAGGATTGTGAAATCTCGCAGAAACATTTTCTTGAATATATGGTTGGGATTTACCGCTGCTATAAATTGTAATGTTTGTCTGGTGCCTTCCACTTGAAAGGGAAAAAGCCAACTCCTTCACACTGAAGTTTAAATCTATTTCTCAGGTAAATTAAACAAAACTATACGACCTGCGTAGCATACGCCGCAGATTTCCTCACAGATGGTGCCAATAAAGGGAGAAAAGTGCAGACACAAACTACAGCACGAAGGAATCTGAACACCGTGAGTTAACGTCCGGGTTGGGGGACAACCGAAGCATTGTTGGTTTTGAGACATGCGCATTGCGGTAAGCTAACTGCACCACCCTCGCTTGCCAACAAAAAACTGTGATTGGTCGACCCAAGCCAGGGTCATTCGTTATGCTTATTTGCTCGCGTCTTTTACTTGTCCTTAATTCCTTAATGAATTATATATATATATATATATATATATATATATATATATATATATAGAGAGAGAGAGAGAGAGAGAGAGAGACAGAGAGAGAGAGAGAGATTTTTTCAGAAATATGCAACCGATAGAAATAGCTATCTGATGCAGAACTCGGTAAAACGTTAAATGAAGTTTTGTTTCCATGAAGTACATGCGGAGCGTTAGCCATGTTCGCAAAAAAAAAGGGGGGAGAAAAGAACGGGTACAAAAAAAACATGAAGAAATCAGAACCGATAGAAACAAACTGTTACCTGAAGCAGGAATTAGTATAACAGTGAAATAAACATTTTTTCCTTGAAATGTCATGCGAAGTGGTGGTCATGTTAGCAAAGAAAGGAGAAAAAGAACGGAAGCACAAACATAACATTTTTAAAATTTAATATCCCGCTAAGGCTTGAACTCAGGACCTACCATGTTCTAGTGGCTGTGATGACCACTACAGCTCGAAAACAATTTATTTCGCTTACAATTGGTAAGGCTTCAAGCATAAGAATTTAAGATGATCTTAAAACTAAACATTGATTGGAATAAGAAAAAGCCATTGAACATTTGAATAAAGACAAGCATATATCTTTTCAAAACATATTTGGAGCCCTTGTGTTTCTTTTAGATAATAATTCAATTCAGAATAAAACTGTCTTTATCGATTTTTAAAATATTTAAGAATATTGAAATAGCATCATAGACTAGGAGCACTGATAATTATAAGGTTAAACTTATAAGGCAAAAGATATTTAGCAAAAACATTTCCACACCATTCGATTTCTTTAACACGTTAGTCGTGTTACCAGGACTAATTTAGAAGCCGACTATTTGTGATGATCTACTCCGACGGGGTTTAGCCATCAACCCAACTACCGACATGTAGTACTGGAAGAAACTGATTACCTCTCAATGTTTCAATGTCCATGGCGTTGAGCAAGTGCTTTTAGATCAAAGAAAACAAGCTATTTTATTTATCTTTGTAGGAGTTTATAAACCATATTTTATTTTTATTCACATTGTAATATTTCTTACTAGCAGACACATACAGGTTTAATTAGATGATATTTTAAATAGTGTTTTTCCTGATAACACAAAAAATAAATATTAGCCTAGCTGACAAAACAAATCTTCTCAGAAAATGCGGCAGCATTGCTGTTTACAAAAGTATGGAAGCCTATTAATCTTTCCACACCATGTCCTGATTCTTAAACTGAACGTTAAGAAAATGACATCTGATCAATTTTTAGATATATCAAAGGTTGAATCAATAGCTCAAGAAAATAATTGTGGAGACTTAACTTCATTATCAATTGTCGCAGATAATTCAGATGCGAGTGATAGAATTAAATCATTTTGCACATCATGGCTTAAATCAAAGTTCATTTTTCTTTTCAAACTTTAAAAAGTGGAATCATATATGGCTAATGAAGATAACAATTCACAAAAATGTCCATTATTTCTACAACTGCCATCATTAAGGCAAGATTGTTCTCTGTGTCCTCTGAATGGTAAAACTTTGTTTTGCTAAGAAACAAACGTCACGTCTATCATCAGTTTCAATTCTTCTCTCTATACTTTTCCACTTGGCGACGCACCCTGACTGATCAAAACAGATACAACAGTTTCATCATTTAAAATACGATATTAAGCAAGCAGTTTGGTGTTGATTAATAGTTTAGTGTTTAGCAATATTTTTTCTGCTCTAGTGTCATATTTTTAGTGTTCATCGAGGGCGGCTTTAGGGGGCGCCTTTTTAGACCCAACAGGGGCGTGGGGGCAAGCTGACCCCCCCTGCCCTGTAGCTAAATCCACCACTGGCTAAGGGGACATAGGGCTGAACATTAGTATAGTAAGAGGCCTTAATGAGCTTGCCCCCCGCCCTGCCCTGTAGCTAAATCCACCACTGGGTAAGGGGAAAATAGAGCTGGAAATTATTATAGTAAGAGGCCTTAATGATGAAATTATAATAAAACACATTTATAATTATTTAACAGCGTGTCGGGTTTTCATTTTGAACATGATGGTGTAATAACATCAGATTACATCGCAGCAGGTACAGAAAAATATGTTTAAAATTTTTGTCTACTCCCACCCCTCCCCATAGTCAATGGAACCGCTATTTAAATCGCGAACAGTAGTTAGCTTGTTACTGGGTCCATGAGGCTTTAGAAATACATGATGCAGTACATAACGTTACTGCTAACCTCCATAATCTTTATTTTAAGATTTCTTCTTCTCTGTTGATGTCGTTGGATGGTTTTTCCATAAATGTTCAAGGTTTTTTTTTCGTCATCCTCTGGTTTATCCCTTTGATTGTGCACATAACTTGAATATTGAAAGTATATTAAGCTAAGGATAAAACCGCGAGGATATATATGAAGATTTAGAGTCACGAAACCTATTTTAAATGTCAGGTTATTGGCCCATGACGCTAGAATAATAGAAGCTTGTGTGACACATTTGTAAAGTTTTTGTAACGTATGCAGATATGTCGCTTCTTTTTTTAAAGTTGATCAGATATCCACATAGTCACGACAGGAAGTAAGAAACAATGAAACGTCATTTTTGCTCATACTGTTCTAATTTCTTTTCTGTTACAATGTGTTACTAGAAAATAACATATTTAACTTCTCGTTTTGCTTCAAATGTTTAGATTTTATGGCATTTGAACAGTGCAAATTATAAAATCAATAACATAATTTGATATCAACCAAAAATAAAGTAACATTTTTTTTATTATAAATATTTAATTGAAATGTCAAACATCTAGCAATTTTCCGCCACAATATACACAATTTTGTTTAATCGTTTTTTTAAAATTATTTTTCCCTTCAATGTAATACTTCTTAAATATTTATAAGCAGATTAGGGCATAATCGAGAACATTCAAATATAGGATTTCCCATCTGTTTTTTCTAGCTCATTTTTGTAAAATATTGTTTTAATTTTCGTTTAATCTATCGTTTAAAAAAATGTATTGTATTATGTGCTTAGTAAAAAGAATTTATAGAATTGAAATGCATTGGTGCTCCATATTAAATTACTTTAAAGATATTTCACTGCAATGTTTTAACGAAGCTTAAACACACCAGACTATCCTTATATATGTTACAGGCAAAGTGTGAAATTCATGCATTCTGTAGAATACCATGTTTGCGTAAGGCAAAGTATGTAATTGGCCTACCCCTGCCATTATTCCAGCAACTGATGTTGGCGGTGACGCTTTTGTCATTATGCCAAAATTCTTCTCACGACGTAATCTTATCTGGCTGAGATTTCACAGACGTTCTCCCACAACGTTTCCCATTGGATTGCTGTGTGGCCATGTCGGAAGAGAATGTAGTGCTAGGACAGGAATCACGCCACGTTGAAATGCAACGACGGCTCTACGATGAGTTATCTAAAGTAAGAGCCGATTCTGCTAAAAATAGAGTTTTTTAAAAACCGAAACTGTTACCAAATTTGGTGGACGATGTGAAAATGGCTGAGACCACAATTAAGCAAAAACCACGGGACTATTGGCTGGTGAAACACTATGATGTCATGATAGTGGAAAATAAGAGTAAGTTGATCTACCCTGTTAAAAAAGGCGTGACTGCAATGCTGTTTTACGTCGCGGACTGCCAGATATTTGACGTACTTCATAAAACCCATTTGGCCATTGGATATGTAGGACGGGACAGAATGTTAAAAGAACGTTCTCACAAATACAAAAACGTTACCCCTCATGATATTGAACTGTATATTAAACTTAGTGAAATTTGACAGAAAAAAAGGCGTCAAAAAGGCATTGGGGTCAAGCCAACGGCGTTTTCTGAATTCAACTCTCGTTGTGAGGTCTATTTCATCCTGATGGGGAACACAAGTCTATAATGGTGTATCAAGATCATCTCACCAAGTTCGTTGTTTTCAGGGCCCTGAAGACAAAGAGGACACAATAAGTAACATACCAACTCGTAGACATATTTACGTTGCTAGGTGCTCCAATGGTTCTACAGTCCAATAACGACAGGGTATTTGCAAACACTGTGGTAAGCAGCGTAAAGGAGTACTGGCCCACCTTGAAGATCGTTAGCCGCGCCACATACGAAGCCAAGGGAACGTCGAAAGAGCTAACCAGGACATCGAAAATAACACTTTTAATATTACAGGTTCTTTACAAATACATTCACTTAATAACACGCCATGTTAACCAAAACAAGGAACAAAATACACATTTCAATAAATTTAACAAAATTGCAAGACTTTGAAAAATGATTCTTGTAATGAAAGTCATTATATCTTTCATGTAATTAACTTATGAAATAACTTTATTGATTAATGAATTTATCAATATGTGTGTACTTCTATTTTATGTGAAAACGCGATGGGCTTAGCCACCAGGGAGGCCGTCAATAAAGTACGTAACGCTCAAAGGGGAGTGTCAGAAAGTGTGACTTTTTGTGACAGGGGGGGGGTGTCCGGCCATGTGTGATGTCATACATTTATTTAGTGTTTAATTATTTTATTTTCTAATTTATAAAAAAAGTTAAGTAGAATCTAAATTTCTTTTAAAAATAATTTTTAAACATTTTATAAAACATTTGAACAAGTTTTATGTCAAAATGCTCATCTCCTGAATATGTTGTTCATAAATCTGAATTGAATGCAGCAGAACTGATATTGAAGGATCAGGAATGGTTTGACAATCAGGTTTGCACTAGCCAATATTTCACTCCATTTGTGAAATATCAGGACATAAAATATTGGGTCAAAATAAGAAGCTAATATTTCAAAGTTTTACCTTCGAAATTCTTTCCTACTCTAATAACAATTAACCAAAGAACTGATGGCATTAGAGCTTCAGCAAGAGCAGATGCCGATTCTCATAAGTTTCCTTCCTTGTTTATGGAAAAAACTCTCAAATTTGATGACATTATTGCGGGAGCTTTCAAAGTACAACCATATCATCTTTATTGTCCATCTTTGCAGACCACCTTTCATGTTCGAATTTGCAAAGTATGTCACTTATATTTTGCCTCACAAACAATGTTTACGAAACATGCAGGACAACACAGAGCTCCAGCTCAGAGAAACGTGCCCACCCAAACTGTTCAAGAACCCAAATAAGATAAAACGCATCCGTCAAGTTTCTCTAATCTACTTCTTATCCTGTGCGAATAAATTGCAAAAGCGAAGATTATTATAAAAAAACTTGACGTCACCCATATTAAACGAAAAGGTAACATTAAATGATATGTATTATAAAATTGTAAAGTCTAATTTTTAAATCCCTTATATTAACTTCACCGCCGTCTCATTGGCAGGCGGAAAAAAAGTCAAAAATGACCCACTTCCCGTGAAGCCATCAAGCTGAAATTTAGTACACGGACCCGTGTCACCTAAAAATGCATCGTATCAAAATTTTAGATGAATCAATCGTACCGTAATTAAATTAATGCATTTTAGTTTATCTATATAAAACTATATGTAGAAGTCACTATAGTTTACATTTTACGGATCACTTGACTTCACGCCAGCCATCGGTGAACACATCTCGTGTTTTAACCAGGTGGAATTGACTCAGTTTCAGGCTGTAAATGTTTGTCGTGTTGGAACATAATCAATACTTTAAGTTATGTCTCATATATAAGGGATTTATAGACAAAAACTTTGTTTTTAAATCCCTTATATTAACTTCACCGCCGTCTCTCTCTGTCTGTCTGTCTCTCTCTCTGTCTCTCTCTCATCATCTCATGGGCTCGGCGGGCGGAAAAACAAAAGTCGAAAATGACCCACTTCCAATGATCCGATCGAACTGAAATTTGGCACACGGACCCGTCTTACCTAACAATGCATCGTATCAAAATTTCAGATCGATCGAACGTACCGTAATTAAATTAATGCATTTTTAGTTTATCCTTATATGAGGTATGTAATTTTAATTCACGATTTGTTATTGTTTTTTTGCCACGTGAAAGTTTGAGCATTGAGGCGACCCAACGAAACGACGGTGCGCTTTTGTTTACATTTTACGTGTCACTCTGAGCTCGGTCAAGCGAATCGGTGACCAGACTTTTCCCCTCTCCCCCCACCCACCCCTCACTAGGGTTATGATGCAAAGTTGAGTTAAGACAGATTCAGTCTGTAAATGTTTGAATATAATCAATACTTTTAGTTATGTCTCATCTATAAGGGATTTATAGTCAAAAACTTTGTTTTTACGGGGTTGTTTAATTACGTGGTTGATTCTATTACAAATCTGGCTTCGGCTCCGTTAGGATTTCATTTAAAAACCCGTCAGGCCGGTAGAGCACTGCTTTAAATATATTCATAATGGCTCAATCCGGCCATTTTATTAAAATGACTCCGGCTCCGGACGGATTTCAATTCATAAATACGACAAAATCCGGCTCCGGACGGATTTCAAATTTTTAATCCGGTACATTCTCACTTTTAAATGGAAAATTTATCCGTTAATACAGTTTAAATAGTTAAGTTTTTAAATTAATTAGGGCTGCGAAAATTAACGATTATCGAGAAATTAATCGTTAATTTCCGCAGCCCCAGTTATTAATTCAAATTATATTTAAAAAAAAAGAAAAGCATTTTCCTTTTAGTTGGTGTACCACTGTATGTTCTGGTGTATAGTTAAACGATTTCAAGTCCGAAATTCTTACCAAAATTTCGAAGATGTTTCTTTATAATCGAAGCAATTCAATTGAAATACTCACGTAGGCAAAACAAAAAGTGTAGTTTTCTAACAATATTCCTTTAAAATTTAAAACGGACCAAAATTCCACATTGTATAATTTCTAACTGTTCCTTAAGAAACAACATTTTAAGGGAATTTTCAGACTACTCAAAAAAGAAAAATAATAAATGAGACTTTCTAATAGGAAGTTAGTTCAATCCCTCCGAAGCTAAATTTAAAGAAGATCCACACTGATTACCGTTCTGACTTAGAACTTAAACATGTCATAAGTTGATTATGAGAAGAATTGACATTGTCCTTATTTGTTCTTAGTAAACCATCTTAATATATTATTCACCAGAACAACAACGAGTAGTGTGTAAATAAGCATGAAGAATTACCCGCTCGCTGGGGTGGATCAATCACAGTGTATGGTTGGCAACGGAAGTGGGTTCAACATAAAAAGGTGTGGAGACGTGTCTCGAGACCATGCATGCTTATTGCGTTGTTCCTTCACAAAATACATATGAATCGTAATGTAGTGGTTATCACGTCCGCCTTACATGCAGTAGGTCCTGGGTTCAAGCCCCAGGGGAAACATTTTTTTTTACTGTTTGTTTGTGCCTGTTTCTTATTTTTTGCGAACATGGCTGACCCTCACTACGGTCGGCCAATCACAAATTATGGTTGGCAAGCTAGGTAGGTGCAGGGTGGGAGGCAGGTCGCTAACCGCAGTGCGCATGTCTCGAGACCATCAATACGTCGGCGATGTCCCCATCACTACCCCATCCCCCCCTTCCCGATGTTCATTCCCGTTGTTCCAAATTCTTCCTGCTTTAGTTTGTGACTGTTCTTTCCCCCTTTCTTTTCTCTATACATCAGCAAGTCTGGGGCGTATGCTTCGCCAAGTGTCGTATCTAGTACGATATATTTGGTAAGTTTTTCGTAGCTGGGCAGTTGGAAAGGGGGACTTATGTTTACACGTAAATTCTTGTGTAGGTTTTCGTATCAATAAAAGTGTGTAAATCCATATCTAACTCTTGAGCCAAATAATCATTTTATCATTTTTCTTGCTTCCTAGTATAAAAATGAAGAACGAAATAATGTAAATTAAGCACCCATACACAAAAATAATAACCAAAAAAAAAGAAAGAAAGAAAGAGGCAATATCTAAGTGTAATGTTATTGTGATTAAGATATTGGCTATTGTGTTTGGTTCAATAATAATACAACATAAATATGGTGTTAAAGAAATTATAGTCCAAATTATAACTTAACTAGTTTATTACCCATGGTAAATAACAGAAGTTTTCCAAATAAATACATTTCAGCTGAAATCTATTTATTTTGAAAAAATGCACATCAGAATAACAAATAATGTAATACAGAACTTTCACTTATTTGTATTTTATTTATTTATTTTCATATTGCTTAATTTTATGTGGACCATTCAAAAAGAGTAATTTTGGTGTAGTAAATTGGTGCGATGCTTTCTAAAATTAGTAGCATCACGGACCGCACAGACGAAGCAGACAGGAGGTGGCATACTTTGCAAATTATTTATGTTGATAAATAATGTTTATTTTGCAAAAAGGTTATTTTAAAAGCATAGTAATTTAAGAAAAAAACCAATTATGCTACTTTTAATAAGTGCTTCGTTTCTTTGCAGTAATCCAATAAAATTAAATAAAAACTAAGTGTATTGCATTATTGGGCTACACTTTGTCTAAAATCAGATTTATTAATAGAAACGACACAAGAAAAATTATAATTAAGGACACATCTATAATAATAGAAATAAGTGTACATATGGAACAACACAATGTCATCAATTCGGTGAACAATTGATTATTATAATTTAAATTAGCTTAAAAAATTGAATACATGTATATACATTTGGTTTGTTACATCGTGCTAGGTGCAGCATTATTTTATAAAGTCAAGGGAAATAATAATGGATTGAAAAAGCTGTCCTCATGTATTTTATCTTTTGAAATTATCTGCACTTTCAAAAATATTGGTAATGTTTTATTTATTTATTAAGTTATTTGTAAAATAACAATTTTTCCATTTAAACGTCAAAATATTGTTTTTTAATTTATCATAAATAAACGATAGTAAAACGTAGTAAACGATAAATTTATATCTGAAATTTGTTACACAACTGAACTTTTTAACTGTGGCGATAATTGCATTAATGTGTTGCTCGTCTGTAAACATATATCGTATTGAAATGAAAGGACCGGAAATGCACAAAGTCACTTTGTATAATGTAATAGTCGTATTAGTTATTATAAAGCGCTAACAGCACAGAGGCAAGTGTCTTGTCGTTGAATCTCAATGTGGGAAAGATCGTCATGGCATTTAAAATATTACGCTGCTAAAGAATGTCAGTCTTGAACCATTCCTTAAATAGATCGTTGCCCGCACACTTTGATATAATTATAAAAGCTGTTGAAATTTAATAGTAGAAATAGATAAATAGAAGTAAAAAAAAAGTTTAAAAAAAAACAAACATGTTTTTATAAGCTGACTAAAAAGAAGAAAATAAATTTTGTTTTCACAGAATTGTGAAGTAAAAATATTTTTCTGGATTGATAAAAATTTCAAACTTATATGCTCAAGTACTATGATGTAATATGACTAAAAACGTTGGGCGGGTGTTTGACATAAAAATTAAAGATTTATTATAAGATTTATAATAAGGCTAAAAAGATATCTATAAGTGAGAGAATGAGTGAACTGCATATGTAAACCACATAAGCGCCCGCCCAACGTTTTTAGTCATATTATATGGAAGCACTTGAACTTATTCGTTTTAAATTATTTTCATCTTTTTAGTACACTTATAAAAACGTGGTTTTTAAAAATCTTTTTTTACCTCTATTTATTCCAGATTAAATGAGATAATTTTTTTAAAAAAATCATTACCAGCCCAAATTTAATATAATTCTTTTTATGATATTGGATCTATTTCTTTTTATTACACGCTTTTGTTTAAGTCATACTGTTTGTATGTTGTATGTTGTATCTCTCAAATCTTGTAACGTAAAATTAAACCACTTCTGATGGTTCTAGAGATGTCAAAACCTTACCACAGATAGATTTTGGATGACAACGATTTTATGTGCAGTGCATAGGTTCCCGGATTTCACCTGTAATCATGGAAAGTTTTATTTTCTTCTTTTTAGTGCACTTTCTATATGTAAATAAAAGCGTGTAAATTAAAAAAAAACGATTGTTTAAAAGTAATTTATCTGTTGGTGTCTTTCAGCTTACACATCCATTAAAAAAAAACACAACATTTTGCTACCTTGAGTGGGTTTAAATCACAAAATGTGTTTTTGTTTAACAAAACGATATTACACAATATAGTGGGTATTTTAAGTACAAAAATGTGATAAAGATGTTCATAAACATGAGTAATAAAAAGACCTTTTCTTCTTAGAACACGCTACTTGTCACTTCAGCTAGTTTGGAAAATAATAAAATAAAACCGAATAATTTTTTATCGCACGCCTTGTTTGTGTTCTAGTATTATTGTTACTCATTTTAATGGATGAGCTAAATAAATGGTTGATAAATCGTCAACTCTAGGAATTTAGCTAGTTGCATATAACCAATTGATGGTGAGAATAATTCAGAGTAGCTTTAAAGAAGGCGTGTTACATGATATCTTCAAATTACATCAGGAAATCCTTGCCTTATTATTTATTGGGTGTCAATGTCATATCAGAGGGCGTCTTATGCTTAAGGAGATTGTCTTTGAATCGAGTGCTGCTCTTTTTGCGTGACATGTTACAGTAAGTACACTTATGCCAGTGAAGGATACGTTATTATTAGAAACTACATAAGTTTTCTTTTTTTTATTATTTTAAATTCTTACTTTTATGAATTGGGGGATATATTTATGGTTATTGTTTCAATTGACAGTCACAAAATAAACCTAACGTATAGACGATTTACATGGTAAACTGACTTAAATAGCAGTGGTTTCTGATGATTTATTTTATGTCTTTACTGTTACAAGCTGTGTAGGATGTCTGGTAGTTACCTGGGTAGAGCTGCCTATTGCTAACTTGAAAGAATTGCAAGTGACTGCATGACAGTAACAATGTACCAAATGTTAGTAGTTATGTCATCGTAGAGCAACAAATACCTGTTACGAAAGAGAATCCAGTGACTGCCAGGATGTTGACAAAGTACTAACCTTCAGGTGACGTTTAATGACTGCATGTGTTAAGTGGCATGTAACCATATTGTGAGTCTTGATTGACGACATATATGGAGTAATGGAAATATTGAATATATTCGTTTTTGAACTGTACAAATGGCTAGGAATATAAACCAATGTATTTAAGAGCAGTGACTTGGTGACCTATTGGGATTCTTTTTGAGTAGCCTGGGAAAAATTTTAACTTACTGATAACTATTCGGGTATATATTTAGGAGACGAAATTTATAAATTGTCAAACAAAAAATACAACAATTTGGTAATGTGTTTTATTACTTTCTAGGTTGTTATTGAATTCTAGCAAATGAAAAAAAAGTGAATATTTTGTTTAACTAACAATCTCCAATGTAAATAAAACATGTCCTTCCCTGTTTTCATTGTCTGTGACATCCAACGGGTTGGCTGCAAGCCTCCACAAGTAGCAAGGCCAATCTTCATTTGGCGTTAGAATAAAAGTTTAGGTAAATGTATAACATAAAACAGGGTATTAGTAGGCCTGACAGGACGTAACACAACAGCGAACGTTTCGGCAAAGAGCATTCCTCAACGGACAAATAGTACACAAATGAAACGAACATAACGAAATAATAAAAACACTTAGCCTCGGTGAAATCCAAGTATTCTAGTAGAGATAAAGTAAAGAGATCTCTACTGGACTACTTCGATTTCACCGCAGCTAAGTGTTTTTATAATTTTGTTATCTTCGTTTCATTTGTGTACTATTTGTCCGTTGAGGAATAATAAAGTACAGTACAGTACAATTCAGTAGTAATATGCAATTAAAAAAACATTATTAGTACACAATCACAGAAAAATATGCACTGTGCATACGTATGTACATATTTTATATACAGTGTATGCACTTACTTAAAAAAGTACTTTATGCAAATAATAAATGAAAAAAAAATTTATGTGCACTCACCAATAATGAATGATAATAAAATGATGCGATAGGGTTTAGAGGCTAACACGAAAATATGCGGTTTAGAAACGACACTAGGGTTGGTCTCCCAGTGAGGTAGTTTAGGGTGTCACACCCTCACGACCTACCCCAAAGACCTCCTCCGAGTCTGTCAGTGCTAATTAACAGAAACATACAGTGTTTTACATTTTAGTGTCACCCTTTGTGATAGTGTCACCCGGTGCGGTCCACACCCCCCTAGTGACGCCTCTGATTCAGTTTTCAACTGATAACGGTAATAATAAATAATATTCAACGTATTGAATATAAATATATAATAAATTAAATAGTGAACTATCACTATAAACTAAAAATGGAAACATGTTTCAGATCATATTTGAAATCTAATATATAAAGCTTAGTTGGTGTTTGTATGTTTATATGTTTGTATGTTTGTATGTTTCACTTTTCGACTTTCTGTTAGACAGCCACGGAAAAACCAAATGACGGACAGGGACCAAATTTGGCCGGACGGTTCCTTTTACCTGAAGGTGGTTTTAAGTTAGTTTTTGTAATTGTCCCTTTTGCCCGAATGCCGTAAATTAAATAATCAGAAAATGCAGAGACAAAGAATAAAAAATTTAACCTAATTTCTGTATTGAACAAATTTACGCGGACGTTCAAATGCCGTTCAAAGCGAGTTACTTTTGGTGACGTTTTTTCTCCCCCCAATACTTTATTTTCAGCGGTGCGCATTCAAAAAATATTATAATGTCTAATTACGGTGCGCACATTTTCGTGTACGCTTCATAATTTGAGCTGTGTAGTACAAAGAATTGTCATTTTCTTTACTGTTACTTTCTATATATTAGATAGACACGTAAACATATTTAATTACAACTGCCACACGATGCATTAGATTTAATTGTTTACACGTTTAAATTTAATTGCGAATTTGTTTTAATTATTTTCTGTTCCATAACTCGACATTTAATAAAAACCTATTTATGTAATAATTGTGTCAGTATTTTTTTCAAGGCTTCATTTTTAGCGGTGCGCGTTCTAAAATCTTTTATCGCCTGATTACTGTGCGCACATTTTCGTGTACGCATCTTAAATTTAGCTGTGTCCTATTAATATAACATTTATATTTTGTTTGTCTTTTACATAAGCTATTGTTTTTTTACATAAACCTATACACTTATACTATTTAAACTTAGGCTACCGGACCTATTAACATAAGTAGATTAAACTAAATAAAGTGATCCTGAAAACGCTTAATTATTTTGTATTGCGAATTGAATATGTTATGTTCATTCCTTTGATGATGGATTAACAAAGGCCATTTTTAAAATCAATTATTGTCATGGTTTCACATGCGTTTTTAACATAAAATTGATTTGTTTTGTTTGTTTTTTAAAATTAGGAATATAGCCTAATTTCTTTATTTATCTTTATTATCTTTATCTCATAGACGCTGTTGCAAATATTGTATTAATTACAATTGTGTTACATGCAGTGTCGTAAATATAAAGAGCTTTTTTAGTGACGACAGTGGCAGAGATCTTTTGGAAAAATGTCAACAAAGCAGTTGCCTTTTTTTAATGGATACAAACAAACAAACATAAAAATATCAACTGAGCTTTATATATTACATATGCGTTTAAATTATTTTATTTCAATTATTTTCACGATGCATTGTATTAATATTTTACATGCAATGAATAAAATTGGTATTTTTTTAAAATTTAATTCATAACTCGACATTTAATTAAAAACCATAGATGTAGCGAGTTTATTTTATGTTGAAAGTGATGGCCTATGTCAAATAAACTTACACTTTAAAACAGTTTACTTAAGCTTTATATACACTATACATTATAAACTTTCGCTACCGAACGTATTAACAAAACTTGACTAAATTTAATGAAGTGATCCTGAAAACGCTTAATTAATATTAATTGCGAATTGAATATGTTTTTATGTTCATTCCTTTGTATTCAGAATAGCATAGGCCATTTCTAAAATTGCCTTTTAATCATTTTTAAGATGCACTTATTAACAGACGGTTGAATCTTTTTTTTTCATTTTTATTTTATTTTTCAGATATAAAATCTGGTGTGTGTGTGTGCATTGAATATAATTTACAAAATATGATGCCTTATCCGAAATAGGGAACAAAAAAAAAGATTCCTTTTTGAAATTATACACATTGCTTAAAAACCGTAAATATAAATCGTAAAATATAGAGACATAAAAATGTTAGATATTATTTCCCTGTTACAACAATCATGAATACGTCAAAAGGAGGAGTTATTTTGGTCCAGTACATTTACTTTATAGCAAGACTTTATTTTATGCGGCCATATTTCTATATTGTGTAAATATTTAGTGCACATTTTTTTTATATCATTTTAATACGACCGGATTTTTTTTAAAAAGTATTTTAGAAAGTACATTTATAATTGTGTTTATTTGCGCTATGAGTCACTAAGCTTTTGCCTTTTAAAGGGATAGTGCCACATGTTTTTATTATAGACGTGGTTACAAATATTATATAACTTACAATTGTGAAACGATGCAGTTTCGTAATTATATATTAAATTTTTGAATGACGAGGGTGGTAGAGCTCTTTCGGAAAACCTATAAGTTATGTTAATTTTGTACAAGTGGGAATGAAATTCTAAATTTAGTTATTATGGTCGGCAAAAATCATTATTTAATAAATCATATATTTTAAATAGTAAGGTTATGTTAAAAGGCACTGCATTAAGTGAAAACAACTCACGCGGTAAAATGGCATACCTCTGTTTCTCATAAGATTTTAACTAAATAGTTGAATCTGAAATTTAACTTAGCAAATAAAAATTGTAATAACCAGCAACTAATACTTGGATAAAGGGCCAGAACACTCCCGCTACTAGTGCGGGTATTTTTCTAGTATATTATAAAACTTTATTGCTTCAGTACATATTTTTAACAAATCTCACTTAACTTTCTTATTTACACATTTCTAATTGAAAATGAAACAGTTATCTATAACATTTTTAAATACTATTGCACATTAAAAAAAAAGAATAACGCAGTTTTTTTTAAGTAAAACGCTTAGCTAAACTCTACTAATGGTGACAGTGTGGTAGCCCCTCAGTGATACCTCGTAGCTCAGATCATCGTACAAGCTGGTGTAATAATCTTGTGTCGTTGGCTGTTCGTATGAGTTCGTTGACAGGGTTTCCGTCACTCTCACCCTTGGACCTGGGGGCAGGGTGAACGTTGGTCGACGAGGTGGAATAGGAGTTTTCATTTTTTTACGTGTTGCCATTACGACCCACACCAAAGCTACAACTAGTGATATGACGACGAAGCCTAGGACAACACTAACTACAATGAGCACATTAATAATTTTAGAAGTGCTCGCACAGCTTGATGTCACTGATGAATTTGAACTCGGCAAGCTCGTAGACTTCGAGGTGTTGAAAAGAAAATATGTTGTTGGATTAAACACGATTTTTGACGTAGATATGTTGAAAGGACCATTTGTTGGTGTTGGATTCAACAATATTGCTGGCGTAGATATGTTTAGTTGACCAAATGTTGGTGTCGAATTTAACAACATTTCAGGCGTTGATATGTTTAATGGGCTAAATATTAATTTTGACTTAAACAAGATTTTAGTCGTAGATATGTTTAAAGGACCATATGCTGGTGTTGAATTCAAAAATATTTCAGACGTAGAAATATCTAAAAGTCTCTTAGTTATAGAAGTTAACAAGCTTTCAGACGGGAATGAATTTATTAGACTTTCATTTTGTTTTAAACTCACTCCGTCAGCTGTAATTGTTGAACTCGCTATGTCATTTATGGTGGTTGAACTCATTCCATCTAGTGTATTTTTTGAACTTACTAAGTCAACTTTCATGGTTGGAATAACTACGTGATCTGTGGTTGTTAAACTCACTCCGTCATTTGTCGTAGTTGAAATATCTCCGTCATGGGTTGTAGGTGAATAGACTCCGTCAGTTGAATCCATGTCTGAATTCACTATTGATGTGGTTATTTTTTCGTCCAAAGACTGTTGCCATGATTGCGTTGTAATGTTAATGGTCGACGCCTTATTTTCAGATGTAATATGACTATATGTATTGGTCCCTGAAGTAGTAAAGAAAAATGTACCCTGTGTCTTATTTCGATTGTAACAGATACTGATACAGCTGTAAAGGCACTGAGCTACGTTTACACTCGTTGTGTTAACTTCATAAAGAGTCTCCGTAACATTACATTTGTCCTTTGTAGATCTCGTACATTCGAGGGATGTATTACCTTTGACTTCACAAGTAAATAAGTTATTGGAACCATATTGATCTATTTCGTATCTATAGTCAGCCTTCGTAGTTTGAAGTTTGCCTGTCTGTTGACTAAACTCCATAGAGTAAGAGAATGATCTTTCGTCACAGAGAGTCTGTACCCATCTGTGGTTATACAAATTGTATTATGATAAGATAAACGATACGATATTTTAAAAAATAATAGTTTACCTGCTTATTTTCTTATCATGAAAGTTGCACATTATTTAGTAATTTAATTTGAAAGAGCTTAGCAGGAATTATACATTTATCATCTATATAGGTACTTCTATAATATTACAAAAGTTAAAAAATCGAATATCTTAGATCTATTTTTCCCCACAAACACAGCAGCATTAATGTTAAAGCTATAACGTAAGTTAATGCAATGCATGTTATTATACGTGTAATATACATTTCTTTAATAAAAATTCCAAGCCATGCATGAATTGTAAAGTATTCATTCCTGTATTCCTGTGGTAAAGACAAATGAAATACGTTTACAACTTTTATAAGAAAATAACGGGATTGTTTATATTAAGCCTACGTGGTGACTTGCTGATCCGTTAATTCCATGCGTGTAGAATAGATTGTCTCCAAGGTTGTGTAGTTGTATTGTATTGTGGCGACAACAGGGGATGTAACCAAGGTAGTGAAAAATGTTGCTAGAACATGAATAAAAACCATCTTGCCGCTGTAGATAGCATATAGAAAAATATATAAGATACAAAAAAGAAGAGTATTTAAACAAAGCGACATAGTTTCAATATTAATTTATTGATCTTTATGATCTTATTAAGGATATGTCCATGCATATGTTAATAGAATGTAAAATAATTTAGCTGATTTGAAGACTTCAATATCACTCAAGGATACCTGGTTAAAAACGACAAACATAAGACGCTACATGCTACTATGTTCGATTCAACTCATGTTACTGGTCTGCGACTCTTTGTTGTTTAAATCTTTAATTTTACAAAAATAAAAGAGAAAACATCTTCTACGACCAGACATCCTAAATTAGTTTAAAGTAAATAACATGTATAAGTTTAAAACAAAACATCCTCCAACTATATATGTGTCTATCTTAAGTGTAACCTTGTCACATCGCGCAAGATCTCTTGCAAAATCTTCTTATATGAGTTTGAAGTATTTTTTGCTCAAATTTAAAAAAAAATTATAAATTCATTGAGAACCACATTTAGTTGAAAGTTAAACTGTATTTAAAAATTACTTAAAAGAATTTTATTGTATACTCTATTTTTTTCCAATTGAAATTTAAGATTTTTGCCAAATTCGTTTAAAGTATGAGAAAATTACATGTAAATTACATATATATATCCCCATAAATCAAATTTCATAATAAATATTATACATTTAAATGACAAATATTCAGAAAAGTTGGTAAATATAAAAATATTACAACGTCGGTGTATAAATATTAATATTTTATAAAGCAGCCAAATCAACCAAACCTTCCCGTGATTATTTTTTAAACTTATAAATAACTCCTCAAGTCAATGACGTCATTAAGTAAAATTTTATTATGTGATGACTTTCGAGTCAGTATTTTCACAATTCAAATATTTCTTTCTATTAAAAAAAATTTTGTGCTGTTACGGGCAAAACTCATGTATTACAATTGTCTTAATACCTGATAGTAAACACAGAAAAAAAGGGAGAATTTGCCTTACCCTTTTCACATGAAAGTCAGGAGTGCGTATGCAGTTTGACTCCAGAAATGCGTAAACGTATATATATTATTACTTAATGCATAAGTGTCGTGTCTACGTTCCTGGAAGCAGTGAAGATATCCGTGTTAGTTGAAAAGGTCGTACGCTACTTGTGGTTCAACGAGGACAGAGTTGAACCAAGACAGATACCGTTATGGTTGAATTATTATTTTTTTTGAAGAAACGTTTCAAAGCAAAATAGTAATAATGTTTTGATGAAAAACCAACAAAACAAAACCAAAAAAAAATTAAAAAATATAAACAAAACATTATGAAATAATTACATTTTAAAAAAAATTACTAGAAAATAGAGTGGTCCTGCAAATTACAGAAATATATTTGCATTCTCTGATAGTAAGAGCACACGAAGATGATTAAAGACTTTGATGAATTCGTATCGTCCTCCTTAATTTGCAAGTCTAACAAAAATATGACGAACGATCAGCAGAGTAAGTAACAAAAATGACAATGCTATGTTGTTTTTTTTTAAATTATTTTTTTTTAAATTAAAAATTTTGAGAGCACTGAAGAACATCACCTTTAGCCCTTACACGTGTGGCTCGTTAAGATCTCAGCCTGGGCTGTAAATTGAAGCAGCTTTCATACGCTTCAGTTTAAATTATATTTAATGTAAAGTTTAATGTAATTTAATTAATAGAAGCCATGGTTACCTTGCAATACTTTCCACTATTATATCTTCTCTCGATGAGTTATATAATTGAAATAGGTTTTGGGGCGTGGTTCAAGCCGTTGGATAAAAAAATGGTGTCTCGCAGAAAGGGTCTCAGAAACGTATTGTGTGAGTGAAGAAAAAAAGTCGAAAATTCTTTTCCCACACAATACACATATTGAGATAAAGTTTTGAGGTTTAGTTTTTTGTAAGACATGTAAATGTGAATTTCGACTAATAGTATAGTAATTTAATATATTACTTAGGGGCCGCCCATAAAGGGCATCACGCGCATTGGGAGGGGGGGGGGATCACGCATTTTTGACTATGTGTGACCGCCGAGTGGGGTGGGGGGTGTTTAAGAAATGTGACATCACATTAAAACGCGCTAAATTAAATAAAATGTTCACTTAAATATTTGATTGCTTTCCATGTATTTAATGACGCTTTCAATGGCTTCACACGTGTTACGAAATTAGAGTGCAGACTTACACTAAATGCATATTTAAATGACAATAAAAGTAATTTAAAACATGCTGATTTTCAATTATAAAATACAACTTTTAGGGGGGATATTTATAGCTGTGTGACGTCATATAGGAGGGGGGTCTAAGTTTTTGTGACAAAGTGTGACGAGGGTGGAGGGACGGTCAAAAATCGGCCGTAATCACGTGACGTCATTTATGGACGGTCCCTTACCCTTACCATCTAAATAGATGATACATAAAACAATGAATTCTAATTTAGAAATTCAATACAAAGATAACTTATTACAACCTTTAGATAAACATAAGGATAAAAACGCATCTCTTATTCCACATGCAAGAACAAACACATACACTTCCTGGTTCTTCCTGTAAGGAATTCGGGCGTGGAATTGTTACCCTTAAGAAATCAGGAAGACCAACACTTTATCAACATTTAAAACTCTACTAAGAATGCAGGACTAGTCACAAACCACAGATAAGCGTAGAGCGCAATAATCTTCTGTGTAGAAGGAGCGTCTTTAACAGATAAGATGGATGCTTCCATTTTGAATTTGGTAAACACAAAAAGCATCTTTGGTATTAAAATGCTGCTGGGAATTGAAGTCATATAATAATCATTTTCTTGGTTGATGTTATCCATTATGTGTTACAAAATGGTAAGTTTGTTTCATAAAAGAATATCCTTGTTTTGATGGGGTTTCACTTAACTTAGCTAAATAAAAGGTCATATTAAAATAAATATATATATATATATACAAGAGGCCAACCTCTTCTAATTATGTGTTATATAATTATAATTGTAGAAAATTTCTATGACCTTGAGTAGAGGGACCTTGTTTAAAACAATACACAAAAGTTGGAAGCTCCATACTTAGATATTTAAAGGACCTAAAACAACAGCGCCTCTTATTCAAATCTTTTTTAAAAAATAACATATTGTTAGCATGGGCCTTCACAGAGGCTCCATTTGAACTTAATTACATGCTTGTTTTTCTCTGTCGTACATAATCTTTAAGTTTGTAAGTAATTGTAAAATATTCGTCATAGTTTTACTATGTACTTTTATTTTGTCAATTATTTTAATACTTTAAACCAGGGGTCTCCAAACTACGGCCTGTGGGCCAGATGCGGCCCGTGACGCCCTCTCATCCGGCCCCCGGAGACCTTTAAATCTCAAAAAAAAAGATAATATTTTTTACTTATAGTTTACCACAAAACTGTGTGCAGTTGTCCCCCAAACTGCTGTTTGACAGTTAATGTGGCCCTCCGGCAGAAACACTTGGAGACCCCTGTTTTAAACAATGAGTTATGGCCTTTCTCCTTCCTCCTTTTGGTTGTTGTATTCGTCATCATAACACAGCAGCTAAATTTTTTTATTTCATTTTATTTCACTATATTCGCTTATTGTCTATTTGATATCCTACAAAGTTTTTTTTCCCGACCAATTCTTACTTTTTTTTAGTGTTTGTTCTTTCAGGCCGCGATAAACCCTTATTACATTTTTTAAAAATTCTATCAAGCCTGATTTCAGTCTCACCCCACTAATAAATGACATTTTTTTAGCTCCTGGGCTCCTATTTATGAGGTCATCCATAATTATCGTAATGCGATTTTGGCCATCTACAGTTAGCCTAGAAACAAAATGTTTGCGCAACTTTCCAGTTATATGTTTAAATTTAACTGCGCTGATGCTGTCAGCCATTTGTAGTTGACGTCTGCCGGTCCACATAAGGTTAATAAAATAAATTATAATATTACGCGGGAGAAGTTTGTACGTAACAAATATATAACTTATTTTTAATAATTAATTATTTATTCATAAAAAAAATTAAAAATATTATAAATATTTTCTTTAATTTTATTCGAATTTTTATCGATTAAAATAATTTTAATCGAGGAAAAAATTTAACGATTAATCGAGTAATTAATCGTTAATTTCCGCAGCCCTGATATTATTGTTTTTTTTATAGTAAATTTCATAATACGTTCTCTTTGCATCTGAATATGTTCTTTGATGTAAGCTCTCTATTGCGACTCAAGTATGTTTCATTCTGTCAAATGTGCTAACACCTATTTGTTTATTCTTTTTCTTAGTATACTTGTTTCTTAAATTTTTAGTGCATTACGTTAAATAGGAACTAATGCTGGATATGTCTATAAATTTATGGCAAGATTTAAATTGTCTATATATGGGCTTTAATAAAATTATCCAAAATCTGCGTTACCTGTCGGTGTCATGTTTACCACCAACTATTAATCTTAAGGTAGTAGTGTTACATAGAAGCACAACAAGTAATTCATTTGACAACACTAGTTTTGTGTTGTTAGATGCGGTTTTATAGTGCACATAAAAATGGTTAATTCTATAATTTTTAAATGAAACACATGGCTAAACAGGAATAGTGTTTTTTTTTATAGATTACATTTTAATATTCACCCTTTTTAATGGCAAAAAAATAGTTTATAAGCATGTAGTAAGTTATAAGTTCTTAGTACCCATTATAACCTGCAAAATTTAGTTATTTAGTGACATTTTAAATATTTTAAAATAAATGAGAAAATTCATTGCGTATTTCAGTTTTAATAACATCTCACACACAGTGCAAAAGAAAAGAGTAAATAAAAGTACATAGGAATGGTCTGAAACTTCATCCATCACTGACTGGTTGCATGTACGCGTCATAGGCTGTCGCAGTTCCTGATTGACTCATATAATCGTAGATGCTGATGTAGCCTTGAGACATCGATGCTGGATCGTGCAGGTTGTTAGAAGTCGTCTCAGTTACGGTATCTCTTTGAACTTCTGATGATAACGTGAATAATTTCCGAACGGGTGAAAGAAGATTTTTTGTTTTTCTTTTTAACAACCTGATCGCCCAAACCAAAACGACCACTAAGACGATGACGACAGAGCTTAGGACAACACCGATTACAATAGGCACTGACACGTCAACTGTGGTAGAGTTAATAACATCGGTTAGGTTCACAGTAGTTGAATTGTGTGTTACAACGTCTGAGGAATAATGCCCAGGTGATATTGTCATTGCTACAGTAATAGACGCTTTTGTTGTTTCTTGTGTATTTTGACAGGTAGAGACATCTGCTAAAGTTGTGGGGAAGCCAAAGTTACCCGATGAAATGGTGGAGTCGTAGCAAATCAAAATACATGTATTTGGAGAATGGACTGTTCCATCAGTTTTTATTTGGTAGCAAGTCTCATTATTTCCAGCACAAGTTTTTTCTTCCCTTTTAAAACACAGAAAAGATTGCTAATTTGGTGATTTGACAAAATAACAAATAACTGTTATTGATTCCATATGTTTCTAAGCCTCCAAAGGATGACACTGTGCCGGTCTCTAGTGTACATCGCCCCAAAGACGAAACAGTACTATCGTTACAGGAAATCTTTAACCATCTGAAATAACAAAACGCTTTAGATTTAGAGAGTCTAAGTGACATTAAGCAAATGATACTATTGATGTATTCTTTCAAACTAATGTTGGGAATTAACGGAATTATTTTTTATGGGTAAAATAGTTCATGTCAAATTTAGGACAAACAATCATATGCCATATTTTGTGCCCTTTTTGTCACACATTGAAATATTTATTATACATATTTTACATTTTAAAATTGTATATCCTGATTGTTGTTTTGTGCTTCCAATATGAAGCAATTATAAACTTAAATGAATCCTGTACGGTATTTTTTTAAAATCAGTCTTCTTTAACCTCAGTTATATGGAGTGTCTTTGAACGATTTCTCACCGGTATGTTAATGTTAAAATTTAAACTAAAACTGTTTATAGTTATTAAATTGTTTACGTTTTCGTTACTGTCACAATGAGTGACTTAAACAGTTTTGGTCCAGCTATTTTATAAGATAGCCATCCATTTACATTAAATCCGTTTATTTGGAACATTTCATGTATTTCTTTGGGCTTAATAATTTTCAAGTTTGCAATCTAGAAATAATCACTTTTTTGTTGTTGTAATTTTCTGTTTCAAAATGATCTAACTAAAACAAACAAGACGGTTTTCTTCATTCTATAGATCCCTTAAAATTATGTACTAAGTGATTATATGCAGAATACATAAATAGAAATTAATAATTTCATTTCTCTTTTCACCATTAGGACTTAGGAGTTGTCAGTTATGCGAAAGTCAATATACTATAAGTATTATATTAAGCTGTTTAAAACTACCTTGTGATTCCGTTAACTGTTGACGTAAGGGACAATGTATTTGAAGACAAAGTGTAACTGGCTGATATAACGAAGGCAGTGAAAATTGCCATTGATAAAGGCGTGAAATTCATCTTTGCTTTTGAAGCTGGAATAACTGGATTGGTGAAGAATATATACAATTTTGTTAAATAAATAACCTCAAAAATGTTAAATGATTTATTAAACGTATATGATTTTGTTGTTCAGGATGAGCTGAATTATTTTACTGTGTATACTGTGGAGTCGTGTCGTGTCTAATAATTATAGCCAGCGGTTATCAAGCCACACCTGTTTTGCTGATTGGACTCAGGGACACAAGTGGCCCCGGGGAAAACTCCTTGCCTTCAAGGAGATTCGAACCCATGACACTGAAGTGTGCATGCCTCTTGACCACGGTGTCCCACTTTTCATGTTAGACAAAAAACAATTTACTTGAACGTCTTTGTCTGGATATTTCGGGAAAAGATTAAAATAGTTGGAAGTAGGGATAGTTTTTTTTTCACGACACTGAATATTTATTTAGTTAAAAATATACAAGTTTTAACGAATTAAAAAGCACATATAAAAATATATATTCATATGTTTCTATCATTAGGCTATGGAAATGTTTATAAAACACGATAGAAGTTTTGTATCTACCTTACAATTGTATCTAATTTTAATAAGAATGCTTATATTTTTTAGGTATTAATAACACTTACACTCAGGCACATGCATTTTATAACGTATAAATTGGTGTTATCCGTAAAATATTTTAAAATATCTTTGTTTTTAACAAAATGAGTTGAAATAATGAACATCTTCTTAATATAATATAGATAAATTTATGAACAAATAATTCAAAGCTACAAAATGAAATCTTTCTCGCTAAATCCAATTAAAATAAATATAAATATATTCCTACCGTATTGCATACGTAAAAGGGATTTTTTTCGAATTTAATAATTTTTATTTTTTTATGATAATCTATTCGCTTCTGTTAATTTATTTTAAAAAATTTGGGGGTGAGGAGAACGATGGAGGAGGGGGGTGACTATGTCTAAGGCTTTTGATATGAACAAGCAACATTTTTTAAAATAATGAAATGATAATATATAAAGAAAATCGATCTTTAAAATATAACAATAAAATATTTCATGAATTATTGTTAAATAAAAGCCTTATATATTTAATTTAATACACCATTTGATTTAGTAAGGTATAGTCACACAAAAAATTATGACACTTTGTTTTCTTTTAATTTTTCCTCTAAAGAAATTGTATTGCATCTTACCTCATTATGAAAATCAATAGAACATTTGATAAATATATATATTATAGATAACGAATTATTGTTTCTAAATAATTACCTTTGTTTTAGTAATGCATCATAAGACAGTTCAATTTGTCTTCTGATTTTCGATAATTTTATTTTTCTTTCACCGGGTATTACACAGTGGGTCAATGTAGATGCCTAAGATCCTGGTGCAGACACACTGCATGAGTTTGTCAAAAGCTTTTTATAATGACAGCCAGCTGGAGACGACAGGAGCGACGGTGGATGTTGTCACGGTTTGCAGACTGCCTTTTGTAGCAAAAGTTAGTGTGCGTGGTAGAAATTAGTCTCTTTAGACATTTAATTTTCCCCCTGTTTATTAAATGTAGTTCTGAGTATTTGGTTTTAATCTTCTAAACATATATCATTTGATTAATTATCCACACTCTTTAAATTTGAACGATGAAATATGAACAAATTTTGTTTTTCAATCTAATTAAGATGACTGTGAAATCTCGCAGTAAAATGTTCGCGAATACCTGGTCGTGATTTACCGCTGCTATAAATTTTGTTTTTTTCTCTAGCGCCTTCCGCTGGAAAGCGAAAAAGCCAACTCCTTAACATTTAAGTTTAAATCTATTTCTCGGTTAAATTAAAATAATTTTAAACATTCATAAGATTCCATACGATTATAGCTAAAAACCAAAAGCAGATATATTTTCTTCAAGGCATATGTAAGTATGTTTATTTATTATTTATTTTTTTAAATGTCTATGGATGTTACAATTTCTTTAACAGCATCATCTAAATTGGACAAAACCAATTTAATAAACAATCTGGATATGGTGCGACGACGGATTCAGTTCACCGACTATTCGGGTATCAGATTTATATAAATCCAGATGATTTTTTAATTTAATTATTTAAAATATACTTCATAGAACGTGTTATTTACAATTATAAACAATGAAGAGATTAATCAGTTAACATGAAGGCCAGTGTATATTTAAGGTCCGGCTACACTGAAAGTATGTAGGAAATGAAGGCATGCATAATAGCAGACGATCTGTTGTTTGAAAAGCTGTATAGGATTCTGTTTTAATTATTTTTTTTTAACTTCATTTAAAATGCTTTGCTTTTCATAGAACAAAATACAATGTATAGCTCTTGTACCTGTAATATGATGTGTCGTCATAATGTTACAGCTGGGTGCAAGCTTAACCGGACTTCTGTAACTTAATGAGGAATATACAAGCAACTGGTCAATAGAGATCAAGGGTCCTACTTAAGTCTATGCTGGTCGCTAAAACAATTATATGCATATATCTGTCCTTGAAGTACTTAAAGTTCAAGTAAGCAAAGACTCATCAACGTGTAAGACCTTAATCCAAATCTCTACAAGGAATATTTGTACTTGACGCAACGGCAGGAGTGGGCAGAGGGCTGAAAATCAATATAATAAGAGGACATTGTGATATACAAAAATAATAATAAAAAATGTGTCACAGCCCGTCGGATTTTCATTTTGCAAATGGTTGTGTAGTTGCATCAGTATACAGCGTAGCTGGTAAATAAAAAATATTTTTAAAATTTGAGCTCCACCCCCCTCCCCCTATAGTCAATGGTAACGCTATTTAAACCTCAAACAGTAGGTAACTTGTTGCTGGGTACCTTGAGGATTAAGAAAAGCGTCATGCAAAAGTGTCATAACAGCTAATCTCCATTTATTTGAAAATTTCTTTTTCACTGTTGGTGTCGGTGGAAGATTGTTGTTTTTTCTTCTAAAATTCCCCTCTAAATTTTCTTCCTCCTCTGGTTTATCCCTTTTATTGCGTACATTCCTGGAAATATTGAAACTGTATTAAGCTAAGAATAAAATCGTGAGGGGAAATAATGAAGACTCGAGTCAGAAAACGCCCCTCAATTTTAAATGTCAGATTCATGACCCGTGAAGCTGGAAGCATAGAATATTTCATGACACAATTTGTAAGGTTTTCGAAACGTGTGCAGATATTTAGTCTTTTTTTTATAAAAGTTTATCAAATACGCCCCTTGTCACGACAGGAAGTAATAAACTATAAAACGACATTTGTGTTTATATTGCAAGAATCTCATTTATGTTATGTGTTGTTACTATAAAAAAATCTATTTAATAGGGCTGCGGAAATTAACTATTAGTAAATCGATTAATCGTTAACAATTTTGATCGATTAAAATTATCGATTAAAATTCATTAAAATTAAAGAAAATATTACAAATTATTTTTTATCTCCAATTATTGATAATTTATTTATTTTTCCTTACATACTTTTCCCTCGTATTACTAATATTAATTTAAACTTGCATACGTAAACAAATAGAGTTTTCTTCATTATATCTTGCATAGCAGAACGAAATTTGCTGTGTTACGTCACACAATATTGGAGCCATAGAATTACCACGACTTGACCGATTTCGCGAAATAATAAATCGCAACTTACAGGGATCTATACATGCATTATAAAAATACAATTAATAAAAATAAATCGAATAATCGATTATTTCCCCCGATTAATCGAACACATATCTTTTAAATCAGTACAGTCACTAATACATGTATTTAACTTTCAGTTAGGTTTCAAGTGTTTAAACTTTATGGCATTTGAACAGTGTTTATTATAAAATCAGTAAAGAAAAATAGTTAAATTTTAGGTATAAATACATACTTGCCATGTCAAAGATCTATCATCCTACAGCCACAATAGTTTAAGTCTAATTGGTACCTTTTTAGATTTTTCCTTAAATGTAATACTTATTTAATGTTTACCATCAGATTGGGGACTAATCAATAACGCTGATACAGAGGTGTGTCCCGTTAGACGTCATATATTACATTGGCGTAGGGGTTTTACCTTGCGATTAATCCATAAAATTTTTAGTAATTGATTATATTATTATGGGCTTTATAAAAATAATTTCTTAAAATTAAATGCATGGGTGAATCAATATTAAATGAATTATAAGTAATTGAACGACGTGTCTTAAATTAATTATACACAACATACTATCGTTGTATACAAAAGATTATGCCTTCCATTCTTATCATTTTGTATTATTGTTTTGAATAATAATAATATTGTGTTGGTTCCCCTGGTCTGGCTGTAAGATGGGAGTTTTCTTCATGTTTGTTCTTGCATATAGGACAATAAAATTGTGTTTATCTTATATCTATCTGTTTGATGGTTGTTGAGTTGCAATTTCACTTTTTAAGGATTTCCCCTCATGTTATAATTTTCTTGAATCCAATTCTTTGAAATGATAGATATCGGACTTATCAAATATATCTATATATATATATAAATCATGATTTCCTTATGATCGCTTAAGCCGAACTAATTGGTTATCCACCTTCAAAAGCCGCCTCCATTGTCCAAAACTCTCTATGGCAGCCCTGTTCAACGTAATTCTATTCAGGTATCATGATACTGTTTACAACATCGACTAGGCACTAGACATCTTGGCTACATTATTTCTGACAACATGTCTACCAACAACTCCATAAATAACATCTGTCGCTTTGCCTACACTGCCATCCGTCAGATCAGCTCAATTCGTCAATACTTAACAGTTAATGCAATAAAAACTATAGTCTGTGCTCTTGTTCTAGCTCGTATTGATTATTGCAATTCTTATCTGTCAGGTGCGCCAAACAATGCATTGAAATACTACAGAAAGTTCAAAACTCAGTTGCCAGACTAGTTCTTTAGGCAAAAAAAAACACGACTATATTACTCCGCTACTTTACTCACTTCATTGGCTACCTATACAAGCCCGAATGGATTACAAATTGGATTTTCTCTGTCACACCTTCTTTTCTCACTCATGAACTTCCTATCTTACTGAACATATGTGTTTACTCACCCACACGTCACCTACGCGCTTTTGCAGACACAAGCACTCTCATTGTTCCTAAGACACGCACTAAAACATTTGGCGAAAAGTATTTCTCCCTTTTGTGCAGCCAAACAATGTAATTCTCTACCATTACACATCCTTAGTATTCAAACTACTAGGTCTTCAAGACTGCACTTAAGATATATCTTTTCAAACATTATTTTCAAAATTAATGAAATAACTTTTCTTTCAATGATAAACATAGTTAATGTGTAACGTACTGACATATGTGTGGTTGCTAGAATATGAATTTTTATTTAGTTCTTATATATATATGTATGTTATTATCTTTATGTAAAGCTCTGTGAGCCAAGTTCCTTACAGCGGTATAGCACTATATAAATTATCAATTTATTATTATTGTTAATTATCACTATAGCTCATTCTACTATTGCAACATTCCGGTACAGTTTATTAACTTACTGCTGGCTGTATATTTGTTACCAACTATTCATCTTCTCTTCTTTCTATTTCGACCTCACTCTCTGAACATTAATAGGGGACGCGGTGGTCGAGTGGCAGCGCACTGGACTGTCGTACCGATGGTCATGGGTTCGAATCCGTGTGAAGGCAAGGGCTTGTTCCCGGGGCCTAGGGCGTCCCTGAGTCACCCCGCTCCGAATGGGTACCTAACACTTGTAGTTAGGCGGCTGGGTAATGCGTGGAACCCACAAAGCCATGTCTTGTGAGCGCTGCATCACTTGCCAAAACAGATCATCTGTCATGGTCTGTGGACGCAACTATCTTCTGCATAGAAGGAGCGTCTGTATAGATAAGACAAGACAACATTCCTGTCAATAAACTTGGGTAGAAAATATTCGCATACTCTAATGCAGGGGATGGCGAACAGGAGTAAACTACCCCATTTGGGGTAAAAAGGGAATTCTAGTTGGTAATGGAGACTCTTTTGGGAGAAAATATAATCCGCTAGAATCCGCAAGATATTTTCAAAACCTGTCATTTGTACGTGTACGCTTGGAAGATAAGGCCACTATTGAACCGGTTCCTTCCGAAGAAATAATCAACATTAAAAACACTTTTTAAAAACTAGTCTTGTATTAAAAATGCATTAATTTTCTACTTTTTAGTCTAAGCATTTTACAGTAAGTGCAAAGCCAGCTTACCTTTTGACTATAAATCCCTTATATATCAGACATAACTAAAAGTAGTGATTATGTTTAAAGGCGACACTTACAGACTGAAACAGAATTATCTCCCCTGGTTTTAAAACTGGGCGCATGGACGGTAGGGGGTGTGTGAACAGTGATGGTCGGCGTCAACGCGTGAACTGGGCACGTGAAAAAATTATAAACAAATAGTGGGACGGTTCCGATTAAACTTAAAAAGCAAGTTAATATAAGACTAGTAATAAATAGAAGTAAAAAATTTTTTTTTAAAAACCACGTTTTTATAAGCGGACTAAAAAGAAGAAAATAATTTAAAACTTATTAGTTAAAGTACTTCTATTTCATATGACTAAAAACGTGGGGTTGGCGCTTATGAGGTTTAACATATCAAGCTCACTCATTCTCTCACTTATAGATCTCTCTTTTGCCTTCTAAATTAGAAATCTTTAATTTTTATACCAAACACAAACAAAACACAGAATGAAACAAGTTATCGGTCTTTTTAAATCCCTTATATTAACTTCGCGGCCGTCTCTGTCTGTCTCTCTCTCATCATCTCTCTCATGGGCTCGGCGGGCGGAAAAACAAAAGTCGAAAATGACCCACTTCCCGTGATCCGGTCTAACCTAACAATGCATCGTATCAAAATTTCAGATCGATCGAACGTACCGTAATTAAATTAATGCATTTTTAGTTTATCCTTATATGAGGTATGTAATTTAAATTCACGGTTTGTTATTGTTTTTTTGCCACGTGAAATTTTGAGCTGACGCATTGAGGCGACCCAACGAAGCGACGGGCGCTTTTGTTAACATTTTACGTGTCACTCTGAGCTCGGTCAAGCGAATCGGTGACCAGACTTTTCCCCTCTCCCCCCCCCCACCCACCCTCCCCCCCCCCACTAGGGTTATGATGCAAAGTTGAGTTAAGACAGATTCAGTCTGTAAATGTTTGAAAATAATCAATACTGTTAGTTATGTCTCATATATAAGGGATTTATAGTCAAAAACTTTGTTTTTACGGGTTTGTTTTTTACGGGTTTGTTTTATTAAATCCCTTATATTAACTTCGCGGCCGTCTCATCATCTCTCTCATGGGCTCGGCGGGCGGAAAAACAGAAGTAAAAAATGACCCACTTCCTATGATCCGATCGAACTGAAATTTGGCACACGGACCCGTCTAACCTAACAATGCATCGTATCAAAATTTCAGATCGATCGAACGTACCGTAATTAAATTAATGCATTTTTAGTTTATCCTTATATGAGGTATGTAATTTAAATTCACGGTTTGTTATTGTTTTTTTGCCACGTGAAAGTTTGAGCTGACGCATTGAGGCGACCCAACGAAGCGACGGGCGCTTTTGTTTACATTTTACGTGTCACTCTGAGCTCGGTCAAGCGAATCGGTGACCAGACTTTTCCCCTCTCCCCCAACCCACCCCCCCCCTTCCACTAGGGTTATGATGCAAAGTTGAGTTAAGACAGATTCAGTCTGTAAATGTTTGAAAATAATCAATACTGTTAGTTATGTCTCATATATAAGGGATTTATAGTCAAAAACTTTGTTTTTACGGGTTTGTTTTTTTACACGCTTTTATTTAAGTCACAATGTTTGTATGTTGTATCCATCCATCCTTCTTTCAAATCTTGTAACGTAAAATTAAACCATTTCTGATAGTCCTAGTGATCTCAAAATTTTACCACAGATAGATCTTGGATGACAATGCATTGTATTAAAATTTCAGATTGATCAAATGTACCGTATTGAAATTATTGCATTTTTAGTTTATCTATAGTCTATATATAAGCATCGGTACCCGTCTGCTTTGTTGACATCCATGAGTTCACCACGTGAACACGCCACCGTGGTATAAAACGTTGGGCGGCGCTTATGAGGTGTTTGGTATTTAAAAAAATAGTGGTAAAAAATATGTGTGGGCTTCAGACGTGAATTTTAAAGAGTTTTTATTATAAGTTTTAAAAAATAGTTGTAAAAACAAAGTTTTTGACTATAAATCCCTTATATATGAGACATAACTATAAGTAGTGATTATGTTAAAAGCGTGCCCTTTTAAAAAAAAGATTTTTTACACGCTTTTATTTAAATTTGCCTTGTACCTGGAAGATTGTGGAAATATAGCTTTTGACCACATCAAGGTTATAGTTATTAGACATCTTAACAAGCTCAAAGAGAGGTCCACTGTTTACTTTCCAGTTGTCGATGTGCAAAATGTCCATTGGATTGTAGACCCCCTTCGATGTGACATTGTGGATGTACCAGATGAACCTCGCGGGTTGGCAGAGGCGCTCCTTGAACTTCAATTCAATAATAAGGCTCGCATTGAATTTGCAAACAAAGCAGATCTGACACCTTTTTGGATTTCAAATGCTGCAAAGTCTTTCAACATTGCACTTGAGAATCCCGTCATAATGTTGTTACCTTTGTCAAGAAGGTTTTCTCCAATCTAGTGAACATAAAAACAAAGCTGCGGATTAGATAGGACACTGAAGACGACATCCAATTTGCCAAGATATGACCAAAAAAAAACACAATTTCGATGTATACGTGTCTAAAATGAAGCAAAATCTTATTCTCGCAAAACTGAACAGTAAAGAAATTTAAAGAAGAAATCTCTGTATTTAATAGTATTTATTATAATAATATTTGATGATATTAATTTATATTAAATTTATAATTTCAGTTAATTTTTTTAAGTAACTAGGTGTTTATTGACTTTATCACATTATGTCCAAATTATCATTATAATTTATAATAGAACGGCCAGTGTCGTTAGGATATTACCCGTTATAACATTAACATTATATAATTATTATATATTCGACATTAGACTTGTATAATTAATTGTATCACGTAAATTCCCTTAAAAATATGGATCACCTGTGTCGTTTTGAGTTAACATATCTACGCATATTCCTTTTCAGAATTATTTTCAGACACTTGTCAGCCTTCTAAAACTCACAATTCATTTTCGCCCCCCCCCAAACCCCGAGTCTCGTGGGCCGGACCTCAAGACTTCGGGGGTAACGTCACATAAATTTTAATATTTTGGCGTAATGGGAAAAACATTTCGCCGACCACTGCTTTTTTTTTCCCTTTTTTATTTAAACATATAAACAGTTTAAGGTAGTTTTAAGTTTAGTAGATACATAAATTTGGTAACAAATTTCAATTAATGTAGCTCTATTTAACTTTAAAAAAGAAACAACTTAATATTATTCATTTAAACAAAAATTATTCGGACACAATTTGTTAAACATTTGAGTCCCTTAAGGACTGTTTTTTGTCGACTGTAAGGGAAATAACTGTATGCTTTTTTTCATTTTAAAATACTAATATTTTGCTTTATCTGCCCTCTCACCGTAGTGACTTCTTGCTTCTTAAACATAAGCATCACGTTTTATTGTATACTAACAAAATACCCACGATTCAGCGGGAAAAGTCGGATTTAAGTTAGTGTGAAAACAACTTTCTTGACGATTGGACCATAAGTAACAAAGACAGTTCGAACATTTCAATATGGCAACTGACATTTAAGTCGTACAGTTGCAATAATGACGTACAACGATTTTAGTTACAGCAAGTAAGCCACCTACTAAATTATCTTATCTGTTTACAGACGCTCCTTCTATACAGAAGATTATTGCGTCCTACGCTTATCTAAATTTCATGGAGATGGGGCCATAAAAAAAGAAAGTTTAACATGGTGAACGTTGCTGACCGTTAAGACCGCAGCGCTTAGAATTTTGAAATGAAATATCATTAACTTTCGGACATGAGACTTTTAATGGCCTTTACTTTCCAAATATGACTCATCTAAATCGTATGCATTAAGTATGATCAAGAAACATCCACTGTAGCCAAAACCTTTCGCAGGAGTGTACTCACACATTTTCATGTCAATCAGTGACTAAAACAATGTTTATACAGCTCATATTAGAAAACAAAATGACATTATGGGCCCCCGAGTCAAAACGGTGCTAGATATTAATTTCAAAATACCAATTGATTTCAATCTTGATATTGATGAATATTCTTGTTTGTCAATATTTTTCGATATCGTATAAAATCAAATGATTAATAATATAACATCAAGGGTCCCTGGGAGAAAACGGTGCAAGATATTGGACCATTTGTGAGAGAGGGCTTAGGCTTTTTTAGTATACAAAAGGAACACTAAATTAAGTGAATCATAAATAATTAAAGAAATATATATTAAGGAAGTGTCCAATTCTATATAAACTTGAAACACATTTTTTTAGACTGTATATATTTTAAAAATTTATTTTAATTTTCAGAAAATTATAATCTTGACTTTTAATTTTCCTTACTGATGAGTTATTTTCATTTTAAATATCCCTCTATGTATTTTAATATGGAAGTTACATTAATTTTTTTTTCTATTTTGGTCTATAATTAATGATATTTAAATTTAGGAATCTCAGGCGAAAGGGATAATTTTTAAATAGGGACGCAATTTTTTAAATATATATCTGTAAATTTAATTCACAAAAGCAAGAGCGAGTATGTGCAAATAAGCATGACGAATGACCATCGCTGGGGTCGACCAATCATTCTATGATTGGCAAGCGGAGGTGGTTGAGAGAAGGGCATGTCTCGAAACCAACAATAGTTCTTGCGTTCACTTGAGTTGTTCCTTCACGGTGTAACATGTGATTCGTGGTGCAGTGGTTATCACGCCCACCTTACACGCGGAATGTCCTGGGTTTAAGCCCCAGCATAAACATTATTTTTCAATTTTTAAAATTGTTTGTTTGTGTCCATTCTTTTCCCCCTTTCTTGCGAACATGGCTGACAATCACTAAGGTTGGCCAATTACAGTTTATGGTTGACAAACTAGGCTGGTGAAGGGTGGTGGGAAGGTAGATAACCGCAGTGTGAATTGTCTCGAGACCAACAATGCGTCAGCGGTTCCCCCAAAGACGTTCACTCACGTTGTTTTTATTTCCTCGTGCTTTTTTATCCTTTCTTACCCTCCCCCTTTCTTTGCACTATCCACGAGCAAGTCTGCGGCTTATGCTACGTCGTGGGACCTATTTATTCCTTTATATTTACTGGTAGCGTCTGCATGTCGCAAAAACTTTGGATCGATTTTTAACCCTTATTTCGATATCTTATCAAGCTGAAATTTTGCAGGCAGGCTTGTGGCGACAATAAACATGATCTATCAAAATTTCAGATCAATTGAAATTACTGTAATTAAATTAATGAATTTTATATTATCTATGTGTATCACTATGTAGCATGTAAATGTTTATTCTAGCCTATTGTTCGGTGCGTATAATATTGAACAACCTTTTATAATATTTTCCCGATCTGTAAATGTTTATGCTAGTCTGTTGCGCGGTGCGTTTTACGCACGTTGCCTATTATATTTATCATACATTTAGTTATCTCTCAAATGTAAAAGATTTATAGTCAAAAACTTTGGTTTTTAAGGGATTGTAATTTTTATTTTCGATCCCGTTTCCACATAACGCATTATATGTGGTTATTTTACTCCTACTACCCCCCAGTATTTGTTTCTAGATAATTAAGATAGCGAAGTCAATAGTGCGCTCGCTTCACAAGCTGAGGTGCGTGGGATCTAGCCCACGTTAAGCCGCAATAAAAAAATGTTGAACAATGACTATTGCTAGTAAAGTTCTCCGCTGACTTGGATAGGGGATAGGCGCCGCTAAGTCTACCAAGCCCCGAGAAAGTTCTAATGGAAACATTAGTACCCTCTACAACCACGAGGTTAGGGGACACACACACACACACACACACAAATAAAGATATTACAAGCTGTATTTTATTCGAAGGATTTAATCAACTGTTTATAAAAGCATGTAAAACATTTTAAAAATTGTTTACTTTTTATCTTGGCTACAAATAATTGACATGAGATATTTCATTTCATATAGTATTTGAAATGTGAAATAATGAATTTAGACGAACATAAAAAAATTTATTCACAATTTTATTCCCACATGTGCTTACATAGTAGATCTACATTTATACAACTTATTTTTTTTAATAACAACATTGGCCATAGGTCTTTAAGATAAGATATTAAATTTTAATAAGTGAATTTAAAGTAATGAGCAACTCAAATTTACTTTGGAAAAATCGTGATTAGTGATTTACGGATTAGGCATTTTTGGCATAGAAAAAAGGGAATCAATCCATTATCATTAACAGATAAATATTGACGATGAATCCAACATTATAAAAACATAAAACAACATCCGTTTAAAATACAACCACAAGTGTAGTATTAAATTACAAGTCATTTTATATATAGAATAACAATGAAATATATATTTCAATTTAAAAACAAACATTTTTTTTTAATTAATAAACTGCTTTTAAGTTATATACTTTACTTTACGTGTTAAGTTTATTTAAATTGTGCAATTTTATGTTTATAACAATCGATTTCCCTAGTTACATAATTATTTATAAAAAATAAATATTAGTTATTTTTAAAAACATTACACAATTCTTAATTTCATTCCCACATGTTTAAAAAAATCTAATACATCTTGTGACAAATGTAGTGAAATATTTTTAACTCATCTATACTTTAAAGAAAATATTAGTTGAAAATGCCACTGCTTAACACGTAAAGTAAAGCCAAATCAAATATGAATGTTATTATAAGAAATCAACACAGCCCAATTTAAGATGCGTACACGAAAATGTGCGAACCGAAATTCGACCATAAATTTTATTTGAAAGCACACAGATCAAAATAAGGTGTTGGAAAAAATACTGCACCCAAAAATAACTCATTTTGAATGTCAGTCTTAAGTTTCTAAATATGGAAATAATATTTAATTTTTCTCTCTTTGTCTCTAAATTTTCTGATTTACTTTTAATTCACAGCTTGCAGACAAAAGGTACGAGTATAAAAAACTATACTAAAACCATCTGCAGGTTAAAAAGTACCATCCTGACAAATTTGGTCCCCATCTCAAGCTTGTAGATCTTTACTGTGTTTCTTTACAACTATTAAATAGTCTGTACTAATTATTTTTGAATTTTAAAGCCCCTAAAAAATAGACAATTTTCATTTTGACTGTTGATGAAGTTGTTGGTTATTTCGTGTGTGTGCTAACAATTGAAAAACAATTTTTTTGCATCTAATTAAGTGTTGTTTTTTTTAAAGTTCTCTCTTGTGACTCAATTTTGTTTTATTCTGTCAGATATTGAACACCTAACCTTTTTAAATCCTTTATATTAACTCGTGGTGTCTGCGGCGGACCTTGCTTGCTTGCTTGCTTGCTTGCTTGCTTGTCGCCAAAACTTTTGATCGATTTTTAACCCACTTGCTCGCAAGATAGCGAGCTGAAATTTTGCAGGCAGTTTCGTACCGATGATAAAAACAATGTATCAAAATTTCAGATCGATCGCATGTACCGTAATTAAATTATTGATTTTTTAGATTATTTTTTTTATTCCTATGTATCATGCTATTTTTTGAGATAGAGCGTCGCGGTGCGTATTATATTGAACAACCTTTCTGTCGCGCAATAAGGTGCGTATTTTATTGACAGCTCTTTTTATAAACATATTCCTGATCGGTGCGTATTATATTAAACATGTTTTACAACACAACTTCAATTTTGTATTTCTGGATGGTCTGGCGCTGCGTATTATAATGAACATTCTTTTAGTTACTTCTCGTACATAAAGGATTTATAGTCAAAAACTTGGTTTTTTACGGGTTTTTCTTATTTATTTCTCCGTTTCACTTTTTCTTCATTTCTTTTATTTCCTAAATTATCAGTACTTGGTGTTGAAAAAATACTAAAGCTGGATATGTCCCCATGAATTGTTGAATGGTTGAATTGTCTGTAACTGGAAGATAGCTTGCTAGAGTTAGCTGCGGATGAAGGTTTAAAAATGAATTTCAGAACTTTGTCCTCTCTTGCACCCTTTTGGTTTCAGTTGCCGAAATTGCTCTCAAGGCTCTTCTTCTATTTCCCTCATCTTACCTATGTGTAACTGGTTTTTCAACAATGAGCCTTATTAAGACAAAGTATAGGAACAGTATGGATGTGAAAACATCCATTGCGAGTAGCATTTTCCTCAATAGAGCCATGACTGGATAAACTTGTAACGCAATAATCAGGCTCTCCTGAGCCATTATTTTAAGTTAAACTTTGAGCATAAACATACACATGTATTTACTAAAGTTACAATATTTCTTTATAAAAATAAATATACATGACTTTTTATTTTAAATTTTATGTTCTCTTTAATAAAACTTAGACATCAGGATATAAATTTATTAAAGCACTATCAACTTAAAAACAGTTGAAACAAAAACGATGGCGCCATGATCAACACATTTTTATACAAAATGAAGACGATTGTAAATGAGAATTAAGCAATCAAAGCTTAAGTTTATTCTTTTTCAAAAATTGTCGATGACATGTAGCCTAAAACACGTCAAGTTTATGCTTAATCTTGTGGGGCTTTGGGTCATTTAGGGGCTCATTTTGCTTTCACGTCAGAAGGGGAAAATAGCGAACCGGGCCGTGGTGCAATTGGAAAAAGTTCCTGCCGGTCCGTCATACGAAAAAGTTTGAGAAGCAATAATCTATACCATATAGCTTTTTAAATGAAATTATTTTTATGTTTATTTTCAGTTACATCTTACATAAATTGCAAAAGAAAAGCATAAATGAAAGTACATAGGAATATTTTGAAGCTTCATTCATCACTTACTGGTTGCGAGTACTCGTTGATATCGGCTCTCACTGATTGACTCAAATCATCGTAGACACTCGTGTAGTATTCCTCATTCGATGCTTGAGGGATGGTCGAGTTATTACATGGTGTCTCGGTTAGAACAGCTCTTTGAGCTTCTGCTATCGTTAACGATGTCCGAAAAAGAGGGACATGAATTTTAGTTTTTCTATTTAACAACCTGATTGCCCATACCAAAGCTACCACTAATACAATGATAACAGAGCCCAGGACAACACCAATTATAATAGGCACTGACAAATCAACTCTGGTAGATGAGCAAGTCACATCACATAGGTTCTTAATTGATTTGGGTGTTGCGATGTCCATGGATTTATGCCAAGGGGACTCTGTCGATGTTACATTAATGGAGGGTGTACCGCTGCTAGTGGATTGATTCCTAGGTAGCACTGTCGATGTTTCATTAATGGGGGGGTGTTACGATGCCCGATGATTGATTCCTAGGTAACACTGTCGATGTGACATTAATGGAGGGTGTTCCGCTGCCCGTGGATTGATTCCGAGGTGACATTGTCATTGTTACATTAATGGAAGGTGTTACCCTGCCCGAGGATTGATTCCGAGGTGACATTGTCATTGTTACATTAATGGAAGGTGTTACTCTGCCCGTGGATTGATTCCGAGGAGACGTCGCTGTTGTTTTTTGTGCATTTTGACAGTTGGAGAAATTTCCGAACTTTGTCGGGAAGAAAAACTCCCCGATGAAATCCTTGAATCGTTGCAAATCCAAATACAGCTATAGATGCACTGGGTTATTACAATGTTATTTATCTTGTAAAGGGTCTCAGTATCAGAACAAGTCTGTTTTATCATTTGAGTACATAAAACTGAACCTAGTTCGTTGATTCCACAAGTAAATATATATTTATTATATATTATTGTTTCTGAGCCTTCAATAGATGCAAATGTCCCGCGCTGTAGGGTAAAAGTCATAAGAGACCAATCGTATCTTTCGTAACAAATAATATGTAGCCACCTGAAATAACAAAGCATTATAGATTTTAGGAGAAAGAGCCGAATTAAAACGAAAGATGATATTAAAATATTTATACAGTAGTACCTCGAGATACGAAATTAATCCATTTACGGGATGGCTTTCGTAACTTGGATTTTTCGTATCTGGAACTAAGTTTTACAGGTAAATTACTTAATCCGTTCCAAGTCAACCAGAAATAACACTAAAAATTGAAAATACCATGGGAAACTATCGAAAAACAAAAAAACGGATACTTCAATCATTAAAAATCACAGCTATATACATGTATATATATATTTCCCTAAACGAGTATGTGAAAGTAAGCATGACGAATGACCCTTGCTGGGGTCGACCGATCACTGTTGGCAAGAATAGTGGGATGAAAAGAAATTGTGAGCGTGTGCTTATCTGTTACGAAGCCTTAAGAAAATCTTAGATTTCAACTACTGACATGGCTTTACATTAAGTTCATTTCGGTTTTTCATGTTTACTCTTTTTCAAATAATATGTGACAAAAATGGAGCGTACTTTCTTTAAATCAAATGTCGGAGAATAAGGAAATTAACATTTAATGAGTAAAATAGTTTATGCAAACTTAAGGAAATACCATCAAATGCAATACTTTGAGTCTTTTTGTTTCTCATTAAATTATTTGTTTTAAATGACTTTATATTTTTTAATAATTTATACTGTTTTTTTTATTTCCCACAAAATAAAGCATTTGTTAGCTTCAATAAATTAAAATCAGTTTTATTTAACCGGATCTGACATGGTGCATATTTGTACGAAATGTTAATTTATGAAATTAAAACTATTTTATTTTAAAAAAAAGAGTGACTTCTATTGTATAAGTTATTGATAGTGTCACCATAAAAGGCTTTAAACATTTTTACTTTGGCTATTTTAAAAGATAAGCAACTCCTTAATTTTAAGATCCTTTATTTGGAACATATTTTTTTCCTCTTGGCATAATAGTTTTCTAGTTTGGCAATCGAATAATCGAAGTTTATTGCATTTTGTGTAATTTTCAGGAACGAAAAAACAAGACGGTTTTCTACATTCTATAGATCCCTTAAAAGTATTTAGTCATTGACTATATGCAGAACACTTTTAACAGAATTAATCAGTTCGTTTCTCTCTGAAGCTTTTTAGGTTTCCGAATTTGGGATTGCCAGTAGAATATCAATATGGAATTAAGTTGTTAAAACTTACCTTTCGAATTTCTGATCTGTTAATTTCAGTGTCCGTTCATTTAAAGACAAAGTGTAATTGTAGACTATGGCATCGACAAAGGCTGATATGAAAAATGCAGTGAAAATTGTCTTTGGTAAAGGAGAGTGAATCATCTTTGTCTTTGAAGCTGGAATTGACTGGGTTGGGGAAGAATATATCCAATTTTGTTAAATATACAATTTCAAAATATTAAGAAAAAATGTTAAATAATGTATAAATGGTATGTGATTTTGATCTTGATGAGTTGAATTTTACTGTGAATAAGTGAAACCTGCTTAAAAATAAATTATTTTTTTAACTGCAGAATGATGTTAAAATTAAGCAAACAACAAATTGACTTGAAAGTCTTTGCCTTGGTAGACAATATCTCGTAAAACTTGATCTCAAAAGACTTGGGCTGGGGATAGAATTGATTTTTTTCACTACTCTGGTAATGATGTTTGTAAAAATATCTTATCTTAAATTATCTTTTACATACGCTTCTTTTATACAGAAGATGGTTTGTGCTTAGTCATGCATTCTTATTAGAGTTTTAATTGATAATTAAGTGTTTGTATACCCGATTTCTTAAAGGAAACCCATTTTACGCCCAAAATTACGTACATAAAGAACTATAAATTGCTGGTTATTGTTCTTGCATATAGAATAAGAAATGTGTTTTTATCCTCATTTCTATCTGAGGGTTGAATTAAGTTAACTTTGTATTGTATTTCTAAGTTAGAATTAAGTGCCTTGTGTATTATTACTACTTTACTCTTTTTTCTTCTATCCTCTAGTATTTCAAGATTTAATGATTTAACTAATTGTATTACTCTAGTCAGATTTGAATATTCTCCAGTAATGAATCTGGAAGCTCATTTTTTATTTGTTCTAGTCTATCAAAGTTCTCTTTGGTTGATTGGTGCCATACATAAAATGCATATTCTAGTACAGGTCTCACAATAGTGAGGTATAATTTTAGTTTTATATTCTTATGACATCTGTAAAAGTTTTTTTTTAAAGCCTAAGGTTTTGTTTGATATTTTAATTACTTCATTGGCATGGGGATTCCATGATAGTTTCTCATTTATTATGACTCCTAAGTATTTTGCATCTTTAGTTTGGGTCAGTTCTTTTCCATGTGTGAAATATTTTAAATTTATTTGTTTCTTTTTCTTAAGAGTGTGCTATCTTGTTCTTTAGATTATACTGTATGGGACCTGAGATTCCAAAGTAGGTAAGTTTTTTGAGTAAACTAAATTTGTGAACTGTTTCGCATCCTTTTGAGATGTCTAGCAAAATTGTATCTATTTGATTATTATTGTCTGAAATTTTTGACAGACGATCTATTCATCCAATTAAGTTGTGTTGCACGGTATATATTTTTCCACATAATATTGTGTGCAGTTCATTTGTTTCCATTATTAGGCTATATAAATGTTTATAAAACCATAGAGAACTTCACGTATCGATTTTATTTAAAGTCATGATAATAGCCATATATTTAGATACTTACACTTGCAATCAGTTATATATATATTATTATCTAATAAAACAACCCCGTAAAAATAAAGTTTTTGCCTAAAAATCACTTATACTTATATATGAGACATAACTAAAAGTAAATTAATGATTATGTTCAAACACGACAAACATTTACAGACCGACACCTAGTGATATCCCCCGGCTTTAAAATCGGGGGAAGCGTGGAGGGGGTGTGGACATCGACGGGTGGCGTCAACGAGTGAACTCAACTGGCACGTGAAAGAAAAACAATAACAAACCATGAATTTGAATTACATTTGTTATATAGAGAAAAACTAAAAATGCATTAATTTGATTCTAATATGTTCGATCGATCTGAAATTTTGGTACAATGCATTGTTAGGGGACACGAGTGTATGTGCAAAATTTCAGCTTGATGGCATCATGAAAAATGTGTCATTTTGGACTTTTGTTTTTCCACCCCCACACGAACGACAGAGAGAAATGACGACAAGATTTCGAAAATAATATAAGGTATTTAAAAATTGTTTTTATGCAATAAACATTATAAATGATATATTTGTTTTATAATAATCTGAAATTATTCAAAAATGATATTCTCTAAGTTTTAATTTCAATTTCTAAAATTTAGTATTTCAAGAAAAATATATTCGTTTCTTTTAAATTTGAGAAAGAAAAAACTATTTATAAAGCTTGGATATTAAAAATATATTATTTTTTAAAAATGTGTATTTGAAATATAACAATAAAAATATGTGTGAATTATTATAGAGTAAACGATTCATATAGTTATTGTGATACACCATTTAAAAAAAAATCACACAAGTTTTATGAAGCATTTTAATATTACATCTTACCGCAATATAAAAACGAATCTGTCCTTCAGATAAATATATTAAGGTTGGTACTGATTATGAATATTGTGTTCGATTAATTGGGACAAAAATTATTCCATTAATCTATTCAGTTTGATTAATTATATTTTTATAACGCATGCATAGATCCCGTTAAGTTGCGATTCATTATTTCGCGAAATCGGTTTAGTCGCGGTAATTCCATGGCTCCAAAATTTTGTGACGTAAAACAGTAAATTCGTTCTGCTTTGCAAGATATAATGAAGAAAAACCTTTTTGTTTACATATGCATGTCTAAATAAATAAAAATACTACTAGGGAAAAGTATGTAAGTAACAAAAAATATAAATTATTAATAAATTAAAACAACAAAAATAAGAATGTTTTCTTAAATATTAATTGAATTTTAATCCATAAACTTAGTTTTAATCGATTAAAACTTTAATGATTAATCGATTAAGTAATTGTTAATTTCCGCAGCCTTAAAATATATGTATATATGTGTGTTTGTGTGTCTCAACATATAATTAATTTAAATAATTACCTTTTTATTGATAAATCATAAAGCAATTCAATTTGTCCTCTGAAATTCGAAAGCTTTTGTTTTCTTTCAACGTCTATTACCCATTGGGTCAATGTAGGTGCTCTTGGTGCAGTCACACTGTGCGTGTTTGTCAGAGGCTTTTTATCAGGACAGCAAAACGAGATAAGAGAGCCACGACCGCGGATGTTGTCACGGTTGACAGATTGCTTTTTGTAGGTGAAGTTAATGGGTAGGGGAGAAGTGAGTTTTTAGACATTTTATTTTCACTCTGCCTATTAAATGTAGTTCTTAGGTTTTTGTCTCAATCTTCAAAAATACGTCCAAATTATCCACACTAGTTTAAATTTGAACAAGAAAAATTTGAAGATGGTTTGTATTTCAATCAAATTAAGAGGACTTGAAATCTCGCCTTAGCCATTTCGCAATAACCTTTTTACGAATTCATGGTCGTGACTTAGTGCTGCTATAAGTGCTTATCGGAATGTTCCGCTTGAAATGGAAACAGCCAACTCCTTAACATTGAAGTTTTAATCTATTTCTCAATGCTCGCCAATATAACTTCAATCAAATAATTTGCTTCCGGTCAGAAACATATAACTGACTTTTAATAATATAAACGCTTAATGACTTTTGCAGAAATGGTCCATGAAATATCTCACACGTACTTTATTAACTATAAATTGTCTCTCCCCCCCCCCGCCCCCCCCCAAAAAAAAAGCAAGAAATATATTTAGAGCAATTAATAGCTCATCTCCATTTTTATCCATTATTTGTTTTCGTTTACATGTGGCAAGTAGTTAAGAAAACAAATAAGACGATTTTAAAACTAATAGTTGATTGGAATAACACAAGATAACTTTTCAAAACAACTTGGGAACACTTTGATTTTTAGGTTTATCATTCCATTGAGAACTCAACTGTCTATTATCACTTGTTCCAACAGTTAAGAATAATGATATAGCATCTAGGAGCACTGAAGAATACATGGTTAAAACGTATGAACCCAAAGATAGGAAGGAAAAAAAAGAGTTTCCCACCATTCGCTTCCTTTCATTAGTTAGTAGTGTTACCAGGACTACTTTAGAAGCACACAAGTTGTGATGATTTTATCCTCTACCGCCATGTTTTTTTCTGGAAAAAAACTGATTACCTCTCAATCTGTCAACGCCCATGCTTTTATGTAAGAGCTCTTAGATCAATCAAAACCGGCTGTTTTAATTTTCATGAGGATTTTCATCAACCTTCTTATTTTATTGAACACTTTTTTATTAACTTGCTTTCGTTCCGGTACTCAAAATTTCAAATTTTCCAACGTAAAATTTAACCACTTCTGATGGTCCTAGAGATCTCACAATAATTTTACCACAGATAGATCGTGGATGACAATGCATCGTATCAAAATTTCATATGGATCGAATGTACCGTAATTAAATTTATGCATTTTTTAGTTTATATCAATATAGCATCTGTATCCGTCTGCAATTGTTGAAATCCACATGCCACCGGAGTTCACACCAGCCATCGATGACCACATCCCCGTGTTTAACAGCATGGAGAGTTAAGTCACGTTCAGTCTGTAAATGTTTGTCGCGCGATGCGAATATTATATTGAACATAATCAATACTTCAATAATCAATAGGAAGCGACAAAACTCATCATAGCATACACTTAGCCTAAAAAGAATAAAATAAATAGAGGTAAAAAGATTTTTAAAAACCAAGTTTTTATAAGTGGACTGAAAAGAAGATACTAATTTAAAACTTATAAGTTACAGTACCTTCACGTAATATGACTAAAACGTTGGGCGGGTGCTTATGGGGTTTTACATATGCAGTTCAGTCATTCTCTCATTTATAGATCTTTCTTTTGCATTCTAAATTATAAATATTACATTTTTATACAAAACACCCACCAACCGCTTTTAGTCATATTAAATGAAAGTACTTTTTTAAACCTCTTTTTATTCACATGAGAATATTTTTGACAGGCAGACTCACATACAGGTTTAGTTAGATGATATTTTAAATAGTGTTTTCCTGAAGAAGCAAAAAATATTAGCCTTTACAGGGAGATAATTGTTATAAGAATGATTTTCTTTTTTTAATTTAGACGTGCACCAATTAAAACAATAATGAATTTCAAATAGTTGTGATAAATCATCCTTATATAATAAAAGGCAAAGTTCTGTCCGTTCTGTCCCGTCATCTATAGCTATTGGTCCCTCAAACACATATGACTCCTACAGCCAATCACTAGCGGAGAAAAATGTACATATTACGCGGAGGTTCAAAACGATTTATTTTTTGGTGCAGTTTTTTGGTCATAATTCAGTATGTTGTTCCCATCTTGAAGTGATTCCTGCCGCTTATTCCAATGACAATTCTGTTAAATGCGTTTTTCCTTGATGGTCCTGGGGGGTAGTGGCAAGAGTTTTAAGTGTTGTTTGTTTTTTGTTGCTGTTATTGTTGTTTTGTTGTTGTTGTTTTTTTGTTGTTGTTTTGTGGTTGTTGTTATTGTTGTTGTTGCTTTGTTGTTGTTGCTGTTGTAGTTTTATTGTTTTATTTTTTTGTTGTTGCTGTTGTTGTTTTGTTGTTGTTTTGCTGTTGTTGTTGTTGTTGTTTTGTTGTTTTGTTTTTGTTGCTGTTGTTGTTTTTTTTTGTTGCTGTTGTTGTTGCTGTTGTTGTTTTTGCTGTTGTTGTTTTTGTTGTTGTCCACATCCCTTGCCCTGCGACGACAATGTCCTGCAAACGCTTCAACTACCAAAACAAAGCGTCCATGAACTTCACAGGTCACCCTACACTTATTCCCGTCCTTGGGCGGGCTTTGTTACTAGTATATAATAAAAGGAAAGTTTCTGTCCGTTCTGTTCGGTCATCTATAGTGATTGGTCCATCAAACACATATTATGACTCCTACAGCCAAACATATTGAACACGTTTGCGCGGACGTTCAAAACGAGTTATTTTTGGTGCAGTATTTCTTCCAAGACTTTATTTTGAGTTATGCGTGTTGGGATTTATAGTCAAAGGCTGTTTTTACGAGTTATTTATTTTAACTATAATGAATATTATTTTTCACGTGATGCACATGTTTGCCGGTCGAGACGGCTGTTAGGGGGGTGAGGGGAGTTACAACAACATGCCATGGAACGGTGGCGGAACGTCCTTGGGCGGGTTCTGTTGCTCGTATTAATATAAACGTGTATAAATATAAATATATTTATGTCCTCTTGAAGATTTAAAATAAGTTACATGCAAGAGTAATAAACAATCGAAATAAATATAGTTTTTGCATCAACAAAGAAAACATTTCATTAATAATTACCTAGACATTTCTATATTCATTTTTGTGTGTGTGTAAAGTTCATGTCATGTGGTAGAACCGTTTCTCTACCTATTATTTTTTTGGTGAAGAAATATGGGTGTTACAATCTCCTTAATAGGCGCATCCAAATTTGATAAAGACAATGTAACAAGCAATCTAGAGTTGCTGAGACGATGGCTTCGCTGTTCACTGACTCTGCGTGCATCATATCTATATAAATGAAGATTACTTTTCATTTAATTATCCAAAATAAAAACTTCAGAGAACGTGTTATCTATTTCATATAAATTCACGAAAATGACAAGGTAACATGAAGAACAGTGTACAGTTAAAGTCTTGCTACACTAAAAATCTGTGTAAAATGAAGGCATGAACTATAGTAGTAAGTTAGCACCAACGAACTATTGTTTAAAAAGCTGTATTGTGTTCTGTTTTAATTTTAAAAGCATTTATTTTAAAACGCTGTACCTATTTTTTTCATTTAACAAGATATAGTTCTTGTTCTTGTACTTGTTTGCAGTATGATGTTTCACCATGGTTTTACAGCTGGGCGCAAGCTTGACCGGACGCCTGGAACGTAAATGAGGAATATACAGGAAACTGGTCAATAAATATCCAGGGTCCCACTCAAGTCTATGATGGTCACTAAAATAAAATTATATCTATATCTCGGTCCTTGAAGGACTTGAAGGTAAAGAAAGCAAAAGACTCATCAGCGTGCGAGACCTTAAACCACATCTCCACAAGGAACTTGACGCAACGGCAAAAAAGGGGGGGGGCAGTTCGCTGAACATTACTATAGTAAGAGACCTTGATGATAAAAAATTAATGAAATAAAATTTGCTACAGAGCGTTGGATTCTCATCCTGCCCATGACGGTCGAATTACCGTATAGTCTGGCATATAAGCCGATTTTTTAACCCCTAAAAAGCCTCTAAAACATCCAGGGTAGTCTGATACGACGTTTATAACTTATCGTATTTGTACCTTTTCATACAGTACAGCACCAGTACCGTAATACAGTAAAGTATACAAATGGCTAACAGTCAAGACCCCATTATATCTCCACCAACAAGAAAAAAGAGAAATGAAGCCAGTTTCAAACTGTAAGTGTCTCGGAAGAGGGGTGGCGAGGGCGAAAATAGCTTAAAACCTATATTTTAACAGGAAAAAGTTGGAAAGGGGGGTGGCGTCTTATACGCCCAGTCGTCTTAAACATCGGGATATAGGGTACATCAGATTACGGCGCAGCAGGTGTATACAAAAATATTTTTAAATTTCCATCTACCCCACTCACCATGCTAATGATATTTAAATCGTGAACAGTAGATAGCTGGGACCTTGAGCCTTAAGAAAGCCATCATGCAGTAAGTGGCGGTACTGCTATCTTCCATAATCTTTATTTTAAGATTTCTTTTTCTCTGTTGGTGTCGGTGAAAGTGTTTTATTTCCCCTAAACCTCCCATGGTTTGTTTCTTTATCCTCTCACTTCTTATTGCGCACACACATGGGGAAATTGAAACTATATTGAGCTAAGAGTACAACCGCGAGGAGAAATATGATGGCTAGAGTCAGAAAATGTCTGATTTATGGCCCGTGACGTTAGAATAATAGCAGGTTCTATAACAAAGTGGTAACCTTTTTTAAGCGTATGCAGATATTTCGTTTTTAAATCCTTTATATTTAAGTCATCGTCTGTCGTGCCCCCCGCCCGAAGAAATAAAGCTAAATGAAAAAAAAACCGTAAAAACAAAGTTTTTTACTTTAAATTCCTTATACTTATACTTATATATGATAAAATACGCACCGCATGCAAACTAGCACAAACATTTGCAGATCGGGAAAATTTCATTAACGTATGTTTAGTATAATACGCACCGCAGGATAGACTTGCATAAACATTTACATGCTGCATAGAGATACATTGAGATAAACTAAAAATTCATAATTTGATTACGGTACATTTGAACGATCTGATAGAATGCATTGTTGGGGGACAAAAGTCTATGAGTAAAACTTCAGCTCGATAGGATAACGAGAAGTGGGTTATTTTTTACTGTTGTTTTACCGAGGGCTTGACCACGACAGACAGACAAGACGGTGAAGGTAATTTAAGGGGATTTAAATAAACAACCCGTAAAAAGGGTGTCTTGTTATAAATCTCTTACATATGAGACATAACTAAAGTATTGATTGTGTTCAATATAATATGCACCGTGCGACAGACTAGCATAAACATTTACAGATCGCGAAAATATTATGAAAGCATGTTCAATGTAATACGCACCGCAGCGCGCGATATGAACATATTGAAAAAGTATGTTCAATATAATATACACCGCGCGACAGTCTAGCACAGGGGTCGGGAAACCATGGCTCGCGAGCCATATGTGGCTCTATTGATGGCTGCATCTGGCTCGCAAACAAATGTTCGTTAATTAAAAAACAATCTTCAGACTCCTTTGATCTACATTTTAATTGCATATAAAAAATTATTGAAATCAGCTAAATGTGGAACTGCAAGGCGTTGGAAATACAATCTTATACCTGCAACAAGCAGTGTTTGCATTTGAAAACAAGCTAGAACTCTTCATCGATGACGTTTAAACACGTCATTTACTAAAATTTGAAAATTGGAAGAGTTCAAAGATACGTGTACATCAAGTGTCCCTGCTCAACATCTTAATATTCAGCAGCTAGCAGGCTTCTTGCACTAACTCCAGCAGTCACTTAAAGCACGCTTTGGAGAATTTCGCGAGCACACCAGTCTTTTTAAATTCATCACGAGTGTGCAGTGTACAGTACTGACCTGAGTTGCATACCAAGTGCCTCCGTCAGAGATTTTGAGCTCCAGGCTGCTGACCTGAAGGCCACAGACATGTGAGTGAATACGTTCAAGTCACTGAATGAATATTTGGAAAGACTTTTACGACAGCAAGCAAAGTTGGTGAGCTAACACAAATTGGCAGAAATGGAGAAAAAAAAACCTTCAACACGCAGACTAGCTGATTGTCAAAACTTAGAAAGTGCTTCCCGTCACATACCACACACTGCAGGATGTGAGAATGGCTGTTTGGTTTTACGTATGCATATGAGCAGCCTTTCTCATTTCTAAAGAACATTAAGACAAACCAGCGATGACGTTTAACGGATGCAAGTCTCAACACCTGCAAGAAGCTTCACCTCACCACGTATCAACCAAGCTACAAAGCCATCAGACAAGACATGCAGCAACATAAGTCACATTAATGGTAAAAATACCATTATTGATTAGCAACAGCAAAGCAATAATATTAAAATGAATTAAAAAATTAATTATTTTACTTTTAGTGTTGACATTACACAAAATTCACACATTTACATGAATTTTTAGTTTTAAACAGTGCTTTAAAAAAAAAGACATCAGAACGCATGAAAAAGGTACCGGAAAGCAACCTAAAAAAAGCATTCCAGATAGTGAAAAAAAAACTACATCTGTGTGGGGACAAAACGATCCCGGAACGCAGTTCCGGTGCGTTACGGGAGAAAAAATAAGCACTGGATTTAAACATAATGTATGGCTCTCACCGAATTACTTTCTTTAAATTATATGGTGTTTATGGCTCTCTCATAAAAAAAAGTTTCCCGAACCCTGGTCTAGCACAAACATTTACATGCTACATTGAGATCATCTAAAAATTCATTAATTTAATTACAGTACATTCGATCGATATGAATTTTTGACAGAATGCATTGTTAGGTTATAAAAAGTCTATATGCAAAATTTCCGCTCGATAGCATCACGGGAAGTGGGTCATTTCTTACTTGTGTTTTTCAGTGGGTGGGACCACGACAGTCAGAGATAGGAGAGAGAGAGAGAGGAGAGAGAGAGACGAGGAGAGAGAGAGAGAGAGCGAGACGGCAAAGTTAATATAAGGGATTTAAAGATGATCCACTTCTCGGGATCCAATGGAGGTAATAATGCGTTCTGTCAAAATTTGAGAACTAACTATGTACTGTACTTAAATTACTGAATTTTTAGTTTATCTCAATATATCTCTATGTAGCATGTAAATGTTTATGCTAGGCTTTCGAAGGTGCGTATTATATTGAACTCATATATAAAGGATTTAAAGTAAAATAACTTTGGTTTTTGAGGTTTTTAAAAATTATTTTTAAAGTTGATGACAAACGCACCTTGTCACGAAAGATAGTAATAAACAATAAAACGTCATGTGTGTTCATAATGCACTAATCCCCCTTTTTTATATTTTTTAAATCCTTTATATTAACTCGTGGTGTCTGCGGCCGACCTCCCACCCGCCGTTGTCGTTTGTTCGATTTTTAACCCACTTGCTCGTAAGCCAGCGAGCTGAAATTTTGCAGGCAGTTTCGTACCGATGATAAAAACAATGTATCAAATTTCAGATTGATCGCATGTACCGTAATTAAATTATTGATTTTTTAGATTATTATATTTATTCCTATGTATCATGCTATTTTTTGAGATAGAGCGTCGCGGTGCGTATTATATTGAACAACCTTTCTGTCGCGCAATAAGGTGCGTATTTTATTGACAGCTCTTTTTATAAACATATTCCTGATCGGTGCGCATTATATTAAACATGTTTTACGACACAACTGCAATTTTGTATTTCTGGATGGTCTGGCACTGCGTATTATAATGAACATTCTTTTAATTACTTCTCGTACATAAAGGATTTATAGTCAAAAACTTGGTTTTTTACGGGTTTTTCTTATTTACTATGCAATAACATATTTAACTTCCAGTCAATTCTTTACATTTTATGGCATTTTAATAGTTCACGTTATAAAATCAATAACATAACCTGATATACACCAACAAACTAGTAACATATCATTTATAACTGTAAATTTACTTTCAATATCAAACACCTATCAACTTATCACCAAAATTGATTAAATTTTATAGTTATCTTTTGAAATTTTTACCTTCAATCAAATACCTATTTAATTAATTTTTTTGTATCAGCAGGTTGGGGACTAATTGAACAGATTTGGAACTAATCGAACGTATTTTGGAATAATTTGTAATGCTGCTATACCGTTTTGCCCGTTCGCTGTAATTTTTTATAGGAGTTTTACTTTGCGTTTTAAGCATTATTGTTTGCTATAAAAAAGAAATTCTCACACTGAAATGCATTGTTGAATCCATATAAAGTTACTTGTAAGTAATTTAACTCTAATGTGTAAGGAAACTTATACACAAAAGACTTTCCTTATACAAAAGATCAATGCCTTCCACGCTCACGATTGTGTAATATACAGTTACAGTTTTGAATGTTAATATTTTGTTGATTTCCTCCCTTGGCTGGAAAATTACAGTTTTCTTAGTGATTGGTATTGCAAATAGGACAAGAAAATTATGTTAATCTTACATCTATCTGAGTGTTGTATTAGATTGTTGTTGCCTCGCATTTTCAGTTTTAATGTACTTTTCTCCCATGTTAAATTTTCTTGAGCCCAAATCTTTGAAATGTTAGATTTTAGACAGGTCATATATATACATAAATCATGGATTCCTTAACGACTTGCATTCAGTACTATTTATCGTTTTGAGTACTTCGCCCACAGTTTATTTGCATATGATAAAGTTTCAATTAAATTTCAATTAATGTAGCTCTATTTCACTTACAAAAAGAAACACGCAAATAAATTATGTTAATTTTTTCTTTAAATATTCTTATACAATTTGTAAAACTTTAATTTTTTCTTCTTTACTAACCACTGCTTTTGTCGACTGTATGGGAAGTAATTTGTGCTATGTTAGTGTCTAGTTTCATTTGAAATCACTAATATTTTGTTTTTATCTCCCCTAGCACTACAGTCACTTATTGCTACTTAATCACATTCAAATAATTCAATCAGATATGTCTTTAACAAGAAGGACAGAACAAACAGTTTTTTTTAACAGCCAGCACCAACCATCTCGTGATGGACTTGCGTGTTTTTGTCAGTTTCGAATCCTGTTTTTTTTCTTCCTTTTTTTATTGGCAAGGAAGTACCTGACAATAAAAAAGTGAGAGAAAAAATGTTGTTAATACTCAGTTTTTTGGGAAATGGAGATACCAAGAATGTACAGATTCTGTTGCGTGAAATTTACATCTTATTATGAAAAGTGGGTGGGATGAAAGCTGGACATCTCGATCGAATTGGGGGCCGTCCAAAAATGACGTCACGCACTTAGGGCGGAAGGCCTCACACATTTGTGACGATGCGTGACGATGGGGAGGGGGGGTGTTTAAGAATTGTGTGGTCACAACAAAACACGAACTTTAAATAAAAATTCCACATCAATATTTGATGACTTATAATTTATTAAATTACGATATTAGAATGAACAATAGAGTACACATTGTACATACTTATATGACAAAAAATTATTTGAAACATGCTCATTTTAATTAAATGGGAGGGGGAGAGAAGGTTTGTGACGTAATATTGGAAAGGAGTGTAAGTTTTTGTAACGACTTGTGGCGTGGGGGGAGGAGGGGTAAAAATGGGCACAAATTGCGTGACGTTATTAATGGATGGCCCCTTATTAGTCTCTATGTGTTTTTTTTTACTTTTGAAAAATTGTATATTTTTAAAAAATACTAAATTCCATAGCTTCTAAATCACATTCATAAGACATTTTAATCAGTCAATATAGACATGAAGCTAAATGATAAACTTATATATGTATACAATAAATCTCTTGATTACTTTGATGACTTGTGAATAGAATTAAATATAATTAAAATTATGTAATTATTCATTGCATTCATTGTTGTCAAGTCTCATAATTTATAGGGATTTAGCTTTGCTCTCCGCTGCCACTCAATACACATAAAATGACACAAGTCTTTATAAAACAATCCGATGTTTATTCGGCTGTTGGTTGGCTAGTCTTCATAGAACAGCGATTATAATCTTTATACAACTGGCGTACAACAATCTTAGTATATTAAAGATTCTCGCTAATAATTAGATTTTTCGGTCCTTTTCTTGATAACTTCTGCAGACCGGCGGTGGATGGCCAACGGATTGGCACCGGTCCGCGGACCACCACTTTGAGAAGCACTGCTCTACACGACTCGCTGTACAACAACTACTTTTGAACATAGTGACTTACATTGTGTATATTATTGTTCCTGTAACTATTAGAGACTTTAAAATTTTATACTCTTGCTATTTTTTAAAACATAAATGACTCCTTAATTAATCTAAGTCCGTTAATTTGCAACACATTCTTTCCCTCTCGACACATTAGTTTTCTAGTATGGCAATCAATTAATAGAAATGTATTCAATTTGTGTAGTTTTCATCTTTAAAATATTATTTAATTACAAACAACAAGATTCCAGTGAATATATGCAGAATAAAAACAGAATTAATATATTAAATAATATAATTAATAATATAAATCCGACGGATATATTTTAATAATGTGTAAACGTTTGGTCTGAATCAAATGTTAATTACTTCCAAGTAATTAAAAGTTCAAAATTTCGTTTGCAATAAATTATGAAACATTATTACATATCAGTATTATCAATCTTGACTCAGTCGGTATCGAATGTCGATTCCAGCCACAGCGGTTTAAATTACTATGCTTAGTATCATGCAAATTAAATTTGTTGTGCGTACGTACACATTCAGTCGAACCCCCTCCCCATGCATACGCAAAATGCTGTTTTTAAATTTAAGGTTTAAATTTAAGACCCCCCCTTCCCCCTCCTTGCGTACGTAATATATGGATCCATATATTACGTACGCAAAAAATTCGTATTTTTGTACCCCCCTCCCCCTGTTGCATCCCGTTCATTTTCGGGACCCCCCCCCAATGCGTACGTACAAATTCACTCGACCCCCCCCCCACTTTTTGAAAAAAAATTGTTTAAACCGGAGTCAAAAGATCTTGGTTTTACTCTTTGAAGCCGTCCATAAATGACGTCACACGCCTAAAAAGGGGGAGGGGGTCACGCATTTGGGACGAGGGGAGCGGGGTGTTTAAGAAATGTGGCGTTACATCAAAATGCGCACTAACATATTTGAAAATGCCGCTTTTTTATTTATTTATTATTTTATTTACCGGGAGGGGGTGTCAAAGCTTTGGGGCCGTCCATTAATGACGTTCCGCGATTATGGCCTATTTTCATCCCCCCCCCCACATCACGCGTCGTCACTAAAAGTTAGACCCCCACTCTTTTCCAATATTACGTCACAAAAATGTCTCTTTCCTCCCAAAAAAACAAACAAACATTTTTTTCTTTGAAAAATAACATGTTTCAAATCGCTTTTTTGTAAATTTAAGTTTAAGTATGTATTTAGTGTGAGGCTTCACTTTAATTATATCGTAACACGCGTGAAGCCCATGTAAAACGTCATTAAATAAATTGTAAACAATGAAATAATTAAGTGAAACTTTTATTTTAAGTTACGTGTTTCGATGTGACGGGACATTTCTTAAACTACCCCTCCCCTTCGTCACAAATGGTCGACCATCTCCCCCCTCTAGGTGCGTAACGTCATTTACGGACGGCCCCGTCTCCGTCCATAAATGACGTCACACAATTTTGGCATAAAAACTTAGACCACCCCCTCCAATATGACGTCACAAAGCTTTGCGCCCCCCCCATACAAGCTGTATTTCTATTTGAAAAAGAGCATGTTTAAAATCACGTTTTTGTCATTAAGTATTTATTTAGTGTAGGCCTGCATTCTAATATCGTAACACGCGTGAAATCATGTAAAACGCCATGTAAAAAATCAAATACTTAAGTGGAACTTTTATTTAAAGTTGCGAGTTTTTATGTGACGTCACATTTCTCTAACACCCCCCTCCCCCACGTCACACATCGCCACAAATATGTAGACCCCCCCCCTCCTTTCCCATAGGTGCGTAAAATCGCCGTACCGTTGTGTGTTTATAACGGTTAATAAGGCACCGGTGGGCGAGAGAGAAACTTCATCTAATTTCAAGAAATAGAAATATACATCCGACGGATATATTTTAGTAATGTGTAAACGTTTGGTCTGAATCAAATTTTAATTACTTCTAAGTAATTAAAATTAAAAGTTCACAATTTCGTTTGCAATAAATTATAAACATTATTGCATATCAGTCTTGACTCAGTCGATCTCGAATGCCGTTTGCAGCCAGAGCGGTTTACGTTACTATGCTTAGTATTATGCAAATTAAATTTGTTATGCGTACGTACACATTAAGTCGAGACCCCCCTCCCCCCGTACGCATGCATACGCAAAATGCCAAAAATTCAAGACCCCCCTCCTCGCGTACGTAATATATGGATGGCCCCGTACACGTTTGTCAATCTTGTGAAAATGTGTCTGGAAAAATGAATTTAGATTTAAAAATATTACACTTGAACATGAACTTTTTAAAAATAATCAGCGGGTAAAGGTATTGCACTGATTTGGTGGTTCTGGATGTTTCGACCTTTGTCGTACTTCCCTCTTTAAATATATATATATATATATATATATATATATATATATATATATATATATATATATATATATATATATATATTAGACGCCCCGCGGCGTAGCATACGCCACAGACTTGCTCATGGAGAGTGAAAAGAGAGTTGGGAAAGAACGGAAACAAACTACAGCACGAAGAAATCAAAACAACGTCGGTTTGGGGGGGGGGAGAGAATTGCCAACTCATTGTTTATTTTCGAGACATTTGCAGGTGAAATTCGGTACACCCCTAACTTCTATGAAGTCAGCTGTAAAACGATAATCGGAGTTACATAATGGATAATCGGTTTTCAAAAAAAAACCAAAAAAAAACACGCAAGTAACAACCCTAAATATGACTAACCCTCGCTAGGATCGGCCAAACAAAGTTTATGTTTAAGCGATGGTAGTAATAAATGGGAGGCGGGTAACAACAACCTAAGTGTGCATGTCTTCACCTTTGCTCGCTATTTTTTATTTACTTGGTGCTGCTTTTTGTCTGTACTCTCACCCCCCCCAACCGTTCTTTGCACTGTATATGATGAGCCAGTCTGCGGCGTATGCTATGCAATAAAGAGGTAACAGAACGGGCACAGACATTTAAAAAAACACAAATCTCACGTTTACTGTGAAGAAACAACGCAAGTGAAACGCATGGGCCATTCTTGGTCACCCCTCCACTACCTTCGCTTGTCAACCGTTAACTTTGTTTAGTTGACCCGAGTGAGGGTCATTCGTCAAGCTCGGTTGCACATACTTGCAGCTTGGTTGCCTGGCATGGTCCCATGAAGAGAATTATACATATAGATAGATGATAGATAGAAGATTTTTTTTCTATGAGTCCTGTGCGAGGCCCCCAGTAATCAGAGGCCCTAGGCGGCTGCCTAGTTTGCCTATGCCTAAAGCCGGCCCTGTCACATTTGAAAGGTTTTTCTCAAGAATGTGTCCTCTTGTGTCTATATAGGCTACTAGATTGTGTAAAACATTTATCACAGACATCACATTTGAAAGGTTTTTCTCCAGAATGTGTCCTTTTGTGTTTTGCGAGGTCACCAGATTGTGTAAAACCTTGACCACAGACATCACATTTGAAAGGTTTTACTCCTGTATGTGTCCTTTTGTGTTTCGTCAGCTAACCAGATTGTGTAAAACATTTCCCACAGACATCGCATTTGAATGATGTTTCTCCAGAATGTATCCTTTTGTGTATTGTCAGGTCACCAGATTGTGTAAAACATTTTTCACAGACATCACATTTTAAAGGTTTTACTCCTGTATGTGTCCTTTTGTGTTTCGTCAGTTTACCAGATTGTGTAAAACATTTCCCACAGACATCGCAATTGAATGGTTTTTCTCCAGAATGTGTTCTTTTGTGTATTTTCAGGTCTCCAGATTGTGTAAAACATTTCCCACAGTCATCACAATTGAATGGTTTTTCTCCAGAATGCGTCCTTTTGTGTGTTTTTAGGTTACTAAAACTTGTATAACATTCCCCACAGACATTACATTTGAATGGTTTTTCTCCAGAATGTATCCTTTTGTGTGTATTTAGGTTAGTAGATTGTGTAAAACATTTACCACAGATGTCGCATTTGAATGGTTTTTCTCCAGAATGTGTCCTTTTGTGTATTGTCAGTTCACCAGATTGTGTAAAACATTTTTCACAGACATCACATTTGAATGGTTTTACTCCAGAATGTGTCCATGTGTGTGTATTTAGGTTAGTAGATTGTGTAAAACATTTACCACAGATGTCGCATTTGAATGGTTTTTCTCCAGAATATGTTCTTTTGTGTATTTTCAGGTCACCAGATTGTATAAAACATTTCCCACAGTCATCACAATTGAATGGTTTTTCTCCAGAATGCGTCCTTTTGTGTGTTTTTAGGTTACTAAAACTTGTATAACATTTCCCACAGACATTACATTTGAATGGCGTTTCTCCTAAATGTGCCATATTTTGTTGTATTAGGTTACCAGATTTTGTAAAACATTTCCCAAATGCTTCTAATGTGAACTTATCGCTATGTTATAAACCTTTCCCACAATTATTACAATTAAAAGACTTTTTCGTTGATACCTCCTTTCTTATACTTATAGGTATTCTAACCTATCACATGATATGTCAGTATAAATATTTCAACTATCTTCATTTGGCAGTAATGATTACTATGTCCCATAAGTAAATTTGTACTTGATACATCTGAAAATCAGAGACAAAGTTTAGTAGTTAGTAAATACTGTAATGATAGAAGCTGGTAAGCAAAAATAATAAAGCCTTTAGCCTTCAAATGAAAAACAAATGTATCTAACATGCAATATGGTTTCTTTAAGTACATTATTAACAGCGACACATAACTATAGATTACAAAATTGGTAGTCAATATCTTTCTCTATATGAGATAAGCTATCTTTATTTTAAAAGTAGAAAAGTAGAAAAGATGTAAATATTACCTGTTACTATATATTATAAATACAAGAGTGAAAGGTTTAACAATTCTATTTACACCTCTATCATCAAGACTAGACTCCTGCACACAACCAATGATATCTACACCTCTATCATCAAGACTAGACTCCTGCACACAACCAATGATATCTACACCTATATCATCAAGACTAGACTCCTGCACACAACCAATGATATCTACACCTATATCATCAAGACTAGACTCCTGCACACAACCAATGATATCTACACCTCTATCATCAAGACTAGACTCCTGCACACAAACAATGATATCTACACCTCTATCATCAAGACTAGACTCCTGCACACAACCAATGATATCTACACCTATATCATCAAGACTAGACTCCTGCACACAACCAATGATATCTACACCTCTATCATCAAGACTAGACTCCTGCACACAATGATATCTACACCTCTATCATCAAGACTAGACTCCTGCACACAAACAATGATATCTACACCTCTATCATCAAGACTAGACTCCTTCACACAAACAATGATATCTACACCTCTTATCTTATCTTATCTATACAGACGCTCCTTCTATGCAGAAGATGGTTGCGTCCACAGACCATGACAGATGATCTGTTGGCAAGTGATGCAGCATTCACAAGCCACGGCTTTGTGGGTTCCACGCATTACCCAGCCGCCTAACTACATGTAGTGTTAGGTACCCATTAGGAGCGGGGTGACTCAGGGACGCCCTAGGCCCCGGGAACAAACCCTTGCCTTCACACGGATTCGAACCCGTGACCATCGGTACGACAGACTATCGTCAAGACTAGACTACACACAAACAATGATATCTACACCTCTATCATCAAGACTAGACTCCTGCACACAAACAATGCTTGTGGTTATGAAGTCATCTACAGTTGACCAACAGCCTGAATGTTGATTCCAAAATACTTTGTCCAACTGTCTCTTTAGTATATCTGAAACAAGTAACAAATATTACTTCAAAAATTTCATCTCTTTGTAACTCAAAATTTTGTTAAAAAATAATAAAGTTTTTAAACAATCAAAATTAGGTTATTTTCAAAAAATTTTTTTTACTTAAGTGGACTTAACTATTTAGTACATTTACTTGTGATTTGAGATAATTTTTCTAAACATAGATGTAGCAGCAAGTAAAGTACACAATATGTTATGAAACCGTGGGCCTTAAGATATAGACAATATAGTAAGAAATAAATTATTGAATTATAAATTAATTGAGAGAAACACTTTTTTAAAGTGCTACAGCTACATTTTATTTTAACACAAAATATGTCAATTCCTCTTTAAGTTTTAGATAATGCAGTCTGTTAGGATTTTGCTAAACAAGCATATTACTAGTAAGTTGTATCAAAACCATTTTTAAAAAAAAAGCAAGAAATTGATGATTAAATCTTTTTAAACATTGGTCCAGGTAAAATTTTAAATTTAGACAAAAAAATCCTTAAATTTATTACATATCAACTTTAAAAAAATTGGTTATCAACAATGAGGAATATGTTATTGCAGTTTGTAAATTTATCCTTGATGTAGATTTAAATATTCTTTGTTTAGTCTGCCTTTACTTCAAATTAGGGCTGTTAATGATTAATTTAAATTTATAAGTTAACTTTTGAAAAATATACTCATTCCATAGCCAGTTCGTTCATAAGCCGACTCTCCCCCACTTTTGGTAGAGAAAACTATTGAAAGTGTATAACCCGCTCACAAGCCGACAAAAAAAAATAATAAATAAATAATAGGACAGCTTAAACCAAATAGTAAAAAATATTTTAGAACTACAATCTAAATCGGTCAATATGATTGTTTACTTTGTACTGCCTATCTTTGTCTTTGTGCTCTTCGTTAGGCAAGAGTTAACGGTATTTACAACAAAAAAAATCTTTGGTAAACAGTGACGAAAGCGCGCGCATAAAAATTCGTTGTTGAAAACAAAATTTGTTAAACAATTTTTTAAAACGTTCACAAAAATAAGTAAAATGATTAAAAAAGGTAAGTGTAGATGTTTAATAATATGTAGGGCTGCGGAAATTATCGATTAATTTCTCGATTAAATATCGATTAAAATAATTTTAATCGATAAAAATTTGATTAAATTTTTTTAAAATATTTATAATATTTTTAAAAAATTTTTAGTAATAAATATTAAATTATTAATAATAATTTATATATATTTTTTTACGTACAAACATCTCCCGCGTAATATTAAATTTAATTTTATTAATCTATGTTGACCGGCAGACGTCAACTATAAAATGGCTGACAGCCAGAGCCGTCTTTACACCATTTTGGGCCCCGGGCAAAGAAATAGTGTTGGGCCCTTCCCTCCGCAGGAATAAAAAATGAATATACATAATATATATAAATAAACATATTCCCATGGGGCCCATATGCTCGTGGGCCCCCGGGCAAATGCCCAACGGGCCTATGCGTTAAGACGGCCCTGCTGACAGCATCAGCGCAGTTAAATTTAAACATATAACTAGAAAGTTGAGCAAATATGTTGTTTTTAAGCTAACTGCGGATGGCAAAGTCGAAGATGGTGAAAAACGTTTACTGTGTCCACTGCCATAAACAATTCTTTTAAAGGATCAAATACATCGCTGACGTACCACCTTCAGCACAAATCAAGTATCAACACATTGTCATGAAATTTAGTTCAAAATATTATTAATTTTCAATGTCCGTGAGAAATGTTCAGTTTAATGACGTCATAAATTTCTATTTTTGGTTTTAATCGAAATTATCGATTAATTAATCGATAATTTTTCAAAAGTTAACGATTAAATTTAAATTAATCGATAACAGCCCTAATAATATGTAATCCTGCAGTTTCAAAACGTATATTATTTCACAGCGAAATTTAAATTTTCTCGTGAGAACTTGCGTTTTTAATTTATTTAAATGCATTATGATATGTTGTATTTCAGCTATTACAGCGCTAATTTGTAAGTCTTTTTAATTGCCAAGGCAAAAAGGGCAATAAATTAAGGTTGGGGCGCTAATTTTATAGTTTATCCCCTAGCCCAAATATAGTTGCTAAGACTCTAAATCTTGTGTAGATCTGGGAATTTTTAAATCTATTATTTGTGTTTGGTGTTATTTTCATAATTTAAATATTAAAGAGAAGATATTTGATTATTTTTTTTCATCTTCATGTAATTTTATTTTGATCAATTCACATTTTTTTTCAAATTATATATTTTTAAAAAAATATATATTTTACAAGTAAGCCTAGTGGTATCTGTTAGGCATCGTAATAGGAAAACTTCATTGTTGACACAATACTTTATCAATATATCAATTATCATAAATTGAACTATAATATATTCTTCTGTCCTTAAATTATGAGTATGAGAATAATTAATTGAATATCAGTGAAATGAGTTTAATGAGAATAGGTAAAGTAACTCAAGTTAATTTTTTAAAACTAATATTAGCCAACAAGGGATTATGAAAAGCTTACAGTACAGGCGTTTTACTATTTACAAACATTTTAATTGAGAAAACTCACATAACATGATCAGGGGGATACTCGGCAATATTTGTTTCAAAAATCAAATAATTAATGTTCACTTTTAATATAATAACTTTTGAAATGAAACGTAAAATCATTGAAAAGTGACAACTAGGTGTAAGCCAATGTTCCCTCTAAGGTTCGTTGGTCCGTGTGCAAAGTAAAAAAAAACTCGTGTTCAAAGTTCTACAGAATTAATTTTTGTCCAATATTTTAAACAATTTGCTGCGCGGCTATAGTGAACTGCTGCGCGGCGTTGATTAGATATCTGCCCGGTGGCACAGCTTAAAGGGAACATTGGTGTAAGCGTGGCTAATCTAGCACACACTTACAATCGGCCAACATCAACAATATGCACTATTCTCAAGAACATAAACAAAATTAATGAGATAGATGCTTTAAAGGGAGTGTCCAGAATATCTAGGAAGTGGTTAAGACACATTTTCTTCAAATTTGGAACCCTCAGCAAAAAACAAATGTCTTTGGACAGTTTTCTAGTTAAACAAAAATTAATTATTTGTCATAAATTCATATTTTTATTTAAGTTTTTTGTTTAAAATCTCTATTCCAAGTTGTTACACTCTTGAACAAATCATAAGTAATTTCATTTGAATAAATGTCAATACAAATTTTTGAAAAATTAGTTTTTTTTTCAGCACGGAACGCATTATAGTATTTTACATTAATTTGTATGAGAAAAATTATTTCGTTTAAGGGTTTTTCGCTTAACGAGTAAGATTCTGGAACGAATTATGCTCGTTATAAGAGGTTCCACTGCATTTAGCGTATTTCTTAAAATTGAGTTAACAAAACATTTTACAATTGTTAAATTTAGAAAAAACCTCACGGTTAAACCTAGTATTATTTAGTTTAGGGACAGTCCATAAATGACGTCACACGATTTTTAGCCCCCTAGCCTATCCAATATTACTTCACAATGCTTTTTGCCCCAACCCCCCTCTCATAAAAACATTATTTCTTCTTTATTTGGAAATGAGCATGTTTCAAGTCCTTTTTTCTCCTTATCAGTATTTATTTAGTGTAGTAGGCCTGCATTCTAATATCGTAACACGCGTTTTAAAAAAAGTGAAAAAATGGGAGGGAAATGTAAAACATCATTAAATAAATTGTAAGCAATTAAATTTTTCAGTGGAAATTTTATTTAAAGTTGCCTGTTTTGACATGACGTCACAATTCTTAAACTCCCCCTCCCCCCAAAATGTGTGACCCCCAACCCACTTAGGTGCGTGACGTCATTTATGGACAGCCCCTATGTAGAACATACTAATAGTACTAATACGACTTGATTACACTACACCAGTAGAAAATTCAAATGCCATCGATAACTCCCCTTACGAATTTCCTAGACCAATTACTGAGCTCTCTGTAAATTTGTAAATGTGCATTTTTTATATTCAATTTGGTGTCACTGTCACCATTCCAAGTTGTAGCCCCATGCGGCCCGCACCCTCTAGATACCGCACTGTCAACAACTAAAAACTATTTTTAACCACTTTTATTTTGGTGTTTTTGTCACTAATACTTAATAAATACTATTTAAATTTAGGTCAAGATGGCTCAGTTTTAGTTATTTTAAAATGGATATTTGTATCCAGTCTTTCGCTTTACATATTTGACTATTATTTACCTTTAGGCATTAGGCCAATTGACTTATCACAATTTCCTCTCATTGTGTATAAAATAGTGATAGTGTCATGATTTATTTTATAAATTCATCTCACTTCCTACCTGATAGACAGATTGATAGATGATTGTGTGCTTGCCAGGAGTCTTTCGAGCTACCATAAACAACTTATTTTCAAGTTAGAAACAGGGTCCAGCGAGTTAAGTCGGCTTTAAATCCAAGTGTAAAAGAAAATTTATATAAAAATATTTTAAAGCTGATATTTTATTATTGGCACCGACGGCACCTATAAATAAGGGGTTTACAGGATTTCGGCTCCGGCCAAATGTACAATTCCGTCTCCGGCTAATTTCTCTTCATAAATCTGACTTGCCGGTTTTTAAGTGTCTACGTACACCACGGCAGTACACCTAGCTAAACCGCCGTTTTTGGACTGCCTATACCGCCACGGTATACCTAGCTAAACCATTGGGTTTGGCCTAGGCCTAGGTACACCGCGTCTAAAAAAATGAGCCAATTTCACTATATTTAGGGTAAAAGTGTGTAATCCCGCAAGGCCGTACCCAGAATTTTTAAAGGAAAGTTCGCAAACTTGTCACGAAAGCATTTCATGTTCAGATACCTAAAATATAGGGTGATGGTGCTAGTGCTATTCACTATGTGAGACTATGACTTCAAATTTGGATAAGAATGTTTAATCAATAATTCTATGATTATACTTTATACCTATGAATTATTGAGGGCTTTGATTAAACTTCTTGTCTTTTTTGCCTCGTTTTGCAACCAAAAAAAAATAATAAAATATTCAGTACGTACAGTACAGTGACCAAAAAAGTAGGTTTTCATGCAATAAATAAGGTTAAAAGGTAGTGTTAACTTGCACGGTATCACCCCGTGCAAGTTATTTTTTTTCTAAGTTACACGGTTTTATGCACAGTTTTGTAGTCAGTTATTTATAACTTTTAAAAATTCGGTTGAACTTCTGGGTCTCATGCTTGCGAGTTGGACTGGTGAACGGAATGTTTAAGAACAGGCATGGGTTCGATTTTCGGTTGAGACTAATATTTTTTCTTTTTTACAATTCTTAAAGTCTTATAATTACGATTAAATTAGATCTTTTACTTTTAGGGTCAGGGTTTTTTAGAGTTTGCTCTTTCTTCATTAAATACTAAGTTATGAACAAAATAGTGTGGGAAGAGCTAATATCCGATCACAGTTTCTAGAATAAATTACAAAGATAAATAAGGAGGTAAAATAATTCACCAAAAAATTCAGAACTTTTTTCCAATAAAAGCTAGAAGAATGAGTTTGGTGTCAATGGCAATGCGGCAATGAAAAGCTGAAAGTAGGTACTTGGATATATCATTTTTCACTTAGTGAAAAATCTTTGAGGAGTTATATGCCCCTTGTTCAACTTTTTGTCCACTTTAAAATGTAAACAATGCGTATGTGTGTCAGAATAATTGCATTTTTCTGTGTAATTTCTTGATTAAAATGGATGTGGCATATATCATTTTAAAGATAATTGGATGCTGATTATTACTAACTATGTTCTCTATTTTTTTGGTGCTGAATTTTGTTTAATTAGATGAGTTACAGTATAATATCTATATAAAATAATATAAATATCTCTTTCGTTCGCCACCACTCGCGATTTTAATGATAACCACTGTAATCAGCATCCAAATATCTATAAGAATTGACAAAGTCCCATCCCCCCCAAACCCCCGGCCAAAATGTTTTTTTTATTTTTCAAAAAATTCACCACATGGTTTTTTCCTATTTTTCAAGATGGCCGAAACTTCCTTCTATGTACCTCAGCCAATTATCTTCAAATTTGATCTAATCTAAGGGTTAAACAATATTAATAACACTATTTTAAGTTACTTAAGATAGACAAGACTAACTAACAAGCAATATAAATAGATATTTCATTTGCATTTGTAAATCTGACCTTGTTTTCTGAGATATAAACAAATGTAAGTTTTTGGGGATACTTGACTACATCAACTAGTTTTAAATAAGTATTATTGTCAATTATTGTTCTCATTTTCAACACGAACAGTTTGATATGCTTGACTTAATAGTTTGGATAATTATTTTTAAGTTGCGCTAAATTTAAAATATGACATATGCAAATTTGATGGCCATTTTGAATATTAATGAGCCAATCTTGCGTACATCGGAATTAATTTTAGGACGCATGTTTGGGAAATGATATGCCGAATGCGGAAATATATGGTTTGTTATGGTTATCTTCAGGCATTTCTGAAATGACTTTAATTTACTGCCATTTTAAACAGCCGCCCAATTTTCACTTTAAACTTTAGTCACTTTTATATTTTCTTATATGCTTTCAATTAGCAGAGTTATCCCAAAATAATTCACTAAGAAAATCATAACTTTCTTTAGAAATAACCTAAAACGATAAATTTGGTATCAATAAATTGAAAATTGCATTTTTCAATCCCTTTCTTTCTAACCAACTATATCTTAAAGCTATAGCTTCATTTTGTGCTATCTATTTGTTTATGTCAGTTATATTTTAAATCTTGAGCTGGAGTGCCTAAGTTAGTTGTCAATTTTTTACATTAAAATAGAAAAACAAATATATTGAAATCAATTTAAAATTATTATTATAATTACTATTAAATTAGATCTTTTAGTTTTAGGGTCAAAGTTAGGGTTAGTCTAGTTGTCCATTTTTTACATTAATAATATATAACATTAAAATTGAAAAACAAATACAGTAATACAGTACAGGAACTAAAACTAATTAAATCAATTTAACAATAATTTAACATTCTTATAATTACCGTACCGTTTATGTTATTTTTGTTCTAAGCTGCACGGTATCATCCCGTGTAAGTTATTTTTTGTTTTGATTGCACGTACATCCCGTGTAAGTTAACGGCACCATAAATAATGGTGCCGTTAACTTGCACGGTATGATACCGTGTAAGTTAGTAAAAAAATAACTTGCACGGTATGATACCGTGTAAGTTAGTAAAAAAATAACTTGCACGGTACGGTAATGTTTTAATGTAAAAAATAGACAACTAAACCTAACCCTGACCCTAAAACTAATAATTACAATATATAATTGTAATTATAAGAATGTTAAATTGATTTAATTAGTTTTAGTCCCTGTATAATACTGTATTTGTTTTTCTATTTTAATGTAAAAAAATAGACAACTAACCCTAACCTTGACCCTAAAACTAAAAGATCTAATTTAATCGTAATTATAATAAGAATTTTTAATTGATTTCAATATATTTGTTTTTCTATTTTAATGTAAAAAATAGACAACTAACCCTAACCTTGACCCTACCTAAAACTAAAAGATCTAATTTAATAGTAATTATAATAAGAATTTTTAATTGATTTCCATATTTTTGTTTTTCTATTTTAGTGTAAAAAATAGACAACTAACTCTAACCCTGACCCTAAAAGTAAAAGATCTAATTTAATCGTAATTATAAGAATTTAAGAATTGTAAAAAAAGAAAAAATATTAGTCTCAACCGAAAATCGAACCCATGCCTGTTCTACTACATTACGTTCTCTAGTCCAACTCTCAATCATGAGACCACGGAAGTTCGGTACTTTTATGTAAATTTTAAAAAGTTATAAATAAGTGACTACAAAACCGTCTCTGCGCATGCGCAAATACCGTGTAACTTAGGAAAAAAATAACTTACACGGTATGATACCGTGCAAGTTAGAAAAAAAATAACTTACACGGTATGATACCGTGCAAGTTAACACTACGATAAATAATGGCCGACACTACGTACACCGCGGCGGTGGACCTAGCTATAGGCCTGCGTACACCGCGGCGGTGGACCTAGCTATAGGCCTGCGTACACCGCGGCGGTGAACCTAGCCAAAGCATTGTGTCAGGGCTAGGTACACCGCGGTTAAAAATAGATATATACAAGTTAATAGAAAATGATACCTTACCCATAATTAAGCATAGATGTGAATAAATTACGCATTAGCTAAAAGTTGTAAACTAGTCTACTTAAAATATAATATATACATATATTTCATATATTGTTACATTTTATTTTTATTTATTTCATTATAGTTTTTGGTGGTAAGGGAGGGGGGGTGGGGGGGTAATCAAATGTTGACGTAATTTTTTTAGGGGATGTCTATGACTTTGGAAGTTTGACACGTTTTTGACAAGGGGGAGGGGGAGGTAAAAATCGCCAATAATTTGTTGACATAATACATAATTAATAATGGACAGCCCCTTAGCGCTTTCACCACTGCCACCACTCTGGTATTGCTTGCAAATACTCAAATTTCGTAACTATTTAGATTTAAAATGGGATTATAGAATCAAAGTGATTATTCGGAGATATCTCCGTATAACGTTGGGCATTATAGACAGATATTTCCCATAATTCTTAATTCATAATAAAAAAGAACTGACCCAAACTAAAGATGCAAAATACTTAGGAGTCTTAATAAATGAGAAAGCTATCATGGAATCCCCATGTCAATGAAGTTATTAAAAAAATCAAACAAAACCTTAGGCTTTATAAAAAGAAACTTTAACAAATGTATAGTAAAGAGATATAAAACTAAAATGCTACCTCACTTTGGTGAGACCTGTACTAGAATATGCATCTTCTGTATGGGACCCATCCACCAAAGAAAACATTGATAAACTAGAACAAATTCAAAAAAGAGCTGCCAGATTCATTACTGGAGAATATTCGAAACTGACAAGAATAACACCATTAGTTAAATCATTAAACCTTGAAACACTAGAGGATAGAAGAACCAAGAGCAAAGTAGTAATCATACATAAAGCAATTAATTCTAATTTAGAAATACAACACATAGATAACTTAATACAACCCTCAGATAGACATAAGGATAAAAACACCTTTCTTATTCCGTATGCAAGAACAAACACATACAAGTTTTCCTTCTTCCCGTCCGGAATTCGGGCGTGGAATGGGTTGCCTGAAGAATCCAGGAAAACCAACACTTTATCAACATTTAAATCTCTAATAAAAATGCAGGACTAAACACAAACCATAGATAAGCGTAGGACGCAATAATCTTCTGTATAGAAGGAGCGTCTGTAAACAGATAAGATAAGATAATTCTTAGCTTCATACGCAAATTTTTTGGCTGGTGATGTGACTACTTGCCGATTTGATATAAGAATTTTTAAAATACACATGATTCATGAACTTCTGTGGTCTCACGGTTAGGGCATTAGATTCTTGAACTCCTTTGTGTCCTTTTTTTTTCTTTTTTTCTTTTGAGGTTGTAGTTTCAGTATAAGGGTCTGGGTTAGGTTTAGTTGTCTATTTTTTAAATTGAAATAGAAAAAACAACAAATATAGCAACAGCAACCAAATAATACAATTTATTGAGCACACCGTTCTCTTTGCTTTTACCAAATTAATTTTAAAATCATAAATCTTTTTGTTTGTTTTTTAAAAAAGAAATCTCCGTATAACTCCGGGAGTTATTTGGAGAAATCTCCGTATAACGCCTGGCGTTATTCGGAGATATATCAGTGTAATGCCTCCCTTATAAAATTTCCATTCAAAGCAAAATTTATTGTTCTACAAAATGATACTCTAACATCTTCGACTCTTCATTATCCCCCCTATCTTTCTTCATTCAAGGGCAACGAGGAACTCCACTATTTCTCTTTCAGGCTGTGGAAACTGACATAAATAGGGGCGTCCATAAGTGAGGTCACGCACCTGGGGGGGGGGAGGGGGTCACACTTTTGTGACGATGCGTGACGAGGGGGAGGGAGGGGGTTGAAGAAATGTGACGTCACATCAAAAGGGTAACTTTAAATAAAACTTCCACTGAAATATTTGGTCGCTTACAATTTATTTAATGACTTGTTTTTCTTTTTTTTAAATTTTAAATCAGTTCTTCTCAATGTGCCGGTCGGTAGGCCATCAGACGCTGGTTGGCGTAAGCTATCAAGACACGAAAATTAAATCTAATTATAATCCTTAAGTTTGAGAACCCCCAAGATAACGTATGAAATTGTTACCCTGCTTCGTTTGATGTTGACATCAAAGCATTTGTGATGTAACCGCAGCTCCACTTGGTTCTCTCACGGCAGGCGACTTTTTTGCCCGTTACCCCAAAATATACAAGTTTATGAACTTTTTGTGTGCATTACGCCCAACCCCCAGACTCTAGGTCCTAGGTCCTGCTCACATGACTCGGGGATTTGGGGGAGCGTCGTTAGCCCCCCCCCTCCCCCGAAAATGCTACTGGTGATCTTTACAAGCATGAAAAGTGTCTAAAAATGATCTGAATAGGATTATGTGTAGATAATTTTAAGTCAAAACGACACGGAATATCCCTTTTCTTTAAAAGGGGGGGGGGTCTATTTGATAGAATTATAAACGTTTTAAGTTTGATATAATTGCTCGATTGGTTTGTGGTCAAACGCCCCTGGCCATTCTAGATATAATGATAAATGAGCCCATTTAAAATTAGTCAAGTAATCATTAACTTTATTGAATGCATCAAATTCTTGACATCGCAATTCGAGAGGAGCACAAAACAACTTTTCTTCTTAGCTCTGTTTTTAAGGCATTAATTTTAAATATCACAGAAAGGATACGTATTTTAATATATCTAGTGTATTGTAGTGGATGTTATATGTCCCAAATGAGTCTGCATTAACCCCAAGAATTCCCTTTTGACCCCAGATGAGGTAATTTATCCCTGTTCGCCGACCTCTTTATATCAGTCAATTGAGGGATTTTAAAAATATACATTTTAAAAATATCATATTTAAATATTTTTTTTCCTAAACAAAGACGTTAACCGTGATGATTAATAGTCACAGGTATACTTTGTATGCATTAAAATAAAATATAATCTAAGGATGTTAACAAGTTCGTTTTCTGAAGGCCTGTTAAACTTTTTTTTAAAAAATGATTCACGCGGGTTACGATATTACAATGTAGACCTTCACTAAATAAATAATAAATACTTAAATGAAATAAAAGTGATTTGAAACATACTTAATTGCAAATAGAAAATAAGGTGTTTTTTTGTGAGGGGGGGGGGTCCAAAGCTTTGTGACGTATTTTAGAGGGGGGGGGGTCTAACTCTTTGTGACGACGCGTGACGAGGGGAGGGGGTAAAAAATCGGCCGAAATCGCGTGACGTCATTTATGGACGGCCCCTAAGTTTTTTTTTAAAATAAACATACAGTACATCTATGACTGTTTATCTGTGACTTTCTTTACAAACCCCAATGATAAAATAATCGTTGTCTTCCTTACAACCAACACCAATTAATAGCTCACCCCTCGCATTACTCAGAATTCATTGACGTGATTTATGTGCATCTGCGGGGTTGCAGCAACTGAGCGTCAAGTCGAGGACGTTGCTTTCCTTGCCAGCAATAATGAGATGTGTATACCAATTAACAGCTCACCCATCGCGTCAACCAGATTTCATTGATACAACGGAGTGGCTGCAAGGGCGTGAGCGTATAGGAGTACACCCACGTCCCACGTCCGCATTGATAGATTTATGAATTTCTGACTACCCAACATCGACGTAGGATTGCTGTAACATGCTAAATTATGGTGCATCTTATTTAATGTAAACACCCTAAGATTCTGAACACACTGCAACAGTTATAAGAATATAATGAAGTCAGCGGTAAAACGATAATCGGTTTAAAATCGGATTTACATAACCAATAATCGGTTTGCCGAAAAAATAATTTTAAAAATTAAATAAAATAACATACCTATTTTATAACATGTTCGATATAAATCCTTCCTGGTTTTTTTGTTAACGAATATCTGTAAAATACGATCCTCGTTGATATTGAAAGCGTAGTGAATATGCATCAATGCAAGCTCGGTAAGTCTTTCCTGTCCCATTGAACATCTCATGTAATCGTGCAAACGTCGGAGAGTACTGGAAATTTCGTCCCACACGCGCAGGAAGTCACATGAATCACACTCGCGATTTTCAGTAAGCAATAAATAATGGGATACATCGATTCATTGCAATGTTTTATAGCTTCCGTGCAATTTTTCGGTAGCTTTGACTCTTCCCATTGGCTGAACCTCAAACTCCACCCGCTGAACTCTTTGGGCAGCACCTCTGGTGAAGGCAGATCGTGCTCATATAAATCCACAGCGCCTTTCAGATCTTCATACGTACAATTTCTAACAGCATTTGGCACAAGAGCTAACAGTTGTGAAGATGTCCTGGTTAAGCCATGGCAGAGAACCACATATCTAGTTCAGCAATGATGGGACTCCAGAAATGTTTTTTTAAAAAGTTCTGCAGATACTGTTGCATTGGCGTTTCTGCGCTCACATTGCTTCTGTGGATTTGCCGCTTAACAATTCTGGGCATTGAAGATTCATCTCCTACAGACTGCGCCATGATAACGATATGATCATAAGTGTTTTAAAATAATATACTACATTTGTTCTAATCTCTCTAAACTCTTGCTTGACGTTTTCGATAAGTGATATAGCCTGAATGATTTCGATCGCTTCTTTCTGAAGTTGGACTGTTATTTCTTCCAGCCTAGATAACAGTTTGTACGTCACAACAAGCGTCACAATAAATGTGAAGTTACACAAGGAATGAAGAAGTGACGTTGTTCGAGACTTACTGCCTGTGTCCCAAATCACCATTTGTAGTAAAACGTGGATACAATCCTTGGTCGGAGTTTTTTCCATGTAGCAGTGAGATTATCTCAAGAGTCTCAACAATGTAAACATAGGATTAACAGAAGTGCTAGTATGCTTCGTGGCGCCCAGCCCATCTTGTTTTGCACAAATCTAGAAGTGCTTTCCGTTTTGCACTGTCAAATAGAAGACTTGTTTCTATGACGTTTTTCAACAAGGCATCGCACTTTGGGCTGTTGTTTAAAACAAAAATCTATTTGTTACAAAAAAAGGGCACAAATTCGCAGAAGGGGGTTCGTTCGAACATACGAACCCCCTGTGTACGGCCTTGTATCTTACTGGCAGAAACACATACATCATACAGGATTGGCTAGATGATATTTTAAATAGTGTTTTCTTGATGACGCAAAACAAAATTCGCCTCGCTGACAAAACATTTCCAGAGATGTGACTGTTATAAGTAGGGTTTTTTTTTAATGAGGTTGTGCATCAGTATCACAATAATGAATTTCAAATCGTTATTATACATATCAATGAATATGAATTTTTAAAAAATGTCCTTCTTGAAGCTTAAAATATATTACGTGCAAGAATATTATACTATCAAAATTAATATCAAGAAAAACACATAGAAAAACATATTTTAATTAAAAATTACAATATAGTTAGCAACTTTTTTGTTGCAGAAAGCAGATGTATTTTATTCAAATGATATGTAAGTATATTTATGTTTTCGGTAAATAAATATGTATGATACTTTACATTAACATCTAAATTTGACAAAACCAATTTAACAAGCAATCAGGAGTTGGGATGCGACTGTTTCACAATTCACTGACTGTGAGTGCATCAGATTTATATAAATACAGATGACTTTTTATTTAATAATTATCAAATAAAAAAATACTTCAGAGAAGGTGTTATTTATATAATACAAAATCAAGAGATTGACAGACTAACATAAATAAATGGCAGTGTACAATAAAAAGCAGCGGTGTAGCCCTGGGCAGAACCTCAGATATGCCAACCCCCCTCCACGAAAAATATTTTAACGCTATAAAGTAAAGATAGTTTTTATTAGAGAGTAATAATAAGGATAAAACTATATAATTTGCAATTGTCACGCAAGTCAGTCCGTCTGTCCTAGCGCTACTAATTTTAGAAAGCAGGGAAAACCAAATTACTGCACCAAAGCATCAAAAGGTGTGCAAATTAAATATGCGCTGTAAAAAAATATTATATTACGTAATTGTTTTCGCTCATATTTTAATTTTGGAAAAGGGAACAATGTAAAAAGAGAATTACATGGTGGTTAATTATAACATAAAATAATAAAGTGGGGCGCCATAGGCGCCCTGCAACCCCTATTATAAAATACTTTGTGTACATTTCAGAAAATTTAATATTTCGTATTTATCAAACAAGGACAAGTTAGTTGGGCTTTTGAAAAAGGTCGGCGATGTAGGCGCCCTTAAAAAAGTGCATTTTTGTAAAAATAAATAGATTTCAGCTGAAAACTTCCGTCATTTTTGACGGGTGTACGCTAGTAATATATATTTTTCATCATGGCACAATCTTTCAAGTATCAATGTTTTCAGCCATGCAATGCTAAATAGCCAAAATATCTAGAGATCATACAATTTTGGTGTTTTCGTTATTGAGCGTAATTAATTTTTATTAACTTAATTTTAGATCAGCTATTTTAACACGTTGCATTTTTTAAATACAAATGTAAGCAATTTTCGAATTAATGATATTATTTTAGGCAGGGTAACTTCGAGCCAAAATATCTTAAGTAACTTGAATAAATCAACTTGTCTTGAATTCATTAATTCTTCTTTTTTACCTGTGGGGTTGAAATAGTCCTTGCTTGCAGAAGCGTAACTGGGTTTTCCACGCCCTTGGCTAATATATTTTTGGCACCCTTGACAAGTGGATATAAAAAAATTCCAAAAGGTAGGAAAATACTAAATTTTATTTAATTGAAGGATTAGATCTCAGCGCCCTTGGCAACTGACAAAATGCCAAGTCGTTGTTACGCCTCTGCTGGCTTGACAAAGTCAAGTGATATATTTTGAATACTCTAATTTGAATGGAAATTTCGAAGTCCATTAGATTAGCTGGTGTACGAAAATCATATCTGTTTTCTAAATTCTATATAACTGCCAAAACCTCACACGAATTTCTACGGCAATCTCATTATTGAAAACAAACTACAACTTTCTTCACAACTGTTTTTTTCTACATAGCATCAATACATATTCGCTTCGATCACACAAAATTTACTCTCTCGTACTTTGACTGGAAGATTCTATTCAAAAGATGAGGTCCCAACATAAAATTTTATCAAATGTCAAAGCATCCTTTAAATATTCCATTAGATTGTCTGTGATTTTCTGCGAAGCATTTGTTTTAGAACTATAAGTTTATTAAATTATAATTTCGGGCATCTTTGACTTAAATTAGAAAATAAAAAGATTTCATTGTGACCAGTAAAGTTCCTGTGTCTGTTCGTGTGTTGAGCTTTTTGTCTGCCCCTAACTCTAACAGTTCTTCTATAGCTTTCAAAATAACCATAAAATGGCTCCATGGTATTTTTACTATTTTTTGTCCCCTCAAGTCTGTTTAATGCCATGCTTGTAGAAGCGATTAGATATTCCAAAGGTAGTGTGGGCATGGAAAACAATGCGTAACATCGTTCTAGTGTACTAAAATAGAGAGTTCGTTTCAGTTGGACTATCATGTAAACAAATTAGGTTAAATTATCTGTTTGATTGAGATTTGATATTGAGATTATTAAAAAATTTTTGCATATTGCTTGAACTCCTGTATATTTTCCTGCCATGAAGAAGAATTAACACACGTCGGGCATCTGCAGTTCATTATTTTAAGATCATCATTGATTTGAAATCATTTCAGAAATGTAGTAGGCAGGTTCACTTTCGCTTCAATGAAATCTTTAAAAGATTCTGCAAGGTCTACTTTTATTTATATTTAATTTGTACGTATCTTACAACTGGACTTATTTGATCCTTATGTGAAATTTACGAAAAGTTTTGAATACAAAAGAACAATATTTGGTAACTTGTTCCTAACGATAGATGATTTTTCGTGAATTGTGTGTCGTAAAATTGCTATGAACTCAGTTTGAATTTTAGATGACACGTCTTTTACCCTTTTTCACTCAATGTTCTTTGATTGCTCGATCGTACTTTGCAAGCAAATGCATTGGTTCCAGAATATTTACTTTATTTGAAACAGTATTGTCCTCTCAGTTACCGCTAAAAGCCGCATTCAATTTTTCTAGTATTTCATAATGTCAAACCAGGGTGCGGATTAAGACTGCATGGGGCCCACAGGCTGCAATTCAAACTGGGGCCCTATCCAGCTAGCGTCCCTGTAAAATGATTGCTAGCAGCTAATATAAGACTGTAACTTGTAACTAGATAGTCCATTGGTTCCTTGTTCATAATATGTGTGTACTCCGGGATCGGATTCATCAAAAAAAAACTGAACACAGAGAAATAACTGATTTGCCTGGAAACTAAAATTGAGTGTAAAAAGATAACTTATTGAAAGAAAAAACATATGCCCCCGCCGGGAATCGAACCCGCTACCGCTTGCACCAGAAGACAAAACATTACCTCAAGATAGACACAAGATCCTGATGTTTGAACAAAATTTTAAAAGATATAAATAGTATTTATTAATATGTTCTCTTATTGAGCCGATCAAATCAAGTTTTTCGATACTGAGGCTACCGGGTCCGAATAGCGATCAGATTAATTGATAAGATTTAATTAATTTATTTAATTTATGATGTTTTTAGGGATTTATGCAAACATTTGTCCACCTTTTATTATAAAGTATACTAAATTTGGGGGCACCCTAAATCATCGGGGGCCCCTGGCTTTAGCCCGTTCAGCCCCCCCCCCTTAATCCGCCATAGTGTCAAACAATTCAAAACATTCTAACAAGAAACTCTTGCCAGTTCGATTTGTTTTCTTTTACAGCTTGTTGTTTTTCTTTATTAATAGGAAGTTCTGTTTCATCGAATTTATGATTCTTGCAAAACAATTTTGATAATGTTGAGCATTGGTTCATGAGTGGCTACTTTTTTTCTTTACGTGTGCCAAGTTTTAATTCCATTAGTCTTAGTTAAGCAAAATTAAAATAATGATACTTTAGAATAATAAACCATATAAGAACGCCACCAATTTTTTTCCAGTAGTTTACTTACGTTAAAATCAAACTTGAATCAATTATATCTACCATCATATTATTTCATGTTCGTACACTACTTCAGCCCCATATGTTTTTCAGCTCAGTAGCATTGGTATAAGAAAACTTTAGATTAATAATTGAGTTTGATGTTTTGGTATTAGAAATATTCACTTATTTTAATATAGTTTTTTTTAAAAATTTATTTTACTTCTTTATCTTGGCTTTTATTTTACTTTATTAAACGCTACTTTAACGTTATTTTTTTTAATGCCAATAAACAACAAGGTGGGCCGCCCCCCCTCCTCGAAAAAGTCTATCTACATTTAAAGTATGTGTAAAATGAAGGCATGTACAATAGCAGTATGTGTACACCGACGAAATGTTTTTTTTTAAAAGCTGTGCAATGTACTTTTTAAAATGTAAAATAAAACATTCTTTTTAAAATTCTTTGCCTTTTTTTCATAGAACAAGATGCAGAGCTCTAGTACCTGTAATATGATGTGTCATCATAGTGTTACAGCTGGGCGCAAGCTTAACCAGGACTTCTGTAACTTAATGAGGAATATACAAGCAACTGGTCAATAAAGATCGAGGTTCCCCTCATTAAGTCTTTGATGGTCGCTATAAAACTTTCTATGTATATCTCTGTCCTTGAAGTACTTGAAGTTTAAGTAAGCAAAAGACTCATCAACGTGTGAGACCTTAATCCACATCTCTACGTGGAAGGAAATTTGTCATTTGTAACAACGACTCGTGTTTTTTTATGCACATGGTGGTGTATTTGCATCAGTTTTTTTTTGCGCAGCAGGTGCCCAAGATATTTTTAAATTTGCGACCACCCTCCCCCAACCCCCATATATAATGGTAACACTCAGAGGCGTCACTAGGGCTGGTGTCACCCGGGGCGTTAGATCATGGTGTCACCCCTTCACGACTGAAGGAGCCGTCCATAAATGACGTCACGGTTGCCGATTTTTACCCCACCCTCCCCCAGCGTCATAATTTGTCACAAAAACTTAGACCCCACCCCTTTTTAACCTTATGACGTCACAAAGCTTTGACACCGCCCCCCCCCAAAGACGTATTTTCTATTTTAAAATTAGCATGTAGCAAATTAGTTTTTGTCACTTAAATATGTATTTCGGGTAAGTCTGTACTCTAATATCGTAACACGCGTGAAGCCATTGAAAACGTCATTAAATAAATGATAAAAAATCAAATATTTAAGTGGAACTTTTATTTAAAGTTGCGCCTTTTTGATGTGACGTCACATTTTTTAAACACACCCTCCCTCTCGTCACACATCGTCACAGATGCGTGACCCAGTCCCCTTATGGCGGATTAAAAGGGATGTGTTGAACGGGCTAAAGCCAGTGGCCCCCAATAATTTAAGGTCCCCCAGACTTATTATAGCGTATAGTAAAGATGAAGGCAAATGTTTGTATGAATCCCTGAAAATGCCTTGGACTGTCATAAGGCAATGCTGCAAATATGAGTAGGAAGTATAACGGAAACCAGACTATTCTTCGTGAGAAGTGCAGTGTTGCTCATTATGTGCCGTGCACAGCCCATTCCCTTAATTTGGTTGGCAAAAGTGCAGCAGGTTGCCCTGCTGCAGTCAGATATTTTGTCTTCTACAAAATCTTTATACCCGACTTGTTGCATCTACTCATCGTTGACAGGTACTTCAAAAACACATTAAATTGATACATGTTACAAGCCTTTGTCTGACACAAGATGGTCAGCCTGGCATGATGCTGTAAGGTCTGTTAATAACTCATACCATGAGAATATCGCAGCACTGGAAGAATTAACAACATATGAAAATCAATCACGTGACTGTCGACTTGAAGCAGAAGGATTTCTAAAGAAACTTGGACTGGAAGTCGCTATTTTACTTGAAATTTGGTAAACAATTTTAGCAAGGAAGTCTCTCATTGAGTTTGTTAAAAGAAAGCATTATTAATTTGATTCTTATGAAGACAAAGGAAAGGACAAGTCCGTGGTAAAAAAAAAGTTAAAAGCAATCTTCAATGCTATTTTTAAAAAAAAAGAAGAAAGAAAGCGTCAGTTTGATAAAGGGACATCACCAAAACAGTATTCTCCCCAACACAAAAATTCAAGGTTGAGGTATTTCTGGTAATCATTGACAAACTTTCTTAAGCCCTACAACATCGGTTAGGAGCATATAGGGCCTAAATACTACATGAGAAATTTGTCTTTCTTACAAACTTAACTGAGTTCAGCAATTTCGCCATCCGATGTGCAGCAGCCAAGTTAATGGAAGAATCCAGGAAAACCAACACTTTATCAAAATTTAAATCTCTAATAAAAATGCAGGACTAAACACAAACCATAGATAAGCGTAGGACGCAATAATCTTCTGTATAGAAGGAGCGTCTGTAAACAGATAAGATAAGATAAGAATGTTCAAGTGATTTCGAAGACTTCTTACCTTCAGAATTTTAGTCCAATTTTCAGGACTCTTAAAAAAGTTATTGTCCAGCCCCAGGGTAAGAAAAAGGAAGTAGCCCAATGCGAAACTCAAAACAGGTGCACAGAGCTATATATTTTATTGCCTTTGAATGAGCTAAATTACATTACAGTCCTTTACAAATGTACACGTCTCACTTCGCATCTATCTTTCAATGATTACATCAAACTGCAGCAGAGAAAGATCTTTTTCATAGTTGAAAAGAATATAAAATGAGTTAAAATGTACATGGTACAACAAAGACTGAATATGCTCTCTGTAATGAGCATTGAAAAGGAACTTGTAAGCTTACTTAGCTTTACTGACTTGAGAAAAATTCGCAAACGAAAGTTGTAGGTTGAAATAATAATTAATAATACATATTTTTCAATAAATTTTTTATTTCAAATAGAGAAAACATTTTCGTTACCTCATAAAAAACAAAAGTTTAAAAAAAAATATTTAACATACGGAATAACTCGTAATATTATACTTTATTGGGGCGCTTTCGTAACCACAAAACAGCGTTAATTCGGGATGGGGCTGTCGTAACCGGAGGACTACCTGTATATAAACATGCATATTTATGCGTTCACGCCTTTAATAAATATATATAAAACAAAATATTACCTGAAAGACATTGAATTCATAATTTTCCTAGAGAAAAACATCAACAAAGAAAACCCATCTTGACACTATTTAAATCGCGAACAGTAGGTAGCTTGTTGCTGGGATCTTGAGGATTAAGAAATACATCACGGCAGTAAGTGGCGTTACTGCTGATCTCCATAATCTTTGTTTTAAGATTTCTTTTTCTCTGTTGGTGTCGGTGGAAGTTGTTTTTTTCTTTCCTAAACTCTCCATGTTTTGTTGCGTCATCCTCTGGTTTATCTTTTTTATTGCGCATACACCAGGAATATTGAAACTATATTAAGCTAAGAGTAAAACCACGAGGAGAAATATGAAGACTAGAGTCAGAAAACGTCGCCCATACCCCACAAATTTTAAATGTCTGCTTCGTGTCCCAAGACTCTAGAAAAATAGAAGCTTTTACGACACATTTGTAAGGTTTTTGAAACGTAAGGAGATATTTATACTTTTAAAAAAAAGTTATTCTAATACGCACTTTGTCAAGACATGAAGTAATAAACTATAAAATTTCATTTGTGTCCACATTAAACTAGTCCCATTCATGTTATATTTGTTACTATAAAATAATATATTTAACTTACAGTTAACTTTAAAGTGTTTAAATTGTATGTCATTTGAACAGTGCACATTATAAAATCGAAAACATATTCTATCAACCAACAAAATAGTAAAGATTTATTTATAAAATAAATACATACTTGCAATGTCAAACATCTAGCAACTTACCACTAACCGCCAGAATAGACACATTCTTATTGTTTTCTTTTTATATTATCCCTTCAATGAAATGCTTATTAAATATGTATCAGCAGATTTGGGACTAATCGATAACGTTGATATATAGGTGAGCCGTTACGTATTTTTCAGTTTATTCTTGTAAAAAAAATAATTCTTTGCGTTTAATCTATCATTTCTGACCTCATCCTTTGAATATTCCAGCTAGTGAAATTTAAAAGAAAACCTTCGCGCATTTCAATCGTTATTTGATGTATTTTTTTTCTTCTATTTTTAAAGATAAACGGCTGAAGGGTAATTTTACATTTAATAGATTTATTTTAAATTTGGTAATAAATCTTCTATATTTTTTTTTACCTGTAAATATTTAGGATTATTAAAAGAGCTTAGTCTGGTGTGTTTATACATATATAACAGATATGCTTGTAACGAGTATTTCAAAACTTAAATGCTCAATGTTAGTAAAGCTAAATAATTTTATTTGAATAAACAATGTCATAGATTATTTACATATACACAGCGCATACCTGTTATTTATGGTAACACATTATGTGTAGATATCCCTTACAAAAAAATTTTGTTTTAAATTTTTTACATATGATATTTTAAAAATCTCATATTTATAACATTAAAAAAATAAAAGCAATTATGAAGAATTACTAGCTAAAGACCAAATAAATAAAGAACACTTTAAATATATTCTATGTGACCAGAATTTGTTCATTTGTTTACGGTTGTAGTTTTTAGTTCAACCTTTCAGCTGATGGCACTGAACGGCTGGTAACAGAAACAAAACAAGCAGGACACAACAAAGAGTTTTTTAACAGCCAGCACCAACCATCTCGTGATGGACTTAAGTGTTTTTGTCAGTGTCGAATCCTGTTTTTGTTTTTTGTTTTTTTCCTCCTTTTTTATTTGCAGGGAAGTACCTGAAAATAAAAAAGTGAGAAAATCACTCAGGTTTTGGAAAATGGAGATACAAAAAATATATAGATTCTGTTGCGTGTAATGTACATCTGATTACGAAAGATGGGTGTGTTGTACGATTAAAACCTTGATTTAATTATTAGTTTTATATTTTAAATAACTAGTGGGAAAATAATTGTGTTTTTTTAAAAAGCACCCAAAAATCATATTCAGAAAACTTTGTTCACAATGTATTGACATTTTACTGATTGATATACCTAATTCTGAATATATTTAGTTTATTAAATAATATAATGACATGTGATTAAAATGTAATAATATTAAAACCATATAATTATTGTGTTCCTTGTAATATATATATTTTTTGGTCTAATTAAATCTGAAGGTAGAATTTTGCGCTATACTAAATAAATTTATTACGGGGGAAAAAAATCAGATTTAACTCTTCAAAGTCTCATTGCATCTAAAAGTAAGTCAACTGGTTTTGTCATAGCTTCAACCACCACGTTTTGACAAAGTTAGGTGTTTAAAATGTAACTGAGGCTTTACAAGTAAAGTATGGAGATTTACTTTTACTTAATGTTAGAGATCCCAATGGTTATCGTATTGGGACTGAAAAAGCTCACAGTATGATTTTCTATAGAGATTTACGAAACGGCTTCAAATTACCACGTTCGCAACGCCTATTGCTTTACAAATTTTACTATTTCCGCTAGTGTACGGTAGATTATGTCTTATACAGCTGAAAGAGATTGATGAATATATCTTAAAGTTATTTTCAATTATCAGAAGAGAAAAAAAACACTTGTTTTTTTTCTAAAATATTCGATCTTATTTTATTCTTTGTTACAGAGTGCCTACGTGGATTTATGTAAATGAAACATGAAAATCGTGAAGATCTCTTTGTTTAGATAGTCACATTAGCAGTGGTATTCGCTGTTAAAATGTCAAATTCTTTGCGGAATTGTTTGCTTTAATTTTTAAATTTTGCACTTGTCTTAGAATAAATAATTTTTAAAAAACTAATTGCGACTCCAGACATTGGTGATAAATCAATGTCTTAGAAATTCATAACTGTTACATTGTTAATAAAGTCTGTGAAGTATTGATCTGATTGAAAAAATATACATATTAGTATTCAAAGTTTCATGTACCAAAGCATGAATAACAGATTTAACAAAGCATGTGCCTATCGATAATTATCAAATGCATATGAATAATTATTATTTATAATATCCAATGTGTGAAATTGCGTTGAGTAAACAATTATTATTTCCCGTCTATTTGACATAATGAATGTGGATATGCTTATGTCTGTCCGGGTGCTCTAAATACTTGGTGTCCCTGATCTTCCACACCACCAAACCGATGACCAGCAGTGACGCCCCCGCGAACACGCCGGCTATGATAAACCCGATCTCCAGGTACGAGAGCCCGTTCTCGTCCGTGTGATCGTGGAACTCGTCCTTCTCGTCTGACTCACATCGCGTGTAGCACCGGACCACCACGATCTCGCCCTCAACGGCGTCCAGGGTGACGTCGACGATCTGCGTCATCAGCCATCGAGAGACGGTGCCGTGACGTGGGCAGACAGCCATGATGGACGCCACGCAGTTGTTGCCCATAGTGCAGAAGTTTTCCTTGTCACACTTGACGGGGTTCATGGTCCCAGGAAGAGACAGTTCTTCGCGCCGTCACTGGCGTTGTTCAGGCTGGTGGACTCGTCGATGACGTCAGTAGAGCTGGCACTAGGGCTTATGCGGACAGTGAAACGATTGCCAGCCGACTTGCACATCAGGCCATACAACCTGGGCAGATGAATGATTTGACTTGTTTGATGAATAAGTTTAACAATAAACATGGGGATTAATTTAAAGTGAAATATTACTGTATTAATATCAGGCATAGCAAGTACGTGTGAATATATATCAATAAATTTATTATACTCGGAAATGAATGAAAAAACGCCGATTGGAACCAGCTTGATATAATTTAATATCAAGCATAAAAAGAATATATGATAGCCACAGAATAATTTGCAACAAGCCCAACTTCCCCCTCCCCTCCCCCCCCCTCCACCAATTCCCCTAAACAAAACAAAAGTAAATGAAATTTATTTCATTTTTAAAATTTAGAGTCGATTTTCTTGGAACATATACTCCGTTTTCGGCATCTTTTTATCCTAAAATACCTTAAATAGTTGCATGATAGACGCATCCATGTAAATATTAAATGGATTTTCATCCACGTTTTCGTGCCTTCTTAATTCTCTCGACCAAAAGTAAAATTAAGAAAACTATCGTTGTGTAAGTTACTAGACATACAATATAAACTTAGTTTTATAACAGTTTTTTTTTAAAAGTACCCTAAGTTTTTTGAGATATGAAGAAAAAAAACATATCTTAAAATTATTTATAAATCACTGAAATAATATCAACAAAAGGTATGTTAATCATGCTTTCTGAAGTAAACAAGGAAAATAAAAGAATGGCATTAAATATTAAGAGATCTTACTAGCGCTGACTTGTGACTAGTGTTTGACAATAATGATATAGAAGACCAACATAATAAATGCGTCCGATTGTATTCATATTTTAAAATAAATATTAGAGTGCAGTCAGCATTCCTCTTTTTTTTTCATTCGAGTTGTCATTATCTTTTCTAGTTAATTTACATCCATAAGCATGGTTTGCAAAGCTTCTAGTAGTGATTAAATATATTAAATTTTTTATATTAAATCATTTAAAATGTAAATTTATGCTGTATAAAATATTTAATGTCAACATTCTTGTATTGGACAAATTTTTTAAGGTATTTTCCTTTGTTTACTTACCCCCCACTACCATAAAAACGTGTGTATACAAAGGTAACTTACAAATGGTCAAGCTCTTCTTCCATGTGGACATCCTGTGTCTCCGGGACACGTCCGGTATTTGGTGCCACAAAGTGAAATGTCAACTGAGGTTTGGACTGCCCATAGGTCAGCGTGACAAAAGTCGCAGCAAGCAGAAGGCAAATCCAGTGCATGTGGTCCATCAACATAACGATCTGGGGAGTATTAGATTTTTATATTGACAAAAAATGTAAGTTTCTTAAACTACAATCCTGAAAATGTTTGTCCACTCGGTCTATATACTGGTTCATACGCATGAACACCTAGTTGCTAAATGAGAAGGAGGATATATATATTTAAGCTTGCGTGAGCACACGTAAAGATCCTAGTAATTGGAAAAAAAAATAAACATTTAAACAGCATCAATATTCATCAATAAGTGAGGGGTAGTCAAAACAAAAATTATGTCGATATTGGCAAGCACCAAATTAGATTTCGACAAAATTAAGGCACAGATCTGTGTATGTTACATGCAAAATTCGGTTACTATGGCTCGGCTTTATTAAGAAATATGATTAAATCATTATTTTTAAAAAAAATTTATCATCATAATTTTTTTAATTGTTTAAAATCACCATAAAAATGGATGTGTATTTTGTTTAATTCAATTTATAGTTAAAATGTTTACAGAGAAAATATTTTTGTTCTAGCGTAATGACTTTGCGAAATCACTTTCTTTACCAAGGGGAGAAGGCTTAAAGGTTAATCAATTGTGAATTATTTGAGCTAACCGATACAAATAATAATTCGTATTTCTACTTAAAAAAATTATATCAGGAATTTCATATTTAAAATTGGATATTCTATCACTGCTAATTTGCCTGAACTTTGGTTTCTTTAATGTTATTTTTTTTATTATTATATTTTTTTTAATTAAATAAAAAAAAGTACTGCGAAAAGATGTTTACAAAATAAGTGATTGTAAAAAAAAAGGCTCTTGGTACGATATATTTTAGTTGTCATTATTTGGTGTCCCACTTCTGCTATCAGCACGTACGCCACCAAATGTGAATACCCTGGACTGAAGTGAAGTCTATAGTGCGAGAGTTTCCTACGGAAAATCAATTTCGTTATTTTCAACGCGGGAATCAGCAATTTTTTAACAGGTCACAAACTATCTAGGTCAAAGTGTCAAAAGAATACGCCCCGTGTCATGAAGAGGTCGAAAACCTTCGCGGGGGTTTTAGATGTTTTAATTTTTTGAATGTAACTTTGATTTTCGTAAAATATGTGGGCTCAAGTTTTAAGTCTAATTTTGTGTAAACCTAAAGACAGAACATAGCTATAATAATGGACTTGCAAGTGTCCTAAAAACGTTACGTGTTTATTATGTTGGTGGTTGTAATGCCAATCTAAAGTAACCCAATAACAATGTCGTATCGGCCAGTCTGTGAGTTCTTTTAGTACGTAGATTAATATCGTATAAGTCATACGAAACTACAAATTATCATATCAAAATCGATTAAAATAAACATTTTTTTTCTAATCGAAATTGTAATTTAAAATCACACATTTTAAATGTATTTAAATGTTTTTTATATGTGTAATTTTGTTCATTTTTGTAGTCAACATATTTCAAATCTAATTCAAATATGAAACTGTATTATGTCAAACCTTTATATTACATTTACTAATGTTGTTTTCATTTTTAAAATCAACAATTAAATAATTTTTTCACATATTTTTTGTCTTGAGATATTGCTTTACCATTTGTGATACAATTTCCCCAAATATTTAAATCATATAATTTAAAGTTTCTAATATTCAACCTAAGTGAATCTGAATTCTGTTTGATATTTTTTTTCTTTTCATCCCAATTTAAAAAAAAGTCCCTGATCACAGTGTTGTTGACTTATGGACTCCCTTTACTCTTTATAAATAAATAACTATCAGAATCAGAAAACAAATCCTTTTTTTTTGGGTCGTTTTCCATGCTTATATTATCAAGGTATCCGATGAAAGTATCTTGTCCACGTATAAAAGGATGGACTGTTCTTGTCTTTTTAAATATATTTCCTCATACAAACAAAAATTAAATTGTCTCTCCATTAAATGAAAATAAATAATACAATTGTTCATGTCTGCAAGACAAAAAAAAATTTCTCAAGATTGCTGAAGTTTTATTTATTAAAGTTTGTTTACAAACAAAGTGTTTGTAGAATCCACCAGTTATTGTTATTGTAATGCAAACACGTCTTTGGTGTTAAGGGTTAGGGTTAAGGTCAAAAATGCTTGGCAAACTGTCCCTATATCTAAAGGGCAGTATTTTTTAGGTATAACGATAGGTGGGGGTTTGGATAAACACATCGCCCACTCCCCCTCAAAGTAAGGTGTTGGGAGAGAGACTCTAATACTATTAAAATGTATTGTCATTAAAGTACATCTATTCTAAACATATAAAGCCAACTTATCAGAGCATTGGTATTTCCTTGAACAGTCAAACAATCCTTTATTATAAACTGATATTTTTGTTAAGAGATTTATATATTATGAAAGAGAAACTCTAAAAAATGTATTCAAACAATATTCAAGAAATTTAATTTCTTTTTCTTGTATTATACACGGTTATTTGTGGTTATAGTTCAAAACTCATCGCGTTTCTAGGGCAAAATTTTTCAGTCACGGTTCACAAAATTTAAACACAAACACCAACTTCTTGGTTCACGCATGAAAATAGTGGACGTGTGTTTAATAGGCCGTAAGTGGTGCGTGATTTCATGTCAAGGACGACACTGATTCTATTTCAGTTTTAAAAACTTTTCAAAAAAAAATCACAAAAACTATGTTATTAAAATGTATGTAAACTTGTTAGTTTTTTTCTTAAACAATTTTTATTCAATATGCAGCGTATAATGTTTATTCAAATATAGAGCATGAAAAATGTGCATTTTATTCTTTAACACTGATACATTTTTAGATCCATATATGAATACTAGGTCTAGTTCCAATATGGTTCGATTGATTAAGTCAACATGATAACTATTTTGGTTGTGAGAGTTTAAGTAAACGAAATATGAGCCGCTTTGTTCCCACCTACCAAATTTACTACCTGATATGGGGAACGCACTTAAATAGATTCACAAGACTTTAGAATCAAGTGAGTTAACATGTAACTATATGTTTGAAAAATTTACCAACTAAATTAGTATATGTTTAATAAGAATAATGACAACACTTTATCCCCTACGTAACTTCTTGACACAGGTCCCCGCCACATTAAGCACATTCAATACATAAAAGCACGTGGAGACAATGTTAGGCTGAGTTTAATAAAAATGAGGAAGTATATATGGTCTACCGTTAAGAGCAGAACCGTTTTACCTCTTTGAGCGAAATATGTGTTTATACTGTATATAGGATACCTTGAAACTATCAGATAATTTAATTTGCAGGAATAGTTTAGAGTGGTTAATGTAGGAGAATAATTACGACTATTTACGTAAATTTAATGTTCTGTTTGACTGAGACGTAACAGTGACAACTAAAATTAACACCATGACGATGTGTGTCTCTAAAAAATACTGAATATGAAACAGTTGTTTTGATACGGTTCAGTTTTAAAATAAACCCAGCAGTGTTACATGGAGATACGCTTACTGGGAAAAGAGGTACGTTACCGGCATTCACAACAACAACAAAACGAGCTGATTTGTTTTGTATGTCTTAATTGATATAATTTCGTTTCTTTTGTTCGAAATTACAATTTTTTTTTGAATTCGTAACTACCATCATTTATTTTTTCCACACCTTTATTGAACACTTTGAAAAAATAAAATTCTGTTTTCTATCTATCAACATTTAAATACACCATTTTACTTTTCTTGATCACTAATAAAGTGTAAATAATGGCCACACCTTCCAAAACATGCCTTTTCACCTGCTCTGCTTTGCATTTAACCTGAAAACTATGAGGAGTAAACACCTGAATTACTGGACTTCTTATTCGTGCAAAGCAATCGTAGAAGCTCGTTGCCACTTCAAGAAATGTAGTCGCATTTAAGGTCATTTGTAGAAAGAAAAATGGGGGAGGGGGCTGGAATATAGGTGGGTGTAGGTAAATCAAAGGAGAAGGTATAAGATGATGTTAGATACTGGGTTTAATTAGCAAGTTACGGTCCTGGCGGCTAAATCAGTCTGCTAGCAGTTCATCACGTCTGTAACATTCACCCAACATCTGAGACCAAGTGTTAAGGTTAATAAACAGATTCGACATCCTACTTTTATAAAAATTACTATAGTAATTATCTTTATATTTTTAAAAAACTTATATAATTATAAAAGGAATCTAATTCATTATGCAAATAATTATACATAGTTTACCAAAGATGGTAAGTGTAATGTGAGTTAATTGTGATCAACATAAAATTGATGACAAGTTTGTAAAGCTAAACACCGTTTGTGAATTTTGTGGATGGAATTTCATTTTTATCTATTTAAAAAAAAGTTCTACTAAAATACACAGCAAAACAAAAAAAAATATATATATACTGTAAAAAGTGATGCGATATTTTTAGCACAGTGGCTGATGTGGTAGCACTGAATAGCGTTGTTATAAAGTTGATTATTTAAATACAGGTCATGGACAATAACTTTGATAAACAGAATTTTAATTTATTTATGGTACCAATACACTGCCAGCTGTAATGTACGTGTTCATGTGTCTTCTGCCGATTTAAAATGCCGGCTGTGTATTTTATATCTTTCAATTATACCCTAAATATATTTGACAGCGATTATTAGTTTCTTATTAATAGTTTCAGCATTAAACTGTTCGCATTGTAAAGACATAGTTTTTTAGTTCTTTGCTAATGTTCATCTTGTTTTTTTAACAGGGCGGTGCGAGCTTGCAGTCTATATAAATGTAAATATTTACTATTATAAATATCCTCCCCCCCACCCCCGACCCCCCCCCCGCGACAGAGACTAATCAATTCATTTTAAACCAATTATATTAGTTACTGCCTAAACAGTCTTAAAAATAATGAACCTTTAACAAAATTGCATTTTACGCCCTTCAAAAGCTGTGTTTATGATTGTCTTTATCGTTGATGACAGGGAACAGTTCTGTCCGTTATTTTCGAGAATAAATAGAAACATGTTGCTGCGTAGTAATTTATGTTTTAATTACCCTTTGTTGACTTTCGGGAGACTTTTATTTTCCCTTTAAAAGATTCAGTAATGGTAAAGATTGAGTACTTTATAAGTTGAGCTAGAGAACATTATTATCTGTTGCAATGGTGAAAGCCCGGAAGTCTCAAAAACTCTCTAGATGTATCCAAGCAACTAAAACTGAAACAATATTTTTAAATTAAAGTTTAAAATATTGTCTACTTGGGTCAAATATCTTCTTAAGTAATAGGTGTCTTTGCAAAAGCATTGTAAAAGCTATTTAAAACATTTTTATCCTGCCTTGTATAAAAGGCCGAAGGTCAAAATGTATCATATTTATAATATTTGATGTCTTGAGAAAAGTATGTTTACCATTTTTTTTAAAGTTATGGCAGCTACGTTGTTTCTTCCTATTATCCTAAGGTATCTTATAATTTTACTAAAACAAATTATTATTATATTTTCATCCAATCGAATGGTATATGCTTCTGTAAGAGACAACCAGCAGACAATTGAAATGAAGTATTTGCATCAAACATCAACACTGTTTGACATAATAATATCAATGGCCTCTATTAGATATATGTCAATGATATAAAGAAAAATGCTTAGAGATCAAAAGTAAGTTATCCTTATAAAAACAAAGTGCTTCTTTTTTTCTCTTTTTAAATAAAAATGTACACATTTTTATTTTATAGGTATCATAAAACTAATATATTTACGCTCAATTATGTAGCCTAACGCTAAGGGACATCACTCTGCTTCTTTTTAATTTTGCGTTGTAAGCAGTGCTGATTGACTCAAATAGTTATTTTTTGGTGCAGTAATTTGATGCGCTGCTTTCTAAAATTAGTTAAAAACTCGTGTGGTGATTAGCACTGTAAAAATTATTATATAAATACTTTGTTTAATTTTCAGGAATATTTCGTATTTATCATACAAGGATAAGTTACTTGGGCTTTTGACATAAAAAAATAAAAATAAATATTATAATATACTTTGTGTACATTTAAGAAATTTTAATATTACGTATTTATCATACAAGGACAAGTTAGTTGGGCTTTTGAAAAAGGTGGCGCCGTATAAAAAAGGGGGTGCCGCAGGCGCCACGGCGCCGCAGCACAAACTAGTAAAACTATATAATTTGCAATTGTCACGCAAGTCAGTAAGTCTGTCCTGGCGCTACTAATTTTAGAAAGCACGGGAAAACCAAATTACTGCACCAATGCATCAAAAGGTGTGCAAATTAAAGATACGCTGTAAAACATATTATATGACGTCATTGATTTAGTTCATATAGTAATTTTGGAAAAGGGAACAATTTAAAAAGAGAATTTGATGATGGTTAATTATAAAATAAAAAAACACGGGGGGCGCCTCAGGCGCCCTGCAACCCCTATTATAAAATACTTCGTGTACATTTCAGAAAGTTTAATATTTCGTATTTATCAAACAAGAGCATTTTTTAATAAAATAAATAGATTTCAGTTGAAAACTTCCGTCATTTTTTGACGGGTGTACGCTAGTATATGATATTTTGCTGAAAGAGAGATTACTTCTTTCATTTGTTTTTAGTGGTGGGATGGTATTGGTGCTAGTTAGAGATAATCGATTAAAACATGATACCTGTAGGACTGGAAAGAATTGTGTTACCTTCTTTCCATTCTAACGTATACCCGTTTTAATTGCTCTTTTATGGATGACCATTTTATGAAGATATAGAAACAAAATTCGTAACGAACTAAAATAGTTACACAGACACCAACCTTTGTCTTTAGAGTCGCAGTCGCTTGAAATATTGTCCACGACGTCACAATACCAGCTGTTGTCTCAAACACAACAACTAAAACACCTGGAATATTCTCACCTGTATTGAGAACATTAGTTTCAGCACCATCGGGTCGGATGCTCGAGCAGAGAACTGACCCTCGAACAGTCAAGCCTTGATTACACGGGGCTGTTGTTTTAATGTAAGTCTAAGGGGCCTGCCAGGCGAGGGGATCCGACTCTCTGTGAAGTCACGTCTTCCATCAATTGGTTGTGGTGGGGGGGGGAGTGGGGGAGGGATTAATCTTATTATGCAAGGATTGGGTGACTTTAGGGTCAACTTATGGTCGGGTTGCATGTCCTCTTACAAGTATATTGATCATCACCATATTTTTTTTTAAAGTTCTATAATGATAAATTTGACAATTTTGTCTTAGATTGTACAGTGTTTATTTATTTACAAAGCATTTAAACTATCAACAACATACTAAGGTTTTCAAAACCATGAATGTCAATTATTCTCTATTTTAGTAAATAAATTTAGAATCAGAAAGTGTAACATGATACTATGAATATAAAAGCCAATGGACATTGATAGTATAACAAAATGGTTGCCTTTTTAAATACAATATAACATGTCCTATAGCAATAGAGCACAGAAATCGAAAATACTTGGGGTATTATGGAGAAAATTAATGTGTCGGGGTGGTAGAAACAAATGGGGAGTATTCTTATTTTTTAAATTTTTTAAAATGCTTTTTAAATTTTTTTTATATGGAAGCTACCAAGCGCCAATTATCTCATTCAAACCGGGACATTGCAATATATATATATTTTTTTAATTTCAATGACATTACAATGAAACTTTTTCAGAACTAGCATAAGAAAAGCCAAACAAGAATATTCAAACTTTATGTAAAGAATATCCCAGTTCCTCTAGCTACTGCTAGTCCTTTAAAACAAAACCCAGACAAAGTTTGTCTCCGAGTGAAAACAACCATCTATAATCTATATGCATGCTTAAATAGAAAATGTGTGTCCATTACAGATTACAGAAATTCTCCATTCTTCAACTCGCTCTCAGCATGATTTTAACCATGCAATAATAAGACCAGTTTCTTCTTTTAGATTCTCCCCATACCATTTGGATGTGCTTTGATTTTACTCTTATGATTTTTTCCGCCTAGACTTGGACGGGTTAAACATTTCGCATAGAGGTCAATCTGTAATCAAAGTACAACATTCCCCATAGATGTCAATATGTAATCAAAGTACAACATTTCCAACAGATGTCAATATGTAATCAAAGTACAACATTTCCCATAGATGTCAATATGTAATCAAAGTACATTTCCCAAAGATGTCAATATGTAATCAACGTACAACATTTCCCATAGATGTCAATATGTAATCAAAGTACAACATTTCCCATAGATGTCAATATGTAATCAAAGTACAACATTTCCCATAGAGGTCAATATGTAATCAAAGTACAACATTTCCCATAGATGTCAATATGTAATCAAAGTACAACATTTCCAATAGATGTCAATATGTAATCAAAGTACAACATTTCCCATAGATGTCAATATGTAATCAAAGTACATTTCCCAAAGATGTCAATATGTAATCAAAGTACAACATTTCCCATAGATGTCAATATGTAATCAAAGTACAACATTTCCCATAGATGTCAATATGTAATCAAAGTACAACATTTCCCATAGAGGTCAATATGTAATCAAAGTACAACATTTTCCATAGAGGTCAATATGTAATCAAAGTACGGCATGCCTGAAACAGATGCTTCTCAGCTTCCAGCAAACTATTGAATAGCAACTGTGTCTGTCAGAATATTTTCACTATAAATATTTCACTAAAACTTCTTATATCTGGACGTACTCTCCTTCAAAGCTCCTCTAATCAATATTTCGCTGTACAGGGGGTCCTCGGGTTACGACTTTGGTCCGTTATTAAGACGCGTCGTAACCAGATTTTCAGTGAAAGTCTGAACATAAATGTATATAAATATATATAATAAATGTGTAGTTAATGACATACAAAAGTATTAAAAATAGAAAACAATTCCATACCGCATGAATTAAAGTAAATATTTATTTTTTTTAAAGAAAGAGAACAATTCCTTTCCACGTGGATTAAAGTAAACATTAATTTAAACAAAGACGGAATGGCACGAACAAATATTTATATATTTGGCGTTGGCAACCACGAAACAGCGTAAGTGGGGACCGGCGTAACCCGAGGACCCCCTGTATCTTAGCGATAAACATCCTAATGGTTAACAACGCTGAAAATTGTTCATCACCTGTTTAGCTTTTTTCTGGTTAGAATTATTTGACACTACACAATGCTACGATGTCCGCCTTCTTCAGAGACACTATTACAACATATAACAGAAATTATGACCATGACAGTTGAGACAGCTATTTGTTGTACTTTAAACGTTAAAAATAAAACATTGACTTCTTTTATATGTAATTGTGTAGAAATTACAGAACTGAACTTATATATTTAATGATATATAATAGGAATATATTGCCTAAATTTTGCCACACATTTTATAATTAAATCAAATTTAAATCAATGATTTTTTCAATGCACTCAGAAATTTAAAACAAGATACAGGACAGAACAGTTCACTGGACCCACTATGGGGTTTGTTGAATGGAAAGTCATAGAAAGTAGACAAACGGTTAACAATAGACCAGAAACAAAAATACAATATATGCCAATGGTGCTACTGTATTACACTTTTTATAAAATAACTTATTAAATAGAAGTAAACTGCGCCAAATGTACAATATTTACATTATTGGGTATACGACTTAAAGTTTTATTTGGCATCAATAATTGAGACGCTTATCTCTGGTATCTTACAAGGATGGTTATATATCGGTGGCTTAACTCCCAGCGAAATGTTATCTGCAGATGACTTATGACTCTGATGTGACGCGGAGGATTTTAAACTTTCATCAGACTTGCTAATCTGAGATTTAACAGACTCGACGGATCTGCTCTTGTATAGATTCTCCACCGACCGACTGATCTCTCTGTTGTCTCTGAACTTACACACGATCACACCAGTGACCACCAGAAAGGCGCCGAGGATCACTCCGGCTATCGTCAGCCCCAGAGCCAGGTTCGTTATGCCGCTTTCACCCTCATCGTCCTGGACGAGCTCATAGCTGTTATCGCACATGGCGTAGCAACGAGAAATGACGATGTCCCCATCGATGACGCTCAGCGTGACGTCAACATTCTGTGTCATCATCCAAGTGGTGGAAGCTGTATTTCTGGGACACACGGACAGCAGTGTGGCTGTGCAAGAACTCTCTGAGTTACAGAAGCCGGACTCCGTGCACTGGATTGGGTCACTGACTCCCACAGGGAGGCAAGAAATCGCCCCGTCTGTTAAATTTGAGAGGCCGGAATTCTCGTCCAAGAAATGGATTGAGCTGGACATAAGACTGACCCTGAGTGTCACCTCGTTACCAGGAGACCTGCACATGGATTTGAAGAATCTAGAAAGATGAAAAGTCATGTTAAAATTTAGACATCGCCCTTGGTTTAAATGGCAGCCATGGAGAAAAAAATATCAAGAATAGTGCCATAATCGTTTTTTATATTATCAAATTAGTTGTAGCAGCCTTGATAGCAGATTAAGCAACTATTAAAGAGTTTCTGTTTCAAGGTTAGACATAAATAAATCATTGTTCCCACAATTAAAACATTACCTTTAACATCTAAATGTTTCAAGAAAAACTGTTTGCTTAATGTTATATGAAAAATACTTCTTGATATTTAAAAAATGCAAGAACTTTTTATGTGCAGATAAAGGTTTAATAATTAAATATTTAAAAAATCTTTTTTTAAAAAGGACACGCTTTTAACATAATCACTACTTTTAGTTATGTCTCATATATAAGGGATTTATAGTCAAAAACTTTGTTTTTACAGCTATTTTTTAAAACTTATAATAAAAACTCTTTAAAATTCACGCCTGAAGCCCACACATATTTTTTACCACTATTTTTTTTATACCAAACACCTCATAAGCGCCCGCCCAACGTTTTATACCACGGTGTTGTGTTCACGTGGTGAACTCATGGGATGTCAACAAAGCAGACGGGTACCGATGCTTATATATAGACTATAGATAAACTAAAAATGCAATAATTTCAATACGGTACATTCGATCGATCTGAAATTTTGATACAATGCATTGTCATCCAAGATCTATTTGTGGTAAAAAAAAATTTAGATCTCTATGACCATCAGAAGTGGTATAATTTTACGTTTCAAGTTTTAAAGGAAGGATGGATGGATGGAAGGATGGATGGATGGATGGATACAACATACCAACAGTGTGACTTAAATAAAAGCGTGTAAAAATAAGCCTTTTCAGCAAATAATTTGAAATTATATGTTTAACTTAAACATAAAGTGCGTTTTATACATATATATCGTAATGATAATAATCATAATGTTTTACCTGTGTAATTCTATAACATCAAAAGTCAAGTAGTAATCGTAATTTTTTTTACTTTATATATCTGTAACATCATACTCACATAACCATATCCACTTACTGATGATCTTGCTGTTGTTCTATTCCAATGTCCAGTGTCTCTGGGATGCGTCCAGTATTAGGCACAACAAAATGAAAGGTCAACTCTGGCTCTGAATGACCACATCCCAAGCTCTGACCAAAGTGTCAATAACAACACCGCAAATGGCATTTTTCTTGAATCGCTGGAAAAAAAATATTTTAAAAAAATATTTTGGAAAACATTTATTTTTCAAAGCTTTCATTTTAGATTATATTTTAGGAATTTATTGCCGCAGAATTTTGTTATTATTTCAAATATTTTTTCCCATAACTGAAAGCAGTGACTAATTTTGTCGAAAACTTGTTAAAATGATTTCTATTCTCTACAAAACATCTTCAAGACTGCACTTAAGACACATCTTTTCAAAATTTATTTTCAAAATTAATGAAACAACATTTCTTGTAAATGATTAACGTAGCTTATGTATAATGTACTGTAATTTTTGTGTTTGTTATGATATGAAATTTAATTTAATACTTATAGGTATGTTATTTCTTTCATGTAAAGCGCTGTGAGCCCAGTTCCTTACTGGGATACAGCGCTATATAAATAATAAATTTATTATTATTATTATTATTATTATTATTATTAAAACATCCAAATAAATGTTCTAAATTATCCAACCTTACATTAAAATCATTGCAGTTGATTCACAATATAACGTCATGTTTAATTATGGATTGTATAAATATTTTACTGCGGGTAAAACATTGGAATAGTTTAATTATAACAATCAATTAGACAACTTTACAATGTTGTAAGGACTATCTTTTGCTTTAACAAAGTTAGCAAAGCTATTAAGCTGAAAGGGCTTAAGTAAATGCTTTTATGTGCAACAACAAAAAAATCTTAATTTAAAAAAAAGGTAAAAAACCAAGTTTTTTACTATAAATCCTTTATGTACGAGACGTAACTAATAGAATGTTCATTATAATACGCAGCGCAAGACCATCCAAAAATACAAAATTGCAGTTGTGTCGTAAAACATGTTTAATATAATGCGCATGATCAGGAATATGTTTATAAAAAGTGTTGTCAATAAAATACGCACCTTATTGCGTGACAGAAAGGTTGTTCAATATAATACGCACCGCGACACTCTATCTCAAAAAATAACATGATACATAGGAATAAATAAAGTAATCTAAAAATTCAAAAATTTAATGACGGTACATGCGATCGATCTGAAAGTTTGATACATAGTTTTTATCATCGGCACAAAACTGCCTGCTAAATTTCAGCTCGCTAGCTTACGAGGAAGAGTGTTAACAATCGATCCAAAGTTTTGGCGACAAGGGCGCAACCAGACACCACGAGTTAATATAAATGATTTAATTTAAAAAACCCGTAAAAAATCAAGTTTTTGATTATAAATCCTTTATGTACGAGAAGTAACTAAAAGAATGTTCATTATAATACGCAGCGCAAGACCATCCAAAAATACAAAAGTGTAGCAGTGTCGTAAAACATGTTATAATATAATGCACACCGATCGGAAATATGTTTATAAAAAGGGTTGTCAATAAAATACGCACCTTTTTGCGCTTCAGAAAGGTTGTTCAATATAATGCGCACCCTTACATTCTATATAAAAAAATATAATGATATATCGGAATAAATAAAATAATCTAAAAAATCAATAATTTAATTACGGTACATGCGATCGATCTGAAATTGTGATACATAGTTTTTATCATCGGTACGAAACTGCCTGCAAAAATTCAGCTCGCTAGCTTACGAGAAAGTGGGTTACAAATCGATTCAAACTTTTGACGACAGACAAGCAATCAAGCAAACAAGCAAGCAAGCAACCAGACACCACGATTTAATATAAAGGATTTAAAAGTAGGAAACGTCACGTTAATCGAAAAAAATGTATCAATTGCAGGGTTAAAATTATATTATTAAAGCATAAAATTGAGATCTTTCTCGTGTGATTAGGATCAATCATGACGAGTTTTAGCGAAAGGTAAAACCCCCAGTAAAACTAGTAGGTAATCTATATAGCAATGCCTTTAGTGGCTTTTAATTGTCTCAAGTTATAGGTTGAATCTAAAGCTTTTTTTTAAATTGTATTTTAAAAGTCGAAAAAAAATGTTTAAGGCGTCAATGTGCATATGGTGCAGTAATTAAACTTTCTTTTTTAAAAATGTATCTAAAAATTAAGTAAAAGTTGTTCTTTTAAAAACAAAAACTCAAAAATGATAATAATAATTTCCCCAGGACAATTGAAAATTATTTAAGGATTTAAAATGAATACGTTAGTAAAACACCAGGAACAATTACTTAATGTAAAAAGAGTGAATTAAAGACAATCGTCAACTACCCAGGTCATAATTTATCAAACTCTTTGTAATGTTCACTGGAAGTTACTTGATTTGAAAACCAAAACGCTTTTCCTTGTAATAATTCTTGAAACAATCAAGAATGAGTTGGTTTTTTTTAAAAAATATTTATGAAACTTGTGTCAAATCAACTTTATACCAAAAATGTTTTCGTAAATATATCTTACCTTGTTTTTTGGTGTTTTTTTTGCCTTTTAATATTGTAATTCTCGCAAGACACCGGTCTTGTTTTATATAAGATAAAATCACACTGAAACTTTATCATAAAAATGGACCATTCGCCTCGTACGAGAAAGGAAGAGTCGCGGTCTCCACATCAAAAATTTATTTGACTAAGCGTCTTCACAGAGTTCTGGTGGGATTAAATACTTTTACTTAGCCTAACACAATGATTCGGTCACGGCTGGTTGGTTTCAAAGGTGCGTCAATACAGTCGTTGCCCGTGGGCAGGGGAGTCTTGAGCTATGTCTTAACCCACATTGCACCGTCCTTCAACCCTTCACCCACGGTATCCAACCAGTCGGCGGTGTGTTTGGGCGCTCAAAAAATTTTAAGATATTCAATCAGAGAGTATCAGTAGTCAGTACTATGAACGTGTTTTATGGACATATTTAAAACATGAGGCAGAAACCTAAACATTCGTTTCATTACGTACTGTTGTAGACACTTCCAACTTAATTTTTACTAACTCTAAAAATATTTTTTTAAAAAAACTTTTACACTAAATGCCATATAAATACCAGTGTAATTTAAAAGTTCATTATTAAATATTGAAGTTGAACAAATGAAATCAGCATTAAATTTAGAAAAAAAATGTTGGCCAATTATTTTGTTTCAGATTCCTGAACAAATTTGTAGTGTTGAAGTGAAAAAAACTTTCTCATTTTTATCTCTAACCATTTTCTACAGTAATAAATTATGTATCTGCATATATATATATATATATTATTGAATTGCTGTTAAATATTATTTTATAAATAAATTAATAATTATGACCCTTAAACTCTAAAAATTTAAAAAAGAAACAAATATTTATATATGTGTATATATATTATTCACTACTTATATTTCCTAGTGACAAACATATTTATCATGCTCTTCAAACCGTTAAATAGCTATGTATGACAAAATACGTTGGTAGGTTGGGTGTAATCGCAAGGGCTAGGGAAATGTAAAGCCTGGTTGACCAGCGAACCGTTGATTGACCGGCAGACACAGGTGTCACTCGTGCCGTTGGCTATAAATAAACTAGGCCTTATTCGACCTATGCTGACCAAACAAGCCAGGTATACTCTAACTACACGCAGCACAGCAGAGGCGTGTCACCCTTGAAAGTTACAATGTGGCCAACGTCGTATGGGATAAAAAGGCGTATCAATTCGGTGTATGTAGTTGACGCGCGGTTCACCGAAAAACGGCCCCGACAAATGGCCCTGGACTAATAGATGGACTAATATTTTTTACTCACCGATTAAGTGTCAGGTTTAGCTCACAAGAAACACAAATAATTACATCACAAGAATTAATTTATTTGCCTTTACTCGATATGGTACAAAGTAACGTTTTTTTCGGTCAAGAAATAATATAATAACATCACAAGAAATAATTTTACAATATTACCACTTTTTTTAAAGGGTGAAAAAGTTGACAAAAGATTAAATTGCAAAAAAATGTTAATTTTTTGTTTAAAAATGTAAATAATTTGTCTTGGGCCATTTTGACCGGGGCCGTTTTGACTGCTCACCGTTAAGACGTACAATTTATGTAACTTGTTCGCTTTTAATTTTTTAGTTGGATTTAGTTTTTTTTATATGACGTGTGGTTTAGAAAGTATACACGTATACATACGGGCAACCAATCCAGCCGAAGGACGTTACGCCACTGTTCGGTGGCATGTTGTAACTCCCTTTCAACAGCCGTCTCGACCTGCATACATGTGCATCACGTCAAAAATACTATTCATTATAGTTAAAATAAATAACTCGTAAAAACAGAGCTTTTTACTATAACTATAAATCCCAACGCGCATAACTCAAAATAAAGTCTTGGAAGAAATACTGCACCAAAAATAATTCGTTTTGAACGTCCCCGTAAACTTGATATGATTGGCTGTAGGAGTCACGTGTGTTTGAGAGACCAATCGCTATAGATGACGGGACAGAACTTAGGCTGTGGCTCCACTGCACGCGAATTCGCCAATCTAGTATACGCGCGAACTCGCATCTGAAATGTAATTTTTAGGGTGGCTACACTGCAAGCGTTTGCTTCAGCTGATATCGCGCGATTTTCATTGTTTGTCTTGACAACAACCTTTAACCTTTATCTTTTTGCTATTTAAACATTCATTTTGTATGTTTATGTAGACATCGCCAACTTTCGTTTTTATTTGTTTAGCTTAACAACCACTGTTTTACGTTCGTATTTGAATATAGAATTAGAATAGATAAAAATAATATAAATATATTTCCCCCAATTATTTTATTTTGATGGGTAAAGATCAGAGAGACATGTGGTTAAACCTAAATCTTGTAGAGAGTTAAGAGTAAGAGTGTTGAATTTCATAAATTGAAACATCGTTTCATAAGACTCACAAGTCATAAGTCTTTTTTTTTAAGTCTTTAATTTTAATTACTTTAATATTTAATTATTTAATATTTAAGGCTAAGCCTAAAAAAGCCGCTGGCGCTAGAATCAACGAAGTAGTTTTTTGTCCAAGAAAGTTTTTTTTAAAATGAATTTTTCAGTATGAGACCTAAAAAATTTGTTTAATTTTAAAGAATAAAATTAAATAGAGTAAGTCCACATATTGAAAACCCCCCAATAATTTTGGAAATCAATTTCTCCCGAAGAAAGGCTGGCATTAACTTTAACAAACTGAGGTAAGTTAATTTTTGTTTGAAAAAAAATAATTTTAAAAACTAATAAGTAATCAAGCTAATAATTAGTATTAAAGTAAATTAATTAAAATTAGTTAACTACTTATTTAAAGACTTGACAAAATGTCACAGTTATTTGTAGAAGTTTTTTTAGTGAAATTTTTATCACTTTAAAGGTTTTTATAAATTTTTAAAATTAAGAATGTAGTTAATTTTCAAATTCAAACTTATATAATTCAGGGCTATAGACTATAGTACTATAGTGAAAGCAGCAAATTATCATTTATTATTATTAGAAAAATTTAGTTTGTTGCTGAGTTGTCTACAAAATATTAGATATTATTAGATAATATTTAAATTAATGTGTCATTTTTTTTCCATTCATCTGACACATTTTTAATATGTTATATTCATTTTAGGGTGATATTGATATTCATACAGATGAAAAGTTATGACATAGTAATAGTTTGCTTTGTCCGCAATATTAGTTAAAATAATAAGTTACTTTTACGTATGTTTTTTCAGATTCCAGTAAACACACTTAGGACTTCTCATTTTATAGTGAATAACTACTTAACAATTTCAAAATAATTTATGAGACCTGATGCTATTTGGCAGTGTTTTGTTGATGAACATGCCTTATCAAAATACAGAAATATTGTTACAGATTGATTGCGAAACTTTGAGCAGCTATGGGATTATCCAAATTGTGTTGGTATCAATGGCAAGCATGTCTGCATCAAGTGCCCCAAATAATCTTGATCAAAACATTACAAGTATAAACAATGTCATTCTATTATTCTTCAAGTTGAACTTCAAGCCTTGGCTAATACCAAATATTATTTTAAAGTGTTGATTTTGGAGCTTATGGTAAGCCAAGTGACAGTGGGATTTTTCTTGAATCAAATATGTAAAATAAAATAGGGGTTGTTTCTCTTACCCTAATTATTATTATAATCCAAGGGAGCTACCAGGAACCAATACAAAACTACCATATGTATTTACTAGCGATCAAGGATCCTTTAAAGGAATATCTAATTTATCCATACACATGGTGAAACAGAGAATTTGAAATGTACAACTTCAAGTATAGTTGGCCCTGTAAAGCTTAATACTTAATATAGTTATTTGAAGATCCAAACCTACTACATGTAATACTAATATTGTTCCATCATATGTCACATAATTACATTTGCTCATGTGAGTGTGGGTATGTAAATGTCATGAGTTTCCAAAAATAGTTAGTAAATAATAAAATCTAAAGTTATTGGATATAAATATGGAACATTAGTATTTCTGTTTTCAATTATTTATTTAAAGCTAAATAAGCTATATAAATTATTTTTAATTTTTAATGAATTATGAAAAAATGAAATTTAATAATCTTAACTTTAACGTTCATGAGTGATTTATGAACACATGATTTATAGTGGAGTTTTCATTGTGAATGATTAATATTATTAACACAATTGTAAAAATAACAATGTTTTAATAAAATATTATTTTTCTAAAATGTATAGTTAAGTACTTACATCTTTATTTTGGGTTAGATGTTTACCCTGAATGCAATAATTTGCATTTATTTTTCTTTTATACTCTTAAAATTTGAAAATAAATTTAGTGTAAACACTATGTATGATAATCCAATTACTTTCCAATTTTTTAATTCATCTAAATCTAAGTGTATTTGTAACATTTCTGTATACTCTTCACACTCAATTGTTCTATAGCTTATGTAATCATCAGCAAATATCATAACTTTTGCTATTGATGAGATGCTGTTGGGTAAATAATTTATGTAAATTATAATTAAATTAGGGGAGGGGGGGGTAGGGGGAACTAGAAAATGTTCTTGTGGAACTACTGAGTTTACCATTTTGAGTGATGATTTAGAGCCAATATTTTTTAGATACTGTTCTGTGCTTCTTATTAAATCTTGAATCTACTTATATTAGGGAACAGGTATACCCAAGTGTTTGTGCATACTTTATCTATTCTCAAAGAAAAAAGTTTTTCAAATTTTGATTATAGGAAAGTATTATGTTTTTATACAACTATCAGAATATTAGCAAGTGCTATTTCTCATTATATTAACATTTTCAAATAATACATGTAGATGTGTATATATATATATATATATATATATATTAAAAGTTATTTATTGAATTTGATTTTCTAAATATTATTTAAATATATATTATATGTTTATATGTTTTTAAGTATGAGTATAAGTATAAGCAAAGTAATATATTTTATTGCTTAAATATTAATACCACATCTTAATGGGGGATATGACACCTTATGAAGGTAAAAACTAGAACATCAATATATTTACATTTTTATGTGTTTACTTTGTTCCATATAGCTAGTAAGTGACAAAAAAAATTGTGAAGAAAATATTTTGTTATAAACAAGGAGGACAAAAAGAGGACATAAAAAGGACAAAATTAAAAAATATATTTAAAAAAAACTAATGAACAGAATGATTTGAAACTTAAATTTTAGCTATATATACATTTTATTGATATTTGTGAGTATTAGAATTAAAAAATCTCCATTAGATTTTAAAATATAAATTTTTCAGTGAAAATAGTTGAAAAAACATGAACATTTAAGGGGGTCAAGTTATAAAAATCTTATTAAAATAATAAATAATAAATATAATTAAAAATGCATACTCAGGATTGTTACAATATGAATACAGAACAAACCCTGAAAATATTAAACAAATTGATAAAGCAATTTTTGAGAAATTTCATTTTGCGTGGAAAATAAATTTATGAAAACGCAATTTTGAGAAAAACGACTTTTAAAGTTAGTATATCGAAAAAATCACAATTGCGTGAGAGATAAAAGAGTGAAACTTTTTGAGAATATAGCTTAGCCCTTAAACTTACTAGAAACATTAAAAAAAAATTTATCATTTTAAAAAATTGTCATTGAAGCAAATTGGATACATGGTATCTCCATATTGTTTATTTGCAACATTTACTAAGACCCAAGTATGAGTGGGTTTTGAGATTGTGATAGTAGGTGGCTGTAAAATGGTGCCATAAAATTGCTGTGAATAGGTTCCAGGTGATAAAGTGACAGGCATTTGCTTGGAAGTGGTGCCAGGCGATGGCAACGAAGTGGTGCCAAGCGATGGCTGCCAATCGGTGCTAGGAGATGGCGGCAAAGTGATGCTAGGATATGGCTATAAAATGGTGCCAAGTGATGGCTGTAAAGTGGCACTAGAGTAGAGCTTGACCACCACTAGCCACTGGTCATTTTTGACGATGACCAATGCCCTTCGGGTGATGATTTTAGACTGACAAATTTTTTGTTGCATTTGTTTCATTCGTAAATATTTTTATTTTTGTATATCCAGTAGTAAAGAGGTAGTCGATATTGGACTAAATCCATATTCATATAAAAATCCTTTAAAATGATTCCAAACACTATATCATACTATATGGAAACTAAAAGTTTGATATGACTTGCTATGGCTTGAACAATGGCAATATAAACAGTAAATGGCTATTAAAATCATTAAAAACGCAAACAGTGACCTTACAAAATATTTTTTTTACAACTTTAATAACATAAAATAACATTTGGGGGGGGGGACATATTCTACAATGGCTTAGGTAGTCAATTATGACAAAACACCAAAACATGTAATTTTTCAGTTAATTGATCAAAACACTGTCATATCCCCCCTTAACATAATTCTTGAAAAATTGTGATGTAACATTGCATGCAGCATAATCACACAAGTATCATCCATAATAAGGTCCATACATGCATTAAAATTTGATTAATCACATACAAATGGGTTTATAGATGTTTTTCTTTAATGTAAACATAAAACAGACATAGAAATGTTTTTTCTTGAATAATTTATTTTCAAAAAATTTATTAAAAAATTTAGATGAGTTAATTTCTTTTTTAATTTGGATCAATAAATGATGATGTTCATTATTGCAATTAAATCATAAATGCTTCTTTTTACTTAATATAGTTGTATTTCATATTAAACAATGATAAATTTCACATGATTATAATTACTATTAACAATTTTATTGTCTTATATCATCATGTAATTTGAGGTTAAAAATTCTTTCAAGCACACAGAAATTTGTGTTTATAAAATATGAAGGCAAAAAAAAATTATATTTAATTATTTTTAAATTTGAACTATTTTTAAAATTAACATGTAACAGGAAAACTATTAACACTCAACAGTAAAAAGATTAACACTTAACAGTAAATTATTAACACTTAATCAGTAAAACTTTGTTTTTTCATTTTGATTAAATGTCATGAGTGCTTAAATCAACTGTTTGTTTACAATCCCATTTTAAATGAAATTTCTTTGTAGCTTGTTGTCATTTGGTTATGTTGGGTGATGAAATTGGCAAAGTGACAATCATCTTGATCCATAAATGAATTTGACCTTTCCATTTTTTCTGGTCCATCAGCATTTACCAAAAGTTGTAGAACTTTTAATTTCATTCCTAGCTTTAGCCTTTTTGGCATTTTATGAAGATGTGTTAGCAGACTCATGATATTGTTTTTGTTTTTTCAGCTCCTCCATCTAACTTTCTTCCAAATGAATCAGGTGATAATATCTTCTGACTTATCCTTTACCATTTTTCTTTTCTTTTGCATTTTTGGTGTTTTCAAAGGTATATCATGTGTTCTCCAAATATACCAACATGTTGTGATTCATTATTATTGACATTGTCATTAAAAGCAGTGTGAATTATTGTCTTATTTGCCATAAAATTTTATTTTCTCTCTTCTCCTGAATTTATGTCAGCAATCTGTATATAACCCTTACTTTGTCTTGAACTTACTTGAAGACAACACATCCAACAGGAATAGTATATAGTTATAGAATTTCCATGAAGAATTGTGTCCATTAAATGTAGCTAAACTACATGTAAGAGGTCTTGTTGTTTTTAAAATGCTCTTTACAAAAGTTTTCTCCCAAGCCTTGCCGTTTTGTTTCTACAACATTGGCTGAAAAGAAGAAAAAGGTTGCTTTTACACACATTGTATCAATGTTTAAAAAATATATATAAATTAGTCTTGAAAATTATTTTTATACATAATAAATTCTAAAAGTTTAAGTTAAACCACAACTTTTTTAAATTACCACGTTGATAAAAAATTAATAAATAATTCAACAGTTAATTGTTATTGTTAACAATAGTAATAACAGTATTAATAGTAAAAAAATTCAATTATATTTTCGACATGTAAAACTAGTACTAGTGTAAAATTGTAGTTTTAATTAAATTTTAAATCTTGTTGTGTTCTTTCCTTGAAATTTAAAATATTTTAAAAACATTTTAAGCATTAATTTTGAACTTAATATAATGGTATATTTAACTTATGCTACATTTAATAATAATATTAATAGTAAATTATAAGTATATATAATATATATATGCAAAATAGTTATTAATTGGAACAAAAGTTGTTTAAATAGTGAAACAAGTATTTCGCTTCATTAATTTATAATATTTTGTTATTTGATTCCCTTTTAGTCAATATAATAATAATTTAAAGTTTAAAGTAAAATAATAAGTATAAAATACATATACTTATAGGCTTATACTATTTAAAACTAATTTTGAAGCTTAAAATTAATACATATTATATTTAAAAGTCGATCACAGACTTGAATCGTCTTGACCTAATTAAATAAATTCTTAACCACTTGGATTTGATAGTCCTAAAATTAATATTTTTATAATTATTTTTAGACTCAGTTATCTATCATTCTTGATTGAATTAAATAAACAAAATCTAAAATAATAGTTGTAGCTTACTTACTTGTAGAATAAGTTTCTTCTGCAATTTCAAGCCAAAGTTTCCTTCCAACATTCCTATTACTAGTATTAGTATTACTATTGTCACACTTCGACGTCGTTGAGAGGAGTGTGCGCTCATGGACTTACGAATTTAACTTGTCAATATCCATAATAAAAATCAAAATAATTTTAGTTTAAAATGGAAATATAATTTTTTAAATTTCGAAAATCATGCATGAAAGCCGATTATTATTTATTAAATGATCATTTACACACATAAAATAGGACGAGTGTGGCAAAAAATGTCCGCCATTTTGTTGACTTTTGAAAGCAGATTCGCGCGATGCGCTGTAAAAATCAAATTATTCGCGCGTATACGGGCGTATACTGGCGTTTTTCACGCTGCTAGTGTAGCCACTCACACTATGTCAATGCATTTGTTTTTCTAGAGGTTTCAGATGCGCGTTCGCGCGTATACAAGATTGGCGAATTCGCGTGCAGTGGAGCCACAGCCTAGCCTTTTATTATATAGGAGGATGCATTACGAAGCAAAAACATTTTGGTGCACGTTTCTCACACTCGACCGAAATGGCTTGATGCATGAAATTTGCAAATGATCAGGTGTTCATGATTATTGAGTTTATTTAAATATTAAGTAACAGTCTTTACGATGCTTTCTCAAACTTATTTATCTCTCGTATCCCTCCATAAGATTTGATAAAAATCTTCATAGCAATTTTGACAAAATAAAGTTTAGATATCTTTGTCTAAAATTAGCTATTTACCACTATAACAATGGTCCTTTTATTTTTCGTTTATGGAGTAAAATCTTGAGTTTAACACAAGTCAACCTTCTAAAAAATAACTTTAAAATAAAATAAAAAAACACATACAAAAACCGAAAAAAAAACAACAACGCGCAAGCGATGAAGAATGCACCTTGCTATCAATTATCAAGATATATTTCCAGTATTGACGTCAAATGTTTTAGCCAAAATGTATGTTTTAAGATTTTTATGTTTAATTTATTTTGATGATTTAAAACAATGTTGTGATCATATTTTTGTTCTTGAAATCATTGTTTATACATTTATACATATGTTGGAACGAAAGTTTTCATTATTGAAAAAATTAACGTAATGATAATCATTTTTATAAATAATTGAAAAAAACTAGCCAAGTTCCTGATATATTTACCCCTAAACAGTCTTTAGACTCGGACCAGCTGGAGATCTCCCACCTCGCCCAGACTGTGACGCACGAAGTCTTTGTTGGCTGATGACGCAGGAGCCGTCCTCCTATCTTGGTTGTCACGGTCAACCAACCAAGCGAATGTGTGCGCTTTGTTCACGCAACCTTGACCGTCAAATGATAGCAAACCGATAGTTGGTGGTATTAACCAGCTTTTATTATACCCAACCTCCGCGCTATTTTATCCGTGTCACAGACGTGAAAAGTAATGCAAAATACTTGAAGTATGGCCACTTGCCAGATATTTAGTGACATCTTGGAAGTGGCGTAGCTAGGGCAGGGGGTCCTATTTCGAAAGCCCCCCCCCAGGCCTCAGCTTAAGGGAGGCCCTCAAAGTTGTGTCCGATTTTTTTTTACATTGAATATTACGCCACCACCATGTTCGCATGGCCCACCAAAGAGGCCAAGCGCCCCCCGGACCCCAAAATCACTACAAATCCCAAACTACGCCACTGAATCTTGGTTAATGTAAAGCTACAGCACTTTGATCAACATTTCTAAACTTTGTTACGATACGAAGTTAGTTTTTTTTCTTTACAATCTACAAATATTTTCCAAACCTTTACCGTAAGTGCAAAAAATACACACACGGTTATCGTTAATATAGACACAGCATGTCGGAAAATAATGAGTAACAAACAGCAACAAGTTAGGCCAGTTCAAAGCCAATATCATTCCCTGTTTTGTATCGGATACTAAGAAAGGCGTACTTTCGAGACGGTTTGTAATTTCTTTAAAAGTAAACATATCTTGCAGTCATATTTCATTACTACAAAGTTCATTAAACAAACTTCTATGCCACACACTCGCGTAGGAACTATGAGGTAGCTCCCTTGAATCTCCGTATCTGTGCGGACATTTTCTTAGATAAATGGACGGACAATCTTATCTTATCTTATCTGTTTACAGACGCTCCTTCTATACAGAAGATTATTGCGTCCTACGCTTATCTATGGTTTGTGTTTAGTCCTGCATTTTTATTAGAGATTTAAATGTTGATAAAGTGTTGGTTTTCCTGGATTCTTCAGGCAACCCATTCCACGCCCGAATTCCGGACGGGAAGAAGGAAAACTTGTATGTGTTTGTTCTTGCATACGGAATAAGAAAGGTGTTTTTATCCTTATGTCTATCTGAGGGTTGTATTAAGTTATCTTTGTGTTGTATTTCTAAATTAGAATTAATTGCTTTATGTATGATTACTACTTTGCTCTTGGTTCTTCTATCCTCTAGTGTTTCAAGGTTTAATGATTTAACTAATGGTGTTATTCTTGTCAGTTTCGAATATTCTCCAGTAATGAATCTGGCAGCTCTTTTTTGAATTTGTTCTAGTTTATCAATGTTTTCTTTGGTGGATGGGTCCCATACAGAAGATGCATATTCTAGTACAGGTCTCACCAAAGTGAGGTAGCATTTTAGTTTTATATCTCTATTACATTTGTTAAAGTTCCTTTTTATAAAGCCTAAGGTTTTGTTTGATTTTTTAATAACTTCATTGACATGGGGATTCCATGATAGTTTCTCATTTATTAAGACTCCTAAGTATTTTGCATCTTTAGTTTGGGTCAGTTCTTTTCCATGAATGTAATATTTTGAATTTATTTGTTTCAATCGGTGTTAAGTGGAGTGATTGCTGGGGGCGGCAGCCTAATCCAAACTAACTTAAACTTAGTCACTGTCAACAAATCACCCGCGTTTCTTGTCCACTTAGCAGTTATTTGATGTGAGGGTTATTTCTATTTAACCCAATATGCTTCCCATTATTGGGCGTTCCATTTTTTTAGGAAAGAAACTCTTCAATCTAGCTAGACCTAATTTAAATCCCTTATAATAACTTCACCGTCTTGTCTGTCTGTTGTGGTCCCGCAGAAAAACAAAAGTAAAAAAATGACAAATTTTCCGTGTTAATGTCGCGCTGAAATTTTGCACACAGACTTTTGTCACCTATCAATGCATTCTATCAAAATTTCATATTGATCGAATGTACTGTTATTAAATTCATGAATTTTTACATTATTTCTACATAGCATTTATATGTTTTTGATAGTCTATCGCGCGGTGCGAATTATATTGAACACTAGCTTGTTTTAGCTCTGGCGCTCGTTTCATTTTCGCTCAAAATTAAAAATGTTTGCCCGTTGATTTGATTTAAAAAAATTAAATTTTGCAATTCTAATAATTCTAAACACATAGAAAAGCATTTTTAAGGATTTAAAAAAGTATATATATATATATATATATATATAACAATAGAATTGAAATTTTTAATAAGAAAAAACAAATCAACGGGCAAAAATGCAAAAAAAGCAAATTTAAGGAATCGAACCGACGACCTCAAAAAGAAAGTTAAAAGCCTGTTAAGTGTGACAGTTTGTGACATTGGAGAGGGGGGGGGTCTGGACATGTGTGACGTCACGGTGTTTTATATTAAATTTTAATTATCTATATATATAAAAATCAAAGTATGTATGTATGTATGTATGTATGCATGTCTGTTATAGCTGACTAAACCATTCATCCGATCGCCATGAAACTTTTGGAGACTTTTTAGTACGCTCCAGGGATGGAAATAGGCTACTTTTTTTCAAAATTTAACACTCATGGGGCGCCGGGGGCCCATAATGAGAATTTTTTCTTATATGAGCTATATAAAAATTAGTTTAGGGCTTAGCTGCTTGGAAAATGAATGGATCTTGACCAAACTTGGTACATAACAACTTGATAGCCAACATTAAAGTACCATATGGCATTGAACACCTAATGTCCGTTCCTTCGGGGCCGGGGGCCCAAAATCTTTTTTTTTGGTAAGCGTTAAATACTTTATTCCCGTTAGCTGACTATACCATTCATTCGGTCGCCATGAAACTTTTGGAGACTTTTGAGTACGCTCCGGGGATGGAAATAGGCTACTTTTTTTTCAAAATTTAACACTCATGGGGCGCCGGGGGCCCATAATGAGAATTTTTTCTTATATGAGCTATATAAAAATTAGTTTAGGGCTTAGCTGCTTGGAAAATGAATGGATCTTGACCAAACTTGGTACATAACAACTTTATAGCCAACATTAAAGTACCATATGGCATTGAACACCTAATGTCCGTTCCTTCGGGGCCGGGGGCCCAAAATCTTTTTTTTTGGTAAGCGTTAAATACTTTATTCCCGTTAGCTGACTATACCATTCATTCGGTCGCCATGAAACTTTTGGAGACTTTTGAGTACGCTCCGGGGATGGAAATAGGCTACTTTTTTTCAAAATTTAACACTCATGGGGCGCCGGGGGCCCATAATGAGAATTTTTTCTTATATGAGCTATATAAAAATTAGTTTAGGGCTTAGCTGCTTGGAAAATGAATGGATCTTGACCAAACTTGGTACATAACAACTTGATAGCCAACATTAAAGTACCATATGGCATTGAACACCTAATGTCCGTTCCTTCGGGGCCGGGGGCCCAAAATCTTTTTTTTTGGTAAGCGTTAAATACTTTATTCCCGTTAGCTGACTATACCATTCATTCGGTCGTCATGAAACTTTTGGAGACTTTTGAGTACGCTCCGGGGATGGAAATAGGCTACTTTTTTTCAAAATTTAACACTCATGGGGCGCCGGGGGCCCATAATGAGAATTTTTTCTTATATGAGCTATATAAAAATTAGTTTAGGGCTTAGCTGCTTGGAAAATGAATGGATCTTGACCAAACTTGGTACATAACAACTTGATAGCCAACATTAAAGTACCATATGGCATTGAACACCTAATGTCCGTTCCTTCGGGGCCGGGGGCCCAAAATCTTTTTTTTTGTAAGCGTTAAATACTTTATTCCCGGTATGATTTACACGATCTTGAAAAGCATTGACTAATATATCTATCATGATCCAGATTGAAATGAACAGGTATTTTAAAGTTAATTTCTTGCACCGATTGGGCCCGGGGGCCCTTAATGTTGTTTTTTCTAATCTTATATCTATATATATAAAAATCAAAGTATGTATGTATGTATGTATGCATGTCTTTGTATAGCTGACTAAACCATTCATCCGATCGCCATGAAACTTTTGGAGACTTTTGAGTACGCTCCTGGGATGGTCACTGGCTACTTTTTTTCAAAATTTAACCCTCATGGGGCGCCGGGGGCCCATAAAATGATTTATTTTCTTATATATGAGCTATATAAAAATTAGTTTAAGCGTTAGCTATTAGGTAAATTGATGGATCTTAACCAAACTTTGTATATAACAACTTGGTAGCCAATATAGAAATACTAAAGGGACTAATTTCCTAATGTCCATTTCTTCGGGACTGGGGGCCCAAAATGTCTTATTTCATAAACGTTTAATATTTTATTCCCCATTCAATTATTAAAGATCTTGAAAAATATAGATAAATATATCCACAATGAAATTGATTGAAATAAACAGGCGTTTTGAACTTGACATCTTGCACTAAATGGGCCCTGGGGCCCTTAATGTCGTTTTTTGCTTTTATGAGCTATATAAAAATGAGTTTATGCGTTAACTACTGAGTAAATGAATGGATCTTAACCAAACTTGGTATATAAAAACTTGGTAGCCCATATTAAAATAACAAAGGGCACTGCACTTCTAATTTTTAATTGTTCAGGGCCGGGGGCCCCAAATGTATTTTTTCGTATGTGTTTGAGATATTATTTCCCATTCTATTTTAACGATCTTAAGAAATATATCAATGATGAGACTGAATTAAAATGAACAGCATTTTGAAATTTACATCTTACATCGAATGGGCCGGGGGCCCCAAATGTCTTTTTTTTGTGTATACTCTAAGATATTATTTCCCACTCAGTTTTTAACGATCTTGAGAAATATATCCATGATTAAAATGAATTTAAATGAACATGTTTTCAAAATGTACATCTTGAATTGAACGGGCCTGGGAGCCCCTTAATGTAGTTTTCCTTATATCTACATATATATAAAAATTAGTTTAGGTGTTAGATAATGAGAAAATAAATGGATTTTGACCAAACGCGGTATATAAAAACTTAAAAGCCTATATTAAATTTCGATAGGGCACTGATCTCATAATGTCCATTTCATCGGGGCTAGGGGCCCTAAATGTGTTTTTACTAAATTTTTAATATTGTATTCCCCATTCAATTTTACACGATATTGAGAAATATAGATACATATATTTATATTTTTGTTATGAAATTGATTGAAATGAACAGATTTTCGAACTTCATATTTTAAACTGATGGGCCTGGTGACCCTTAATGTAATTTATTTTTTATCTATATATATTCCTTTTTACTGAGATCGTTGCAACGCACGACGGGTCTGCTAGTTTGTAAATAAAAAACAACATTTTTGTTCAAAGGTGTGACGTACCTGAAGGGGGGGGAGGTGTGTCCAAGATTTGTGACAGTTTATGACAGGGGGGGAGGGGGGGGTAAAAATGGTCAAAAATAGTATGACGTACTTTATGGACGGCCCCTTACTTGTCAACTACGACATGAAAGTCATCTTATTGGACCATCATTAACCAAACAACGCACGAACCTTTGACGTCAGTATTTGTGTTGTAAACAGTGCTGCCAGCGCTAGTTTAATTATAGTGTGCACACCTTGTTTTAAAATGTAAGCTCAAACAATGACATCACATAATATTTCTTTACAGTGCTAATCACCACACTATTTTTTAACTGCGAATGTTAATCTTTAAACCAAAATGATTATAATTTTTAAGTATATATTTTCAATTTTTAAAAAAGCAGAGTGATGTCCCTTAGCGTTACGGAATTATAATTGATGGTGTCTATATTATATACTAGTGTATCACCCGTCAAAAATAACTGAATTTTTCTAAATAAATACACATCCGATTAAAAAATAACGTAATACAGAACTTTCAATTTATTTTATTTATTTTTATTTGATTCATTTATTATTATATTGAACAATTTTATGCGGAACTTTCGAAAAGTGTTATTTTTTGTGCAGCACTATAAAACAAAATCGATCACAGCGCCACCTAAAACGCATTACAAATTTCGCAGTGCCACCTAACAGCATTATAATTACATCCATGCATACAAACAACGGGAATTATGTATATTGATAACACTACTTTTAGTTAGGTCTCATATATACTTGATTTATAATCAAAAAGTTTGTTTTTAGGGTTTTTTAATTATTCTTTTGTTTTCTGCTCGTCTGGTTAATCCAGCGTCCCACAATACAGATTTAATCCACTTTCTTTCTTATACAATTATAAATCTAAACCAATAGCTTAGCTCGTGAAGCGTGGTTAAGAGAACTCCATCTTTTCTACGGTTCAATTTATCATTATAACAGTAAATTTTTCAACTCCTCCAATAAATCTGTTCACTGGAATTCCAGATTTACAAATAGCGTCTTTACACGTTCTGGCCTATTTAGCAGTTTAAGAAGTAAAACTGGATTGAAATCTATCAATGTTACATTTGTGGTATGTGCAGTCATCGGCATTGGTGTACATAACACTTTAAAAAAAGATCTGAAACAATATTTTTGTGAAAACATTAGATTATTTATCTCTTATCTGTTACAGACTCTCCTTCTATACACAAGATTATTGTGTCCTACGCTTAAGCACGGTTTATGTCTAGTTTTTGCATTTTAATTAGAGTTTTAAATGTTGATAAAGAGTTGGTTTTCCTAGTTTCCATAGGCAGCCCAATCCAATTTTGAGATCTCTAGGTCCATCAGAAGTGGTTTAATTTTACGTTTCAAGATTTGAAGGAAGGATGGATACAACATACAAACATTGTGACTTAAATAAAAGCGTGTAAAAAAGGAAACATTTAAATAAAATGTTAAAATTTTCTTAAGACTCAGTTTGAAAAAAATTATATATTAGTAGGCCTTTTTTGGGCACTTATAAAATTTAAAATGTTATTTAAGAGTTCATTTTAATTGTACAAAGTATTTTTTTAAATGAATTCTATAAGAATTTAAACACATTCTACTAAATAAATTGGATTGAAATGTATTCCCATGCAAAGATTAATATTATTTTTTTAAATTCTGTTATATCTATTTAGATTTCAAAATTATTAATTTAAAAATGCAACCAAACCCAACGGTGATGTACCATCGTCTTGCGAGACGGAAAGATGCCGATATAATTTTTAAATTAATTTTTGTAAAAATAAAAAAAAATTCAAACAAATCCCTCTATATTTTTTCTAAGGCTATGCCATTGTTTGATTATTTTACTTGTTGAAAAGCATTTTGTCGGAATTTAAATGATGTAAAATGTGACGGCAGATACTAACATAGGGAGAAAATATAAATCACAACAAAAACAAAATACGTCTTTGTTTCTATATAAGTAATATTTAATTTATTTTCAACATTTTATGTCAATGATTCTAACTTTGAATATCTCCTAAATACTGCCAGTAGCAAATATTTTATTTTTGAATAAGATCGGAATAGTCGTGCTTTTTTATTAGCTTCTGACAAAACCACAGAGCAAAAGTACAGTTGAAAATTGACGCAATCCCAGTGAACTTTTATATGATGTTCCTCGCTAATTAGTTGCATATATGCAATAGCTTAATAATTATATTTCATCATTGGCTAGACATTTAAGGAATTAAAAGGGGACTTTCATTCTTCTAGCTCTAGAGCTAGTACAGGAAATCTATTTAAATTGGATGTAAAAAAAAGATGTACTATTTCTGAAGCTGCTCAAGTTTCATGATATTCACCTTTTAGTTTAGAGTGTGATAAACTATTTTATAAGTACTTATGGACGCTCGGGGCATATTTCCTTTTTTTTCACCTTTAAGTTAGTTTTAATTTAGATATAAGTATAAATGAAAACAATAAAACAATATATAACGCATAAACAAATTATGAGACGGACTGAAGGTCAAATTCAAAACAAAATTAGTTTGTGATGTCAGAACTGACCTAGATTTTGAGGTCATTTTTGTTCACCTGTAATATTTTATGCTCTAGACATAACTGATTTAATAAGGGCCAGGCTTGATGCATTCCGCATATTTTAGTGACGTGTTTAGAGGTAAAAATATAACTGCCAACACACTCCAGTGAATGTCTTTTCTTTTCTGTCTTGGTCCATATCATACTCTTAGCTACTGCACCTATATCAGAAGTGGTATGTTTTGTAAAGTAAATAGACATAATAGTCCAGATGATGACTTGATTCCATAATTGCATCAACCAAATGAATTTGTTGAATCCGATCAAGTAAGATAAAATTAAAGGCCTATGATAAATTATAGGTACCCTTTGGCTATACGTTTTTAGGATAACAATACATCTTCACAAAAACATCGCGAAGTCCCCCAGCACGAATATGAGCGAGAATGGTCAAAACATTGATCGTCGGCCCAAGACATATATAATAAGATGAAGATTCCTTGCCGGAGAAAAAAGAAGATCTTTAATGGGTGCGGCAGTATTTTCTCTTGCAAACCCCTTAAACAGACTTAAAAACCACTATGATCAGAGCATCGATTGTTGGCCCTAATGAAAAAGAATAGGCAGAAAAGAAACATAAAGGCATGAATGAGTAAGGCCAACACTCATTGCCCTCTATGTGTTTAGGCACAACGGGTTTGGCAGGTCACCTATTTTCAATAACTGCTGCTTCACACGTTTTGGGTATAATGTATATTCTGTAAATTTGCTTTGAATAATTTTATGGTATCACCATCCTCTGACAAGGCAGTCCTTACTAAGTGCAAAAGTCACAATTTCCCATGGGTAAGACTCAACAGGGCAAGGCTCCACGCATATTGATGGGACTAGAGGGAGGTAACTCTGGTCTGTAATCGCAAGATGCGAGACCACTGTGATATTATTCACATATCTTTGTTAACTTCTTGTTACGCACCTGGTGCTTGGTGGCAAAATTTTAAAAATGTATTTATGTATATTTTTTTTTCATACATACATTTCCATGCACCTTAGTTTTACAGAGAGAAAATCACCAAAAAAAATAAATCATTGGGTAGATTTTGATGAGAGCTGTTTTTTGGAGGAGTGCTCGTACGTCTTATTCTTTACCTGCCTTGAAATATCACACGTTTTACATTAAGTTAGAGGGATATACGTCCAAACAATTTATCTATTTAATAAATTGTATATAAGAAATCAAATTTGGCAAGAATATTTTTAGAGGTATTTTAAGTATTTTATATGAAGTTATAATCCAACGAAAATATAGATAAATATATAGAAATTAAGAATGATTATCAGACATAACAAAATTCAAATTAAAGCTTACTTAAATGAATTTTTTAAATTTTCCTAATTACACATACAATTATTCCGCATCACGTGTGTTACATGTCTAAATACCTTTACCATTTACCCACTATATTTGAATTGCTTCATTATGGCGCTTTTTGAGTATAGCATGCTGTCGTTTTGGAATAGGCATATATGGAAATTAGGTCAGTGTCAATAATAGGTTTTATAACTCTTGCTTTAAATGATATATTTATATAATACAAATCAAATAAAAGTTCCTTTAAATATACTTTTTGAAACATATAGACCTCACCCCCATTTCTCATTGCATACATTATTTTTCCCCCTCATTATCCCGAACATAGTTGACCCGCTTTCTCTCCCTTTCCTTGAGCTGCCTGGCGTCACGGATCTTCCAGATGACGAAACTCAGGACCAGCAGGGACGCGGCCAGCATGGCCCCCACCACAACCAAACTAATCGTCAAGTACGAAATGCCACTTGATTTTCTGCCTCCGTCCAACTCCTCCACCAGCGGCTCGCAGATGGTGAAACATTTGGTGAACATGACCTTCCCGTCTATCTGCTCCAGCGTGACGTCAACGGCCTGCGTCATCATCCACCGACTCAACTTGCCGTGACGTGGACACACGGCCATGATGGTCACTGTGCAGATGTTGCCCAGGGTGCAGAAGTTGCTGTCCTCGCAGGTGACGGGCTCGGGAGATTCGGTCATCAGGCATTTCTTGGCGCCCTCCGTGGTGTTGGAGTAGCCCATGCTGTCGTCGATGAGGTTGGTGGTGCTGTCGCTGGGGCCGATGCGGACGGTGAAGCGGTTACCAGAGGGCTTACACATTAGTCCATACAACCTAGGTGGAAATTTAATGCAATTAGTAATTTTATTTTCCTCTTTTCGGGCAACAACGTGAAAGAGCCAATTAAACAAGATAAAGAATGGTGAGTCAAACTACATTTTTAAACTTGTGTGTTTTAAATGAAGGTGATCATTGTTATACATTTTTTTTCAATGTCTTCCTCGAAATCCCCAGCAACATATTTGTTGACGGTTTACTTCAGTTATAAAAATATGAAATGATAAAATATTCACGATCATTGTCCAAACGCGATTTCAAAAAATGAAACTTACCGTATTAACTCGTTTGCAAGCCGACCTTTTTGGATAAAATCTAGGGAAAAAAGTGTGTGTGGGGGGGGGGTCGGCTTATGAGCGGGTCATAGGTGATTTCTGCATGGACATTGAATATCGGTGTTGTTATTGTAGATAATCAATGTCCATTTCTACATTCCACAAGATTAGACGTCTCTATCAGAAGCTATAATATATTATAAAAAATCAGCACTTACCTTATTTAATAATTGTATTTATTTTGTGAATGTTTTAATAAATTGTTTTACAAATTTTGTTTTCAACCACGTATTATAACTTACGCGCTTTCGTTACTGTTTACCAAATATTTTTTTAAAATACCGGTAACTCTTGCTTAACAAAGAGCAGAAAGACAAAGATAAGCAGTACAAAGTAAACAATCATAATTAACCATTAAGCTTGTAGTCTATATATATAATAAAAACAACCCGTAAAAAAACCAAGTTTTTGACTATAAATCCTTTACGTATGAGACGTAACTAAAAGAATGTTCATTATAACACGCAGCATAAGACCATCCAAAAATACAAAATTGCAGTTGTGTCGTAAAACGTGTTTAATATAATGCGCACCGATCAGGAATAGGTTTATAAAAAGTGTTGTCAGTAAAATACGCACCTTATTGCGCGACAGAAAGGTTGTTCAATATAATACGCACCGCGACGCTCTATCTCAAAAAATAGCATGATACATAGGAATAAATAAAATAATCTAAAAAATCAATAATTTAATTACGGTACATGCGATCGATCGGAAATTTAGATACATTGTTTTTATCATCGGTACGAAACTGCCTGCAAAATTTCAGCTCGCTATCTTGCGAGCAAGTGGGTTAAAAATCGATCCAAAGTTTTGGCGACAAGCAAGCAAGCAAGCAAGGTCGGCCGCAGACACCACGAGTTAATATAAAGGATTTAATAAGAAAAACCCGTAAAAAACCAAGTTTTTTACTATAAATCCTTTATGTACGAGAAGTAATTAAAAGAATGTTCATTATAATACGCAGCGCCAGACCATCCAGAAATACAAAATTGCACTTGTGTCGTAAAACATGTTTAATATAATGCGCACCGATCAGGAATATGTTTATAAAAAGAGCTGTCAATAAAATACGCACCTTATTGCGCGACAGAAAGGTTGTTCAATATAATACGCACCGCGACGCTCTATCTCAAAAAATAGCATGATACATAGGAATAAATAAAATAATCTAAAAAATCAATAATTTAATTACGGTATATGCGATCGATCTGAAAATTTGATACATTGTTTTTATCATCGGTACAAAACTGCCTGCAAAATTTCAGCTCGCTATCTTGCGAGCAAGTGGGTTAAAAATCGATCAAAAGTTTTGGCGACAAGCAAGCAAGCAAGCAAGCAAGCAAGGTCCGCCGCAGACACCACGAGTTAATATAAAGGATTTAAAAATCAATGTATGTATGCATGTATGTATGTATGCATGTCTGTTATAGCTGACTAAACCATTCATCCGATCGCCATGAAACTTTTGGAGACTTTTGAGTACGCTCCCGGGATGGAAATAGGCTACTATTTTTCAAAATTTAACACTCATGGGGCGCCGGGGGCCCATAATGAGAATTTATTCTTATATGATCTTTATAAAAATTAGTTTAGGGCTTAGCTGCTTGGAAAATGAATGGATCTTGGCCAAACTTGGTACATAACAACTTGATAGCCTATATTAAAGTATCATATGGTATTGAACTCCTAATAACCGTTCCTTCAGGGCCGGGGGCCCAAAATCTTTACTTTTGTAAGCGTTATGTTCTTTATTCCCGTTAGCTGACTAAACCATTCATCCGATCGCCATGAAACTTTTGGAGACTTTTGAGTACGCTCACGGGATGGAAATAGGCTAATTTGTTTTCAAAATTTAACACTCATGGGGCGCCGGGGGCCCATAATGAGAATTGTTTCTTATATGAGCTATATAAAAATTAGTTTAAGGCTTAGCTGCTTGGAAAATGAATGGATCTTGACCAAACTTGGTACATAACAACTTGATAGCCTATATTAAAGTACCATATGGCATTGAACTCCTAATGTCCGTTCCTTCAGGGCCGGGGGCCAAAAGTCTTTACTTTTGTAAGCGTTAAATACTTTATTCCCGTTAGCTGACTAAACCATTCATCCGATCGCCATGAAACTTTTGGAGACTTTTGAGTACGCTCACGGGATGGAAATAGGCTACTTTTTTTCAAAATTTAACACTCATGGGGCGCCGGGGGCCCATAATGAGAATTTTTTCTTATATGAGCTTTATAAAAATTAGTTTAGGGCTTAGCTGCTTGGAAAATGAATGGATCTTGACCAAACTTGGTACATAACAACTTGATAGCCTATATTAAAGTATCATATGGCATTGAACTCCTAATGTCCGTTCCTTCAGGGCCGGGGGCCCAAAATCTTTACTTTTGTAAGCGTTATGTTCTTTATTCCCGTTAGCTGACTAAACCATTCATCCGATCGCCATGAAACTTTTGGAGACTTTTGAGTACGCTCACGGGATTGAAATAGGCTACTTTTTGTTCTCAAAATTTAACACTCATGGGGCGCCGGGGGCCCATAATGAGAATTTTTTCTTATATGAGCTATATAAAAATTAGTTTAAGGCTTAGCTGCTTGGAAAATGAATGGATCTTGACCAAACTTGGTACATAACAACTTGATAGCCTATATTAAAGTACCATATGGCATTGAACTCCTAATGTCCGTTCCTTCGGGGCCGGGGGCCCAAAATCCTTTTTTTAAAGCGTTAAATACTTTATTCCCGTTTTGATTTACACGATCTTGAAAAGCATTGACTAATATATCTATCATGATCCAGATTGAAATGAACAGGTATTTTAAAGTTATTTTCTTGCACCGATTGGGCCCAGGGGCCCTTAATGTCGTTTTTGCTAATCTATATATATAAAAATCAATGTATGTCTGTGTGCATGTACTTTATAGATGACTAAACCATTCATCCAATCATCATGAAACTTTTGGACACTGGCAACTTTTTTTCTAAATTTATCACTCATGGGGCGCCGGGGACCCATAATGTCATTATTTGCTTATATGAGCTATATAAAATTTAGTTTCAGCGCTAGCTACTGTGTAAATTGATGGATCTTAACCAAACTTTGTATATAAAAATTTGATAGCCAATATTAAAACACTAAAGGGAACTGAACTCCTAATAGTCATTCCTTCGGGGCTGGGGGCCCAAAAAATTCTTTTTCTTTAAATGTTTAAGATTGTATTCACCATTCAATTATTAACAATATTGACAACTAATGACACATGTATCCATTATTATACAGATTGAAATGAACAGGTATTTTGAACTTTATATCTTGCACTGAATGGGCCCTGGGGGCCTTAATGTCGTTTTTTGCTAATGTGAGCTATATAAAAATTAGTTTTTGCGTTAGCTACTGAATAAATGAATGGATTTTAACCAAAATTTGCATACAAAAACTTAGTAGCCCATATTGACATAATTAAGGTTTCTGAACTTCTAATGTCAATATATTCGGTGCCGGGGGCCCCAAATGTCTTTTCTTCGTATAAGTTTAAGATATTTTTCCCCATTCAATTTTTCACGATCTTGAGGAATATATCTATGATGAAACTGAATTAAATGAACAGGTTTTTGAAATTGACACCTTTCACTAAAGGGGCCCCTAAATGTCGTTTTTTTCCTTATATTAGCTGTATAAAAATTAGTATTCGCGTTAAATACTGAGAATATTAATGGATCTTGACCCATCTTAATATATAAAAACTTAAGGGTCTATATTTTTATTACTATAGGGTACTGAACTCCTAATTTTCATTCCCTTGGGGCAGGGGGCCCAAAATTTCATTTTTAGTAAATGTTCAATATTTTATCGTTCATTCAATATTGAGACATATAAATAAATGTATGTATTTTGAAATTTATTCAAATTAACATGTCTTTCGCACTTTATTTCTTGCAATAATTAGGCCCTGGGGCCAATAATGTAGTTTTTTGCTTATATGAGGTATATAAAAATAGGTTTATGCGTTAGCTACCGAGTAAATTAATGGACCTTAACCAAAATTTGTATACAAAAACTTGGTAGCCGATATTAAAATACTATAGGGCGCAGAAATTCAAATTGTCATTCCTTCGGGGCCTGGGACCCCAAATGTCTTTTCTTCGTATATGTTTGAGATAGTTTTCCCCCTTTAATTTTTCACGATCTTAAGGAATATATCTATGAGGAAACTGAATTAAAATGAACAACATTTTTTAAATTGAAATCTTTCACCGAATGGGCCCAGGGCCCCTAAATTTCGTTTTTTTCATTATATTAGCTGTATAAAAATTAGTATTAGCGTAACATTCTGAAAAAGTTAATAGGTCTTGACCCATCTTAGTATATAAAAACTCGAGGGTCTATATCTTATTACTATAGGGCACTGAACTCGTAATTTTCTTTTCCTCGGGGCAGGGGGCCCAAAATGTATGTTTAATATTTTATCATACAGTCAAATTTTACCAATATTGAGAAATATAAATAAATTTATGCATTTTGAAATTAATTCAAATGAACATGTGTTTCGCACTTTATTTCTTGCAATAACTGGACCCTCTAGCCCTTACTGTCGTTTTTTGCTTATACGAACTATATAAAAATTAGTTTATGCGTTAGCTACTGAGTAAATGATTGGATATTAACCAAATTTTGTATAAAAAACTTGGTAGCCCATATTAAAATACTCAAGGTTTTTGAACTTCTAATGACATTTTCTTCGGTGACGGAGGGCCCCAAATGTCTTTTTTCATATATGTTTAAGATATTTTTGCCATTCACTTTTTAACGATTTTGATAAATATATCCATGATGAAACTGAATTGAAATGTAAAGGTTTTTGAAATTGACATCTCGCAGCGAAAAAGCCCGGGGCCCCTTTATGTAGTTTTATTCACTATATTAGCTATATTAAAATTAGTTTAAGCGTTAGATAATGAGAAAATAAATGGATTTTGACTAAAGTTAGTATATAAAAAGTTAAGAACCTATAATATATTACTATAGGGCACTGAACTCCTAATGTCCATTCCCTCGGAGCTGGGGGCCCCAAATGTCATTTTTACTGCACGGTAACAATTTAATTCCCCATTCAATTTTACACGATATTGAGAAATTTAGCTTGAGTACAATGGCAATAAAAAAATTAAATTATCACTCATTTTTTTGCTGGGCCTCTTAATATCTTTTTTCCTTTTGTACGTTTTTAATTATTAATTTATTTAACAGTTTGCTATTAAACTTGGACTTTTTTTCTCACTTCCCCGAAGGTTTATGGCATAATTCTTTTAAAACATACCAATCTTTGGTTTCTTTCAATTTATTCATTTTTAAAGAGATCGTTGCAACGCACGACGGGTCTGCTAGTTAAAAATAAAATGTACCATTTATTAAAAGCTGTCCTATTATTTTTGGGGGTCGGCTTGCTATTGGGTTATACACTTTTAGTACTTTTCTCTTCCAAATGTCTATGTGCCAAATTTCAACTCGATAGCATTACTGGAAATGGGTCATTTTTGACTTTTGTTTTTTCCGCCCGCCCGCGAAAGACAGAGATCACGACATAGATCACGACAGAGAGAGATGACGACAACATTTTGAAGTTAATAATATTAATATAAGGGATTTTTTTTAAAAATGAAATGTATAAATGAATAATATTTCAATTTAGAATATTGTTTTGTTTTTACATTAAAATATTGTTTCTTTTTAGAATATTGAGTTTATATTTAAAATATTTTATTCATTATAAAAATATTGCGTTTAAACTGAGAATATTGTTATGTTTTCCTTTTGTTTTGACATTAAAATGTTTCTTATATTTCGAATAGTTACAGGTCGTCCAGCTGTTGCTCGATATGGACATCATGAGTTTCTGGGATTCGTCCAGTATTGGGAGCCACGAAATGAAAGTTGAGTTGAGGGTCCGACTGTGATGTGACGTAAATAGGCCTAGTAGTGACCAGTAGGTGTAGCATCAAAACCACCTGTGTAGAAGTAGCCAGTGGTCCCATGTGACGTGGGAAAAACAAAAATAGCCTACAAGAAGGAAATATGAAGACTTATAAAAACAATTTGTTTAAATCGATCTTTATCACCACCAACTAAAATTAAGTACTTAATTTATGAAATTTTCCACCATTGCATTATTCGCAGTATTCCAACTACTAAGGCCTTCAAGACTACACTTAAAACACATCTCTTCAAACTTTACTTTCAAAACTAATTAAACAACAATAAAACATTTCTTTAAATAATAAACGTATGTTTACATACACCGTAATGTAATTATATGTTGCAGTTAGGATATGCATGTTAAAATTGAATGCATTGATTATTATCTGCATTACTATTTTTATGTAAAGCTTTGTGAGCCGAGTTACTTGCTGGGGTACTGCCTTAAAGAAATTAACAAATTATTATTATGATTATTATTTACAGGCAAACAAAAATTATAATGAGATATTTATTGTTTCGAATTCTAATAAAATGTATCCTAAATACCCTGTTTATGAAAGATGGATATATCATCATGTAAGTAAAGAAGAGTCAACATATATTTAAAGTTAATATTTATCATTTCTATGGTGTTCATTTTTATTTTGATGACTGTTCCTACACACAATATGCAAATTCAAACTTTGAAGAAATATTATGTAAATACTTTAGCACGGGGTTGTACTTTTGAATTTTCAAACATTCATATTTCTATTCTTAAACAATGTCTATTTAAATTTTTTACCGAAAGACGCCAATTGTATAAATTTAATATTCATTTTCTTTAGACTTAACATATCTTGTATAATTTATGTTTTAAAAAATTGCTTATATAGTAATAAATGCATTTTTATATTATTTTAAAAAAACATTCCAGTAGTAGCCACTTCCTAGATTTAATTTGATGAAATAAGGAGGATAACTTCGCATACAATTATGGTTCACGCTTAATTAATGAGTCTTCATTTCGATCTCTCTGTTTTGATTAGTTGAAAAGAAGATATTGTCGCTCCTTTTTTTGCTTTGAAAATTCTAAAAACAAATTTGATAAAACATGTACATTTTAAATGCTGACAGATTCTTTAAAAAAATTATCTTATTAAAAATAATTCTTTTTATCTTTGTTAACTTGCCTGGTTTTACTATCCCAAAAATCTCTCCCCAGAAACGTGTTTATCGTGACAGCTTCAACTAGTTACAAGACGATGTCTGCTGGTCGTCCTTGCTGTGAAATAATAACGCACATGAAAATGGACTTTCGAGCTGGATCATTAGCTATGGTCTTGTAAATTAATTCACCTATATCGTGGCGGAATGTCTACAACTGTCTTTGTCTAAGAGATGAGACATAACGCTAACAAGCGGAACAGACTAATGAAGCAGAATGAAATTTAAAAAAAAATTAGTAATATGCGAGTCCAAGCGTGGACATTTAAAGTTGCTTTATCATATATTTGCGCTATAAAAACCAGCGACGAAATGTGCACTTTCTAATCGTTACCTCCTTCTTAAATTTCGATATTTATTTACTATTAATCATCGTCTCCCTTTCTAGCAACAGAAGAATGTATCTATAACAAAATTTTTGTTAGATTAAGCTTATTAATTGCTAAAACAGAATTGATATAAACATAAATTAACCAAATTGTTTGTTCACTTTAAATTATTTTTGTTTAAATTATTATATAATATATATTAACACTTAGTCTTAAAAATAGTACTTTAATTGTGTTGAAATAAACTATTTTTTACTATGCATAGTAGACAACAATACAAATTTGAAGTCTTAAAACAACAGATACTAATTTCTATAGAGACAAAAGTAAATATTTGTCAAATTGCAAAAGCTCAAACAACTGAAACATTTACATGTTTAAAATTTCAGCCATTACTATCATTTAAGAAAGATATGTGTTATGGGCCATATACATTTGTGCTTATGAAAAATACTAATAAACCCATACATGCCTATAGCTATATAAATTAAACATTTTGCTTTTTAAACAAGTATAGTCCAATTTAAAACAATTAAAGTGCTATACACATTCTTAGGTTAGAAAAGAACATTCTTAAAATATTCTTTAATTTTTATTTTCAGGAAATTTTAGAACCTAAATATTGTTTTTATTTATTCTGATGTACTATGTATTTAGTGCTATCCGCAGCCATAAGAGTAAAATCAAAATTCTCTCTCTTTGTGTGTGTGTGTGTGTCTCTGACTCTCTCCCCCCCCCTCTCTCTCTCTCTCTCATACAAATACACACATATACAGAGAGAGAGAGAGAGAGAGAGAGAGATACACATACAAAATAATTACCAGAATGACATTTTAGAATGTTAAAAAGTGGAAACAATAATAGACATGACATTATTTATGAAAAGTTCTTTTTAACGATGGCGGAAAGTGTAGCCTAATTAAATTCTGAATATGGCTAAAAATGACTGAGCTTGACGAATCCATCAGACACAGTGAGTGTAAAGTCCTCGTTCAGTCTCAAGTCACGTTTTTAATCTTTCTTTTGGACAGACTTACTTCAGTTACGTAAATAACGTACTGTAAATCACCATATATAAATCAGTAACTGCATACATAGATTTCAATGAGACTTACTTCATCGAGTCATGTTGACACGTGTAAACACTGAAACTTAATTAAATGGCTTTTGAGATTTATCCTGGAAAAGGTGGTTCCATGTTTGGATTTCTCTTAACAGAACCTCTCCATAGATGTCAGCTTTAATATTGATTCAATGGTTTTGATTCTCTTATCTTCAGTCTGACTTACTTACTCATGTACTGATGTTCAAACTTTTGAGCTACGTTTAGTCAAGTTCTACCATTTATGATTTCTATAACTTTATTTAATTTTCTTTTCTTTTTTTTAAATCCTTAAATTGGAGCAGATGCCATCCAAAATTTATTGTCCTCCACACAGCAGATTTCTTGGAATACAGCATTCCTCTCCTCTCATTAAATGAGTTTTGCCCTGTGTGTATACCACGTTACACACGTTGGCCACTACAACCATCAAATTAGATAAAATGCGACACCGAAATCTCTTTGTAGACCTAGAGCGAAATACAGTCGATAATTTAATTTTCTTTGTTTTAATTTCCATGTAAGGCGCTGTGAGCCCGGTTCCTTACTGGGATACAGCGCTATATAAATTATCAATTATTATTATTTATAATAAAAACACTATTCAGTGTTGTTTTTCTCAATGGTGCAGTCCTTTTTGAAAACGTCTATATCTACGATTTGTAAGTAGCTTACAACAAACGTTTTTCTCCAGTAGCGCGCTGGACTACCGAACCGACACAGAAGAGAGTCACGGGTTCTATTCTCGGTGTTGGCAAGGCCCCCGGAGCATTGTGCTAGCCACACAATCCCTTGCTCGTGAGTGGTGGCTAAATAAAATGCGTGAACGCTACTTCACACGCCCCATAGTCCGTCATGGACTGGAAATGGGTTTATTATGAATGACTATGACGATATTTTCATATAAGTATTCGACAAAATAAATTAGAACTGATATCCAATGAGTTTTATTTAAGTAGAAGACTTTATTTGAAGTATCTTTGTCATTTGTTGCTAATTTATGGATCTTAGGCAGGGTCATGGTTCTTAGTAAACATTCTAGACAGAAAGACACCTGCCTCTTGGAGTCCTAGTTGGTTGGGATTGGGAGTGAGTTCTCAGCAGAGTTGCTTTGGATCTCTGTAGTCTGAATCTTTGGTAACCACCCCATCTCACCTTACTTGTTAATTTTGTAGTTACATGTGGATATTGATAATAACATCTTCCTGTAGAATTACTGTACCAACGACTTTGGCCTGAAATCTGCTCGTCAAGAAAAGAAAATAGACAGCTCAGCTGGAGATACGGTCTGCTGTCTGACATCTTTTTTTTTAAACTGTTCACACCGCCAACTTCGTGATACCTTATAAAAACAGATTTCAATTTTGTTTTTTAAAATTCATTTTATTATACGACTGATTTTTCTCTCTCTCTCTCTCTCTCATATATCTTTGCAATAACACGTGTTGTTATATCCCGACTTATATAAATTACATTCTCAGATAACTGTACCTCTACAAACATCACAACCAGATATAAAATTATAGTTAAATTATAAGAATGGCGATCTATAAAGCAATTCTCCCATAACCTCACTGCACCATTACGTATAAAAAATATAAAACACTTTTCTCTATAAAATTAAATGTAAACTTATCGCTTTCACTATTAGTGTTAACACAAGTTTATTTCAACCAACACATTTAGTCATATCTTGTGATAGTACTTATTTACTTATTCAAAAATTGTATTAAGATATTATATTGAAACCCGAAAATGATTGTATGATGCCAGTTTTAACATCATTTAGCACAAGTCAATTTGTGGCAGTTTCTCGGATGGGTCGGGGACTGTGAATCCCGTATCTTCCACACGACCATACCCACGACAACAAGCGCCCCGAACACTATTGCCCCGGCAATAATAAGTCCCGTGGCCACGTTCGACAATCCGTGTTCATCGCCGCTCTGATCCGACACATCGGACCCCGCCGGCTCCCCGCCCACGCTCACGCCGGCGTCACACAGTTCCAGGCATCTCGTCATGATGAGCTCACCGCCGACCGGCTTCAGCGTCAGCTCCATCATCTGGGTCGTCTCCCAGGACGTCAGGTCGCTGTCCTCCTCACACGACACCATGGCGTTGACGGTGCACTCACTGACGTCCTGGCACATGCTGGTGCTGCAGGACACGGCCTTGCTGGCAGGGAGACATGACATCACACCGTCGGAGTCGTTGCGGAGAGCGATGCTCCTAGGGATGATCTCCGTGGTGCCGAGGACCGGATTGATGCGGACGATGAAGCTGTGCGGCTCAACAGTGAAACACACCTTGTTCTGGACTCTGGAACAAAATAAGCACAATACTAAGACTGCGTCATGTTATATTCTGTTATAAAAATCATTTTCATTCTTATTTAAGCTGAAATGGTTTCTTTAATATCTTTTGGATATATTTTGGATATATATTTTCTAAAGAATCATGCACTTCTTTATAGGGGAGGCTATAAGTATAAATGGTTTACAAAATGTAGGTAAAATAGGATTACTCCCCTTGAATTAAAATCTTATTTATCGAGTACCGTTATGTACAAAGAGTCAAATAAATTTATTTCAGAAGTTACCTATCCCTGTATCCATATTAAAATAGCGTTAGATGGGTGCTTCTATTTCAATCATACAAACATTTTAGAAAGGATTAAGTAGTAATTCTTTACATAAATGTAAAAAAAAATCATTTACCTTGTGAAAATAAAATAATAGGAAATGTAATTAATTATTTTTAAAAAGGGAATGGGAATATTTATTATATTATAGGACGAAAAAAATATTGTACATTAATGTAACCGAACAAAAATCAACTAATATGTATATTGCAAAAATGTAATTTGCCCATAAACGCGCATAAACGCGTTATGGTTCAGGATTTTTCAATAAATATTAGGGCTTCTTTTCTTCATTTTTTTGTGAGAATTTCAAATGAGCTTAAATTGTTGGCACTTCCTCCATTTAACCGTCCCATAAATTCAAATTTAACCCCAGCCCCACCCCACCCCCTACCAAAAAAAAACCAACAAACAAACAAACAAAACTGTTTCATTAATAGTTAAAGGCAAACGTAAACGCTTCCAGCAAGCAGTGCTGGCAAATGAACTATTTTCTACGCATCAAACTAATCTAAAACGCTTACAAACATTATCATGCCAACGTTTTTTACGACTCTTTGTAAATGGTTATCATAGCGTGGCCAACGAGTTCTTAAAGATGCATTAAGACAGTGAGAATATGCATTGAACTAAGTCATTTGGCATGGTACCTGAACACTCGGATTCCTTAATGTATTCCAAAAGAAGAGTTTTTTAATATAATGATAGGCAATGAAACCTGCACAGATTTACTTCAGCGTTGGAGTTCGTTACAGTTTCTACAGAACCTAGATGTGTACCGATGCACATCGGTTATTTCTATAATTATCCAGCTCTAAGACGCGGTGAACCGAGAGACGCAGCGCTGCATTTGACACATTGCTACAGTTTACAAGCGCACGAATAAATATTATTTATGTACCAAAAAGATACACCGCTCTAACTCACCGTGAGATAATGTTACGCAATATGTTTAGTTTTAGGTTCTTTTTTTTTAAATCTTTTTTTTTCAGTGTCAAAAAGAAAGAATAAATAGTTATGAAATATTATGTCTTTCAACTTCCACAAAACAAACAAATACTAAAAAGAAAATAATTACGTTTGTTACTTTATTGAAATTATAACTATTACGTATTTTTCTCCTTCTAAATATAATTTTTATTTCATTATATAAAATCAGTTTACAAATAATTTACAAGCACAATTATCTGTTTCTTTTAAAATATTTTTTCTTCAATTTATGACACACAAATAGTACATGTATATATTTTATAGTTGATTTTAAGAGAGAGCTAGAACTAAAATATACAAAATTGCGGGACTAACTTACAAGTTGATATTGGTGTCATCAAGGTTGATCTCAGTGGTCCCCTCTGATTTCGTCCTGGCATCCTTGTGTGTGAAGATAAACGTGAGCATGGAGAGCTGAGAACTCACCGAGGCAACACTCAGAGCGAGGACAAACAAAGCAGCTGGCCACATCCTTGATGCAGCGATTAAAACAATTGCAATATTTACAACTATGAACAAATATATTATAAATACAGTTTTCAAGTTAAAGTAGTAGGTAATAAGTTGTTTACGAATTCATGCAATTTGTCACCTTTGATGAATGCATGATTTAAGTGTCATTATCATAGGTGATGTCTTTGAAGATGAATCATATTAAAGAATGCCAGTTAGACATTAAAGGTATAATGTTCCGATGATAAAGTAACATGGTCCGGCGCTATCAAGAGATCTGGGTGACAGATTTCTGAAGTACACTTTCTGAAGAAATGATCCTTGAAACAAATTTATTAGTTAATGTTTTTTGTAATTGTATAACGCAGCTATAATAGCTATGACTCAATAGAATATAAATATTGTCTATGTATTATAAAAGCATACTTATTTTGGAAAAGGCATAAATTTATATTTCAATCACAGTGAATATAGAAATAAAAGTAATCTATCTCAAAACTCCTTTGTGTTAACTTTAACATCCTCTGGATTTTAACTACAATCTTTGCAAACACATAAATAATGCAAAAATTAATTTTCCAAACCTATAATTAGTTTTCGAAACTCGTTATATCCAAAAAAAGTACGAAAATCATTTTTAGAGAAATATTAAGTTCTAACAGAAATATTAAACAAATTAAAAATCATATCTTTTAATAAAAACACGAGAAAATAAAAATGTTTCTCCTACCTTTTAGTTCTGGTGACACATTACACCCCAGGACCGTGTTGAATACTGTGACGGTCTGAGATATTGGAACACCACTAATGATTGCCTGTGAGACGGAGGCTGTCTATGGCTCGTTGAATTCAGGTCTTACTCCAAGGTCAAAGTGAAATGTCTGTTAGGTTTAATTATTTCTATAAACATCTTCTCTTTAGGGGAAAAAAAACACAATTTTCGTCAATGTAAAAGAGTTAAAGACGTAATTCAATTGATGATGTTTAAGAGATGTATCATTGATGAGAGTCAAGAGTTGACCAAACATCATAACTCCTGTCACTATGGGACTTCTAAATCCACGACAGAAAGTGGGTAAATCCTGTGGTTGCTGTTTTAAAAAAGGGCATTGTCAACGAAATTCAACAGGATTTATTTTTAAGTCAAAGAAATTCCATCCAGATGATATTAAGATCACTGTTGTCCTTGGAATTGGCTAAAATAAAGGCTTGTCATTTAGGCCAGTTCTTCTCAAACTTTTTAGAGTTGCGGACCGGCAGGAATTTTTTCCATTGCACCAGGGACCGGTGAACTATTTTCCCTTTACTGACGTGGTAGTGAAATGACCTTTCTTGGTAAATTCTGCGGACCGGCATCGGCTTCCCCACGGACCGTCACCGGTCCGCGGACCACCACTTTGAGAAGCACTGATTTAGGCTATACATTGTTGAAACTCGCTGGCAGAGGTTTTCCTTTTTACCATGGAGTCAAGAAGTTATCAATAAATTAAAATGAATCACCTTTAAAGCATATTCGTTATCACAAGTGGTTTTGTGCTACTTGTTAAAATATCGCCTGCAATAAATTAAAACTTTTTTAAGGAATGTGTTGTCTTTTTAAAAATTATGACATGCTATAGAGTTTTTCAAAAGTACAAAGTAGAGTCTCGGTTGTGTACTGGTTAATATTCATGCAGCCAATGCCATAAAAAATCTTTCTAATGACGAACCTAAATACACGTTAAACTGATTTGATTCATACCTGAACTTCGTTTTTTTTCTCGGGATCAACACATTTAATTTGACCGCCACCTTAAATTAATTTAATTACACTAAATCAATATAAATGTCAAAGCTTTTTGGTTAATTTCACCTTTTTGTAGTTGTTTGTAATATATATATATATATATATATATATATATATATATATATATATATATATATATATATATATATATATATATATACTAGTTACAAAGCCCGCCCAAGGACGGGAATAAGTGTAGGGTGACCTGTGAAGTTCATGGACGCTATGTTTTGGTAGTTGTTATGCTGAAGCGTTTGCAGGACGTTGTCGTCGCAGGGCAAGGGATGTGGACAACAACAACAACAACAGCAAAAACAACAAAAACAGCAAAAACAACAACAACAACAACAGCAACAACAAAACAACAAAACAAAAACAAAACAACAACAGCAACAACAACAAAACAAAAACAAAACAAAAACAATAAAACAACAACAACAAAACAACAACTACAACAGCAACAACAACAAAACAACAACAATAACAACAACCACAAAACAACAACAACAAAACAACAACAAAAAACAACAACAACAAAACAACAACAACAATAACAGCAACAAAAAACAAACAACACTTCAAACTCTTGCCACTATCCCCCAGGACCATGAAGGAAAAAGCATTTAACAGAATTGTCATTGAAATAAGCGGCAGGCATCACTTCAAGATGGGAACAACATACTGAATTATGACAAAAAAACTGCACCAAAAATAACTCGTTTTTAACGTCCGCGAAATATGTAAATTTTTCTCCGCTAGTGATTGGCTGTAGAAGTCATATGTGTTTGAGGGACCAATCGCTATAGATCAGTGGTCCCCAACCTGGGGTCCGCGGACCACTAGTGGTCCGCGGAGATGTGCCTGGTGGTCCGCGAGCAAAGGAATTTTTTTTACTGTGGTGTATTTCTCTAAGCATTGTGCGTCTTTCAACTCTTTCCATACACGAGATGGAAAAGCTTTTTACCCGTTTTGGCGGCACCACGTCCAAAGAACATCAATTACACATAGCGCAGAGCGGACAACCGCCCTGGATTAAAAGATAAACCCATGAAGTATTTTGAAAGGAAGAAACTGGAACACGAAGAACAGACGAAATTTCTAAGGGCCACCACATCAGTAAATGAGATTGCACTGATAGCTTCATTTTTGGTGGCTAAAGGCATTGCTAAGGCTAAAAAGCCTTATACTATCGGTGAAGAATGAATCTTGCCCTCTGCTAAAGACATTTGCCGTGAACTTCAAGGATAGGCTGCTGTTAAAAAGATAGCTCATGTGTCATTGTCGGCTACCACTGTAACTAGGCGCATTGAGGAAATAGCCGAAGATATTGAGATACAATTGTTGGAGAGCATTAATTCATCACCGTGGTACGCACTCCAGGTTGACGAATCTACAGACATCGACAACAAGGCAATACTACTTGTTTATGTGAGATATATTTATCATGAGGATGTACATGAGTATTTGTTATGCGCTCTATCTTTGTCAACCAACACCACGGGAGCTAAACTGTTCAAGTCATTGGATGGTTCTATGTCAGAACACCTAAAATGGTCTTGTAGTGTCAGCATCTGCACAGATGGAGCTGCTGCTATGACCGGACGACATTCTGGTTTAACAGCTCGGATTAAGGAGGTTGCACCTGAGTGTGAATCTAAGCATTGTATCATTCACAGGGAAGTGTTGGCAAGACGAAAAATGTCACAGTTTATTGATTGATGTCATGAAAATTATTAACCTAATAACCACATCAAGGCACACGCCCTTAACCCACGCCTGTTTGAGCAGCTTTGTGAGGAGATAGACGCAGAGCACCGATGCCTTTTTTTGTACACAGAAATAAGATGGTTGTACAGAGGAAAATCGCTAAACAGAGTATATGAATTACGAGAGCCATTGCAAAGATTTCTCTCAGAAAAGAAGTCACCGCTGGCAGCACATTTCAATGACAAGGTATGGGTCGCAAAATTTGCTTTGTGATATATTCAGCCAGCTCAATGAACTCAATCTGTCTCTTCAGGGGAAAATGACAACTGTTTTCAAGTTGGCTTACAAAGTAGCTGCATTTAAAGCCAAACTGGAGTTGTGGGAACGGCGAGTGAACAAAGGCATTTTGGATATGTTTCAAACATTAGCGGGGATTCTAGGCGAGCCTGAGCCTGAACACTCTTTGTAACAGTTAGTGCACGATCACCTGTCTGCTTTTAAAAGAGTTTGAGTGCTACTTCACAACCACAAAATACCCAAGAACTGGTAGGGACTGGATTCGTGAGCAATTTGTCAACAAACCAGACGAGTCTAGCATGACTGTGCAAGAAGAAGTTGAAGTGCTCGAGATTGCAAATGACGGTGGCCTTAAATCTACGTTCGAGAAAACAACTCTTCATGTCTTCTGGATTAAAGTCATGGTGGACTATCCTGAGATTGCCACCAAAGCAATTAAATCCCTATTGCCATCTCCGACATCCTATCTGTGTGAAGCGGGGTTTTCTGCAGTGACAGCAACGAAGACAAAACAACGGAAGAAAATGGACATACGCAGCACACTTCGGGTGTCATTGTCTCCCATTACTCCCAGATGGAACCGTCTCGTTGCAGAAAAACAAGCTCAGGTTTCTCATTGATTTAACATTCTAGTAAATTAAAATAGTAAATAATGTTTTATTCACTTTTTGTGTAACTGTATTTTATTTTAAAGGCATGTTTAAGTACAATTAAATTAAAGCTATAAACTTAAAACAATCTTAAATACCTGTATAAACAATCAAAGCAGCCGCAAACCCTACCCCCCCCCACATCCCCACCCCACCCATAACAACCCACCCCCAGGTTAGTGGGGGGTTATGGGGGTTATCAAACTTTTAGTGGTCCGCGGCGTTAAAAAGGTTGGAGACCACTGCTATAGATGACGGGACAGAACGGACAGAACTTTTCCTTTTATTATAAAGGATATGTATTCCCCGATATATATATGATATTTTTTGTATTTGTTACGCTACGTCCGAAAGCTCGATTTTCAGTGTGACTTTGACCGTGTTCTAGGATGCCCAGGCGGCCCCTTCAGAGGAGACCGTTCCGGGGGTTGAGGGTGTCCAAGCTGTTGGTTTGGGTGGGGGGGGGGTTACAGAGTTGCCAGAACCTGAGCCGTCTTTACGCCATTTTCGGCCCCCAAGCCCCTCCCCCGCAGGAATAAAGAAATAAATATACATAATATATATAAATAAACATATTCCCATGGGGCTCCTATGCTCGTGGGCCCCCGGACAAATGCCCAACGGGCCTATGCGTTAAGACGGCCCTGGCAGGAAGGGTTCCCCGGGGAGACCAATAAAGAGAGAGCATTGTGCTCAGGGCTGCTGACTTTCTTCCACATGTAGGTTATTGAGTTCGAAAGAACAACATCCCTTATGTATCATGGTCAATTATATATTAAAAATGTCTCATAATTAAATATATGGCTTTATATGATGTTTTAGTTATTAAAATGAAAATAATTGTTAGATGTAGATAAAAACATTTTGTTCAAATCAAATTACTAAATTAATTTTCATAAATAGGGTGAAATCTTTAAACAATTTGTTTTCCTGATATGTGTATATTTTGTATAAGTTGATTGTTCATTAGCATTTAATTATATTCAATTGATTTACATAAAATAAAATAATCAAGATCTCACGGAGAGTAGCGATGACGTTGTATGGTTTAATTGCCTGGAGTTGTAGACATCATATTTACTTAAGAATAGAAGAAAAGGAAATCGTTATTGCAATATTTAATTAAATAAGGTATTTTAATAAAACAAGAAAATTTGTAATTGGTATCATTTGTAAACACGTGTATAAACAAGTAAACCTTTATTATACGTTTTAATCAAGGGTCTCTTGTGAACATTACACATGATTATTTAAAGAGTTCCATTTCCTGCCATAATCTATATATATATAAATGAAAGTATGTCTGTGTGTGTGTCTGTGTGCATGTCTTTTATAGCTGACTAAACCATTCACCCGATCACCATGAAACTTTTGGAGACTGTTGAGTACGCTCCCGGGATGGTAACTGGCAACGATTTTTCTCAATTTAACACTCATGGGGCACAGGGGGCCCATAATGTCATTTGTTACTTATATGTGCTACATAAAAATTAGTTTATGTGTTAGCTACTGAGTGAATGAATAGATCTTAACCAAACTTTAATTAAAAAAAACGTGGCAGCCCCTATTAAAAAACTTAAAGGCACTTAACTTCTAATGTCAATTTCTTCGGGGCTAGGGGCCCCAAATGCCATTTTTTCGTATATGTTTAATATATTTTTCCTATTCACTTTTTAAAGATCTTGACAAATATATCCATGATGAAACTAAATTAAAATGAACAGGCTTTTGAAATTGACATCTTGCATCGAATATGCCCGGGGGCCCCTTAATGCCATTTTATCCCTATATTAGCTAGATAAAAAGTAGTTAGATAATGAGAAAAGAACTGGATTTTGACCAAACTTAGTATATAAAAACTTAAGAGCCTGCTATAGGGCACTGAACTCCTAATGTCCATTACTTCGGAGCTGGGGGCCCCAAACGTTATTTTTTTTACTGATCGTTTATAATAGGGAGACCGTCAAAAACGGCCTCGGACAAAACGGCTCCAAACAAATTAATTAATTTTTTAAACAAAAAATTTAAACTTTTTTTTGTTTGCATTTTAAGCTTTTGTCAAACTTTTTACCCTTAAAAATGGTAACATTGTAGAAAAAATTATTGTGATTTTATTATATTACGAGCAACAAAGCCGTCCAAGGACGTTCCGCCACCGTTTTGGTGGCATGTTGTCTAGGAGTAACTTTAGTGATTAGCAGGAGTGACACACTTCAATAGGGGAGCACAGTAATGAATGATTACAATAACAAAAAAAAACTGCACCAAAATAACTTATTTTGAACGTCCGCGTAAATGTTTTCCGTATTGCAATTATATATTTAATTTTTCTCCGCTAGTGATTGGCTGTAGGAGTCTGTAGGAGTTTTAGGGACCAATCGCTATCGATGACCGCAAAGAACATTGCCTTTTATTATATAGGAGATTTCTTGTCAACAAACAACCGTGACTTGGTATCATATCGAGTAAAGGCTATTAAATTCTTTCTTGTGATGTCCTTATTATTGATTCTTGTGAGCTTAACCTGACACTCAATCAGTGAGAAAAAATACGAATATAATATTTTATTGTATTTTTACTATTAGTCCAGGGCCGTTTTGTCGGTGAACCTTATCACTGTATTCCCTATTCAATTTTACACGATATTGAGAAATATTGCTTGAGTACAATGGCAATAAAAAACTAAATTATCACTCATTTGGGGGGCGGGGCCCTAAATATCATTTCTTCTTTTCTAAATTTTTATTTGTTAATTTATTTATCCGTTAGCTATGAAACTTGGACTTTTTTTGCACACTTCCGCGAAGGTTTCTGACATATTATTTTTTAAACATACCAGTCAATGGTTTCTTTAAATTTATTCATTTTTACTGAGATCGTTGCAATGCACGATGGGTCTGCTAGTTTCCTAAATATAAATGTATTTATTTAACAACCATTATTTCAAAACTACAACTCATAACTAATCATTTGAGTTAGGCAATACTCTTCATCGAAATCATAGTAATCAGGAACACTATAATGATTTATTGAAAACTGAATAATTTAACGAATAATATTAATAGGAAAACCAGTCTGTTGGAATATTTTTATTAATAAATGTATATCAACATAAAATATAATTTTTAAAATCATTACATGTGTGCCATGGGCATATCAAGTAATTGAATTGTTATGATACGTCAATCGTAGAAGTTTTCACTAATGCTGTCATTTGGAAACATAATGAATGTGATGGTGAATGTTACGATCAGGATGTTCGACTCTTTTCATGTCCTTAATCTTCCACACAACAAAACCAATCACCAACAACGACCCGGCAACAATTGTGCCAGCGATGATTAAACCAATGGCCAGATCGGATAAGCCCTGATGACCGAGGTCTGGACTGTCATCGACGAATCCACCGTCATGACACATGACGTTACAGCCCTGGAGGACGAGCTCACCATGGCGGTTTAGAAATGAGACCTCGATCTGTGGGATCTTCTCCCACTTGGCGGGCCCCATGGACTGAGCGCAGTCGACGGTGAGGTTGACCTTACACGAACTTCCTGGTGTGCAGACGTGAACTGAAGTGCATTGCTCGGCCTTTTCAGTGGGCATGCAGGAGCTCATGCCTTTAGCGGCAGTGTCCGCTGCTTGAATGTCCTCCACAATCTCCATGTTTCCTGTACTGGGGTCGAGACGAACGTTGAACGACGCACCAGGAGACGCGTGACAAAATATGCTGTCCACCCTAAAATAACAATTTAAATAGTTGAATTAATTGATTTTTTACACCATAGTTTTTACTTTACAAAAACTTAAAACAATAGCTTTCTATATAATATAAATTAATGAGAAATGTATACATATTTTAAGCTGAAATGGTAGTTAATACAGATGCATAAAAACAAAAACGTACACGTTTATAATTCAGATTAATTTTACTATATAATTGTGATATAATATTAAAGGTTCAAGAAATTAAGATAATTTCAAATGAAAACATTCACACACAACTTAACACATTGTAATGTGAAGACAAGTGCTCAATTGTTGTTTTTTTCTATCTGTGTTTCCGTGTTTAATTAAAAAAATGTAAGATAGAAAGAAAGATATTTTTTCCACGTTGTTGGCAGTTGTGGCTAATTAACAAAAGATTTATAGACGGATTCAAAGTGGGAGGGGTGTTGAACATGAACACATAGTGAAGTAAAAATGATGAAAGAGATAGACATCAGTGTGCAGCCGGCAAAAACACTCAGCAACAAAATTGCTGAGCTTTTAAAAACGAATTGATAATAAGCAAGATTCATGACCATGTCCTCATTTCAATCTCTGCACATACAAGTCAAACTCGGTTTCTAATTCAACGTTTCTGGGGGAAAATATATTAATCTATAAATGAGATATTTTTAAAAAGTTTACCTTCAGAAATATTCAGCTCCCTGAATAAGCCGGTATATTCCATAACCAAAGGAAAAATTTCTTAGGCTAACTGGTAGCAATGTATTTAAACCAACCCTCATTAAATTGGTTTTTATAGTTCACTATAGTTCATTGACTAATTTAAGGACTCACTTAACTTCTAAATCCTAAAACACAATTAGACATTACACCTGCTGAAAATTCGTCAACCCCAGTAAACTTTGACAGAAGTAGAAGAAGTGATGAAGATGAGCAGAGTGTTAATATGTTAGTGGGACGATAATAAAGCTTTTTGATAGAATATAGAGAGTCATCTTAATAAAACTGTGATGGTAATTATGTTTTTCTCAATCATCACACAATTTATTTTGTTTTTACTTTCCCGATATCGTTATACCTAAAATTTCCATTAAGTATGACATTTGGTTTTATTTAACTTTAGAAGTACCTTTTTGTCAAAGAGTTTTAAAGTTTTTTTTTAAAATTTATTTACAAACCTTTATGTGATTAAAAATAAATTACATAAGTCATTTACTGGTTTATTAGACTAATTTAAATTCTTGACTTACGTCTTTTGTATAGTAGCGCTTAAAGGAATGTCTTTTGCTCCCCCCACTTGGTCAGGTATCGTAGAGTCCATGTGTAGTGTTATTCTTGATTGTTGATCCTGGCAATAACCTGACAACAGGCACATCATAACTATAAGTAGCTTGGCCATGGACTGTAATGATACAATACGATTTCGATAATTAAAAAAATTTAGTTAATAATTTTGGAAATTAATTACCTAATGGGATAAATGCACCAATGCACAATTAAAAGCCTAAGTTATATGATAATTTATTTGATTGTGCAATACAGTTTTAACAAAATCTCATGCTAGGTAAACATTAATTGAACCAAAATGCTGAGTGCTTTTATTTTTTTTAAAATAGAAATATTTTATAAATGATGTGTCGAGAATTCTATTTATGTTTCAAATCAAAATAATAATCAAGCATATTGAACCTAATATTAAGATATAAACAATGTATTACTCTGAATAATGAAACTTTTAGAAGCAAATATTAGCATGTATCACAAAGTAATAAACTGATACATAGCAAAATAAACATGACTATGAAGATTAAAATCTTTGGTATTTCTCTATTGACTCTATTTTCCTTTCTCTCTTACTTTCTGACTATCTTTCTTATTTATACTATTTCTTCTTTTACTAATCAAAAATATTCTATTTTATAGATAAGGCATGTATTAAACATAATTTTTTTGCAAATTGTACAATACTATACAGTATTAATAAAAACAAAACGGGACTATATGTCCATACCATTGATAAAAATTGCCAGTATGCATTATTATTATATACCTGAAGAATAATTATTTAATCTCATATGTGATTCGCTCAAAATCACAATAAACTTGCAAATAGTCTCTTACTAGCAAACATTCCGGTGCTAATAAACTAGGAATGCTATCGTTGTACGCCTTATTTAAATTACATAGCTATAAACATATTTAAATACAAAATTTGATCTGAAACAGAACAAACAAAGATGATGTACAATAAAATGTAAAAATTTCTTACTTCTAGAATCGTCCTTTGATTGTAGGATGGCTTGATTACATAACATAAAATGTAATTGCATTTATATCATAACAATGTCTTGGCATGTTTGAGATCGTGAGTCCCGGTGTTCCAGTCCAATGTAATTGAAATACTTTCTCCCATGTTCTCATGTCAAGGTAAAGGTGTTAAAGTATCCATTGGAAAAAATGAATTTGTTGGACACGGTTGGTTTCACAGTCAGCCGTCACGCATGGTTATTTTCTCATACAACACCCCTACCCTTCACCTTGTTCAAACAGTTGATATCTTTCGAAAGAGAAATACGTGACCTTAAAGAAATATTATCATGAATTCCGAACACAATATTGTAGGTAGCACAATGTTTTTGAATGTTATAAAAAGAATTGAACATTTTATTATGTTGTTTAATATTTTATTTAAAATCAGGAGATCTCTTTATTCTTTCATGCATTTCATTTTCACTTTGTATTACATGTTTTTGTTTTAAATAGTGATTGTTAACTAAGAGAATTCTTGGAGAGTTGAAGAAAAAAAAATTAAACAAACAAACAAACAAACAAAAAAACAAATCTAAACAAATATTCTGGTCTCTTTGTTATTCTGTAAGGAAAATGTTGGCATAATTTTTTTTATGTAAAGGAGAAAAAAATCATATAGCTAAGTGTTCATTTTATTATTTCTATATAATTGGTCTAATGGACAAATTATTTAAATCACTTCGATAGTAAAAAAAATAAATATATAAAACTTATAAAGATTGTTTACTTTGATTGTTCGGTTTCAACTCCCTAATAATTTTGTTTCTCTATTTCTCTACACAATTCACGTGACTTTAGTGCACGTGAATAAATCATGTCAGTCTTAAGTCATGTATAAAATAAACAGAAGTAAAAAAAAGATTTTTAAAAACCACGTATTTTAGAAGCGGACTAAAAAGAAGAAAATAATTTAAAACTTTGAAGTTCAAGTACTTCGATTTAATATGACTAAAAACGTGTGGCGGGCGCTTATGAGGTTTAACATATGCGGTTCACTCATTCTCTCACTTATAGATCTCTCTTTTGCCTTCTAAATTAGAAATCTTTAATTTTTATACCAAACACCCACCCCACGTTCTTTAGTCATATTAAATCGAAGTACTTGAACTTAAAAGTTTTAAATTATTTTCTTCTTTTTTAGTCCGCTTCTAAAAACGTGGTTTTTAAAAATCTTTTTTTTACTTCTGTTTATTTTATTCTTTTTAGTCCACTTATAACAACCTGGTTTTTAAAAATCTTTTTTTACCTCTATTTATTTTTCCAAACACCTCACAAGCGCCCGCCCAACGTTTTAAAAACATTGTGATGTGGTCACGGGGCGAACTCACGGATGTCAACAAAAGCTGACGGTACATATGCTTTTATATAGACTATAGATAAACTTAAAAGTTCAATAATTTAATAACGGTACATTTGATCGATCTGAAATTTTGATACAATGCATTGTCATCCAAGATCTATCTGTGGTAAAATGTTCAGATCTCTAGGACCATCAGAAGTGGTTCAATTTTACGTTGGCAGATTTGAAAAAATCTTGGACAAACAAACAATGCCCAACGAAAGCGAGTTAATAAAAACGTGGTAATAAAACAAACCCGTAAAAACAAAGTTTTTGACTATAAATCCCTTATATATGAGACATAACTAACAGTATTGATTATTTTCAAACGCTACCAACATTGACAGACTGACACCGAGTGATGTCCCTTGTCTTTCAAAAAATGGGTGGGTGGGACGTGAGGGGGTGTTGGCACGACGGTCGGCGTCAACTCAAACTCACGTGTAAGTGGAAGAAAAAAACAATAACAAAACGTGAATTTGAATTACATACCTCATATAAGGAAAAACTAAAAATGCATTAATTTAATTACGGTACAATCGATCGATCTGACATTTTGATACGATGCATTGTTAGATTAGATGGCCCCGTGTGCCAAATTTCAGCTCGGAGAGAGAGAGAGAGAGAGATATAGAGAGTGAGAGAGAGAGAGAGAGAGAGAGAGAGAGAGAAAGAGAGAGAGAGAGAGAGAGAGAGAGAGAGAGACGCCGGTGAAGTTAATATAAAGGATTTAAAAAGGCAAAGGAGGCTCTACCCCAACAACGACGCGTATATTGACCTTCTATGAACCAGAGCCCAGTTATTTACGGGGGGTCCATGCGTCAAGCTGGTTCCCGACCTTATCTCTTTTGATATACCGAGTTTGTTTGATATGGCGGTGTCGCCTAAATGTGTTCACCGGTCTAAGATATCCATCATGGAAATGTTATCCTGCGCCCGTAGTCATATACCATATTTTACCAGCAGAAGAGAATTGGTTTTTTTTTCAATAAACAAAACCTTAATTTCTTTCTTAAACACAAAAATATTACCTATTTTAAATAAATATAAACAAACTTTAATTTCGGTTAACGGATATAAAAGCTGTCACTTATCACTCGTAATTATATATGAAATACAGCATCTAGATTGTTTACTACTATAGCACATTCAAACAAGGATTTATATGGTAAGTGCGTAACTGAGTTTTCACCCACCTAACGAAAGTGCAAGGCTGGAAACCTTTATGATAATGTGCGTAAATATTGAGTCGCACCTCTCATCACAGTAAATAATGTGTCTCATCTTTTTGATAACACTATTTATTAAGTTGCTGCCCCACACCTTTATTCAAGTCACCGACTCATCTGTCTGTCGGCTATAATTATATTGAGCACTCCCCGATTAGCTATATAGCTTAAATTGGGCAGAGTATTATTCAAATAGATACTTACGAAAACAAGTAAAAGATTATGAGAGATATAATACTTTCACTTATTTGGAGTTGAATAACTTATCTTTCAATCGAATTCTCAAAGGAAGCGCTGCCTATCTGGGCCAAAGACGTTTGTTCCTCAGTTGTCCTGCGTGCTCTCTTCTCTAATATTCTGATTTTATAGAAATTATGTTTCTAATGATAAAAAGATCACTTATAGTGACATTAGGATGTTAAAATTAATTAAGTTTACTTGCAAAGTCTCTTGTTTCTTTCTCTCACAGGCGTGGTAGAGTCAATGTGCAGGAATGTTCTTGTTTGCTGATCTTGGCGATAGCTGAAAGTCTAAAAACTCATATTGACTAATAATAGTTTGGTCTTGGGCGTTGTTAGATAAAACAGTTTTAGAAGTAGCTGTCGTTATGGTAATACCAATGGCATTTTAAAAACCTTTCGCGACCCAAACTTTATGATAACGGAGAAAGAAATGTGAGAAAATAACGTTTTTTAACTTACTGCTATGTTAGGGCCTGGAGATAGAATTTAGAACGTGAGCGCATATGCGTAAATAAACGCGCGCGAACATTTCGTCAATCATTTTTTTTAAATTCCACAAATTAAATAAAACGGAGGGGAGGCCCCTACCCAAACTCCTCCCATTTTTAAAAATATATTTTCAAAAATAGGGGAGGGGTGCCCACCCCCAAAACCCCACGCCCCACACCCTATTTTGTTATTAAATTTAGCTTAGGATTACATTAAAAACAAAGGAAACTCACTCTATTCCATAAAAATATAAGGGGAGCTAACCCAGAATTAATTACTACATATTCCTTTTGGGTCCCTCAAACGATAACGGACCATATTTTATTTTTGGTATAAATATACTACATACTACTTTAATATAACAAAGTTACTCAGTACTATACACAATGTTCCTTCCAAGCCCCGTTGGTCGTGTGCAAAATATACTGCTTTGTGAGGTCCGTCAGATATCTGTGCGATCTATTCACTATGTACAGGAAATTTTAAATTTAAATAAAAGTAGTATTATACATTACAATTAATGCCCATATTATTATGAAACTGTTTGTATCCCAAACAATATTATTGAGCAATGGCAGTGATGTCTTAAATTCATGCATTGACTTATTGTATTTTTAATAAATGTCTTATATCTTTTTACAATAAATTTGTCCTTTCAGGACTTGGGGTTGAACCATGAACATAAGATTGTTAGAATAACACTTTCCATTGGGTTTATCCCAGAAACTTGCATAGCCATATCATCTGTACTTGAAAGTTTTATTGAGGTGAGTGATCTGTTTAACTTATGAATGATAGTAATTCAACAGGTAAAGAAAACACACAGCTGAAGAAGTAGAACGTGTTTGTCACATGTGATTAACATAATTTTGTGACGTAAGGTCACGTGTATAAGAAACGCGGGAAGAAAGGAGCATTTCTATTGGTTGAAAGTTTTGGGCGAAAAGTTGTGTATAGATTTCCGTCGAGGAAAGATGTATGGTGTATGCCTCAGGATTTCCACGTTATATTACCTCAAATGATATATGTGTGTACATAATATATATATATTAAAGTTGTTTTGGATAAACGAATTCTTCGGTGAATTATTGTGCACAAGATTATTTACTGTGAGAACGCCTACATAAAGAGTTACATATAGTTATCGTTACATTGGTGCAGAAGTAAAAGTTCTATGTGAACACAGTACAAGAGATTTTAGAAAGGAGGTTTCGTGGAAATAAGTATTGGATATTTCCAAAAAGGAAAATATTCATTAAAATAAGAAATATTAGCAGCTATCGTATTTTTTGAATATTCAAGTTCGTAAGAAGCTGTGAATAAACTTTTGTGGTTCAATGAAAATACAAGAATATTTCAAAATGGCGGCATACAGGCACATGGTCACGGCGTGCGGTATATACAACTAGGTCGTCTAGTTGGTTTTACGTCACATTCGACGACAGTACAAGTATACTTCACAGTACTGGAATCTGGGTCGTGTAGGCTTACTGAATGGTGACACACGGTGAACATATATAGGTCGTGACGTCAACAAGCTCAATGCTAGTTGATTCCAGGAAATATATGTAAACATAACCTGGAACTTGGAAGGCTATGGACTATTAATTATGAAGTGTGAATTATAAATAAAGGAACGGAATTCTTATCCAATCATTGTGTGAAGAGTTTGATAATTGCAATTTTGGATTAATGGAGTGAACTAAATTGTTTAAAAACTACTCAAAAATTGAAATTTTAACCAAGTGACTTTTATTCAAAACGATTGGACCATTTAATATATTTTGTCAATCTGAGGGAGCGTATATATAAAGTATACTAAAGATCCCGTGTGAGGATTCTTTTTGTTGTCTCATCTTGTCAATACTAGATTTCATGGTTTAGACGTGTCACTTATTTGAACTTAACATTTTGAATTCAAGATTTTTCATTTGGAAGATTTATAACTTTATCAACATATACCTAAATTCCTTACCAAATTGCTTAACTCATATTATTCAATCAAACAAAACATGGATTACTACAAGGAATTCACTGCCATAGCTAAAGAGATCGGACTAAAGAGAAAAGAAATGAGAGATTTCAATGAAGAAAAATTAAGCATTGCAGAAGAAAAAGCAAGAATTGCTGAAGAAAAAGAACAGCTAAGAAAAGCTGAAGAAAAAGAAAATCAAAGAATTGCTGAAGAAAAAGAGAAGCAAAAGCAAAAAGAAGCTGAAGAAAAAGAACAGCTAAGAAAAGCTGAAGAAAAATAAAATCTTATCTTATCTTATCTTATCTGTTTACAGACGCTCCTTCTATACAGAAGATTATTGCGTCCTACGCTTATCTATGGTTTGTGTTTAGTCCTGCATTTTTATTAGAGATTTAAATGTTGATAAAGTGTTGGTTTTCCTGGATTCTTCAGGCAACCCATTCCACGCCCGAATTCCGGACGGGAAGAAGGAAAACTTGTATGTGTTTGTTCTTGCATACGGAATAAGAAAGGTGTTTTTATCCTTATGTCTATCTGAGGGTTGTATTAAGTTATCTTTGTGTTGTATTTCTAAATTAGAATTAATTGCTTTATGTATGATTACTACTTTGCTCTTGGTTCTTCTATCCTCTAGTGTTTCAAGGTTTAATGATTTAACTAATGGTGTTACTCTTGTCAGTTTCGAATATTCTCCAGTAATGAATCTGGCAGCTCTTTTTTGAATTTGCTCTAGTTTATCAATGTTTTCTTTGGTGGATGGGTCCCATACAGAAGATGCATATTCTAGTGCAGGTCTCACCAAAGTGAGGTAGCATTTTAGTTTTATATCTCTATCAAAGAGAGGCTGAAGAAAAAGAAAGGCAAAGACTCATAATTGAAAGTAAAGACAGAGCGGAAAAGAAAGAACTTGAACAACTTGCAATTGATAAGTTAAAACTACAACTTGATTTAAATAGTAGAAGCAAAAATCCTGGTAATGAAACAAATAGAAGGTCAGCACCAAGGGACTCTATCAAAGTAAGAAAATATGATAGCCAGAAAGAAAAAATGGATGTTTATCTAGATTATTTCGAATCCATAATGGCTATGAAAGGCTATAATGAAAAAGATTGGCCAGCACAACTGATGACGCAACTACCTGGAGAAGCATTTGAAGCTTATAATAGTATAGCCAAAGAAGACAAAAGCATATATAAGAATGTCAAAAAGGCACTTCTATGTCATTTCGGAAAGTCAGAAAATGATTATAGAAGAGAATTTCATGAAATGAGAATCAAGATGGACAAAGATCCACAGATCATAGTACATGAAGAACAAGTCAAACTAACAAAATGGCTGGAACTGACAGCAATAGATACGGGCAATGCAAAGGCCATACTAGACATGGTGTTAATTGACAAGTTTTTAGAAAATGCAACACCAACTCTATTCACATATTTAACTGACAAGAAAGTTCGTACTCTAGCAGAGCTAACAAATGCATTACGAACATTCAAAGACTCTCATCCGAATGTGGAAATGGATAAGAGACAAGACATATTTGCAGCTATACAAATTAAAAGTCAAGAAAAAAGGCAAGGTATGAGAAACCAGAGTCTGCCAAACCAAGGCAACAGACAAACTATTTGTTGGTACTATAACAAGCCAGGACATATGGCTAAGCAGTGTTACCACAATAAAGGAAAACCAAATAGGGTGTCACCTAATGACTGCTCTATCAGAAAGAAAATAGAAGAAAGATCAAGACATAGAGATTATGATCAAGAAAGACAATCATGGAGAGAAAGAAATAAGCATAATTCCAGACATAGAGATTATGATCAAGATAGACAATTATGGAGAGAAAAATATAATCATAATTCCAGACACAAAGATTATGATCAAGAAAGACAATCATGAAGAGAAAGAAATAATCATAATTCCATAAATAGAGATTATAATCCAAGCAGAATATCATGGAGAGGCAAATACAATTATGACTCCAGAAAAAGAAATTATGATCAATCAATTCGATCATGGAGAAAGAATGAAAACCAAGACATGAATGATAGAAAAATAATAAAGTTAAATCGAGCACAGACAGAAACTAGTGACATTTTAGCCACTATTAAAAATCAAGTATATGATAAAAGAAATGAAGACCATAGTAGCAGAGAAAGAGATGGTACTAGTGAATCTAAAACCATTTGTGTGAAATCATCTGAATTAGGAAGAACAATTGGTTGTGTATTAAGCAAAATCAAAGACTTTACAGTTAGAGACAATATTTTTCAGATAAAAGTTTCTGACAGTGACTCATCTGGTCGAAATTCTATTGAACTATCAGGAAACAAAAATGACATCTCAAAAGCTAAGAAACTTATTCAAGATGCTGGAATTGATATTATGAATGAACATAATCGAAGTCATGGTTGGTGAATTATTGAACATTTAACAGTCTGAAGAAACATTCAAAGCCGATCGATTTGAATTCATACTCATCAACTGAAGAATGACTATATTGAACTGGGCTATGCTATTAGCCGACTACAAATTTGACATTAAACCTGTGAAGGGAAAGGACAATGTGGTTGCAGACATATTAAGTAGAATGACAATAAATACAGACATTCTGTGAATTCCTAAGTGATAAAAACAGGGACTTTCTTAATATTAGTCTGTGAATTCCTCAATGATAAAACCAGAGACTGTATTAAAAAGACATTCTGTGAATTACTAAATAATAAAATAAGAGACTATATTAACATTAGTCTGTGAAGTCCTAAAGGATAAAAACAGAGACTGTAATTATATTCATATTTTTATTCTTTGAACAATGGACAAGGAACAATGTTTGAATTCCATTGGATTATTAGTTAATTTTAATAATATTGAGTGTTTAAATATTTTAATTACACAAAATTACAGATGTGTTTAAAGTTCCATTTTCATTTTTTCAGCACAGGTAGACTGTTGCAGTCCTACAGATTTTTTCTAATTATTTCTTATGTATAAACCGTTGCAGTCCTACAGATTTTTTCTTATTGATTCTATATCCAGAAGTTGTATGTAAGAAAATGAATGTTCATTGATGATAAATATTTGAATATAGATATAGATTGATTTGATTTTATGAAGACCAAAAATGTTGTATTTCATTTTAAAAAAATTTTAAGGATGGGGGTGAATGTCACATGTGATTAACATAATTTTGTGACTTAAGGTCACGTGTATAAGAAACGCGGGAAGAAAGGAGCATTTCTATTGGTTGAAAGTGTTGGGCGAACAGTTGTGTGTAGATTTCCGTCGAGGAAAGATGTATGGTGTATGCCTCAGGATGTCCACGTTATATTACCTCAAATGATATCTGTGTGTACATAATATATATATATTAAAGTTGTTTTGGATAAACGAATTCTTCAGTGAATTAATGTGCACAAGATTATTTACTGTGAGAACGCCTACATAAAGAGTTACATAAAGTTATCGTTACAGTGTTAGATAAAAAACTAGCAACATATTTTTGTACCAATGGTGATGTTAGTCGGCAGTGGAATAAAGTGCAAGAGGGAAATTACATTTTCCAGTAAATACATTTCCTTTTAAGGCATATCACCTTTATAATGAATGATATTATGATACATGAACTATCACAATAATTATAGCACTGGATGATCCCCTTACCATTCTTGAGACACAAAAGGTGATACATTTTCTATCGTGTGGAAAGGCTCCGGGTTCAAACTCTATTTCAGTTGTACGCCAGTTCAGATTTTAAAAAAAGTGTTACCATGGACATGGTGTTAGCAGCAAGGCAAGTTACAAGAAAAGTGAAAATAACAAAATATGAACCTCTTCTCTATAGTCAGAGACCTGAATAAAGCCTTTGACACAGTCTGCAGAAAAGGGCTGTGAAAGATTGTGGCCAAGTATGGTTGAACAAGAAAGTTTATAGTCATTATAAGGCCGTTTCTTGGCATTATGTGTTTTAAAGATATTTTCAATTTGTCTTTGATTAAGTCCCTTTAATGTGATATAAGTTATTTAGTCTCTTTCTGCTTGTAAAATTAAATCTTCCTCTACAAGTTTATAGTTATACATTTGAATTCTCGCTCATTTTATTTGCATATTTAGGATCATTTAATTTATGCACATTGTGCCAAACCTACCATAAAAGTTTGTAGTGTTTAATATAAAGCCCTAGAAAAAAGCTCTTAAACGTTTGGTTCAAGTTCAAAGTAAACAACTACCTTGCCACCCTTGTCAACAAATAAGAATGGATTCTCCCGCTTCGCGCTGTGACAACGTTATAGTAGCAGATTAAATTAGTCATATAGGATCACATTGTTTGGAATAAGCTTAGAGTGGCGGGAAAGTGGAGGGGCTTGATAACAGACGTCAAAATCATCGACTATTCTTTAAAAATATAAGTAAATATCTACACAAAGTCACTTAAACTTTAGTAGGGGGATCCTCAGGGGAAGCAAATTCAGGGTGACAATAATTGTTCGTTATCCACATATATATAAAGGGCCCCTTTAAACTATAATAGTTCATCTTTACTTACGTCCCTTAGTTATTTTAAAGTATTCTTAATCCCCCTACACCTGACTTACCCTTTTAGGAGTAATTGTTGGCATATAAAAGTATACTTAACACACATAAGTTCATTATAACTTCCCAAACGAATTAAAAACTCTTTAAAAATTAATAAAATAAAGCTTTTTAAAAAAAAATAATGAGATTTTCGATTTGTAAATGGACAGTCTCCATTATTTAAATAATGAGACGGCAATACAGAATTGTGCAAGTCATGATTTTACAATTTCTAAAATATTTCTTTTTTTATTATTGTTTCCAATGTCATGATGAATATTTTATTTTAAAAAAAAATAAGTTCTTCATTTTTAGCATACTAGTTTAAAAGACGATGACCAATGTTGATATATATATTATAATTTTTTACTGTTTTACTTTACAATAGAGATAACTAATGTGTTTAAAATGAGTTGTGACACAGCAAGCAAACAACAACTCCAAGTGATATATCATGAATTTAATTACTTCCTTTTGTTGAATGAACTTTTTAATGGAATTTATTACATTAACAAAAATTCAAAATCAATGCAACATCATCTCGTTCAATGTTGGTGGATAGAATATAAACTAAGCGATGATATATGTTTGCAAGCTGAATAATGATCATTATAAGTACATGGTATAAAATGGTTATACATTAAATTCAATGACTGCATTCAATGAAAAGGTTTTGAAATACTATTACTGACAATTTTATAGATGGTCTAAAATTATAAACATATGTTCAACAATTTCTTATTAAAAAATAATTTCATGTTTTAGTATTGATGAGGTTCTTCTCTCATTATAAATCTGAAACATACGTTTTTTAGCGGATTCATCTTATGAATACCGCTTTACCTTTGAACCTTTCTTCGTTCTTATTCCCTGCTTTTTCGGTCTTGTGCTTTATAATATAGGTATACGCAGGAAAAATCTTTTATAAGATCAAATTTGTTATCCAACATTGGGTAACTTAAAAATAATTTTATACGCTTACTGTTTTTAGAATTCTGCTGTGATCTTATTTACAACGTCATTATTATAATGGTTACTAAATCTCACGATAATGGATGTAACATATGTGGTAGTGATAAAGAGAGTGAGGATCAGGCCAGCAAGAAATGGCAAAAAAAATGACTTTGACTCTGAATATGTTGAAAGAAAGTGCTCAAGATATAATGATCCCATTGTAATGAATGTAAGTGATTCTGGACTTGTATATAACCAATTGTATAATTCCATCAACGTTCTTGAAGATCAAATGCTCTCTTATTTGTAGAGAAAAGATACACATGCATCAAACCAAATCAAAATAAACAATGTCTTTAAAGAGAGCAAAATCATTTCCGGTTGTAAAAAATGCCATCAATAACCCGTCACAGCAAACGGTAACTAGACACGTCACTTCTTATTTTAAAAAAAAAGACAAATAATCAAACAAACAAACACAACAAGTGACTAAGCATTGATGAATATATGGCGCTAAATCTAAATTTACAATTATTATTATGATCGATTCATAAATGAAATAGTTTGTCACATTGATGGGCAAAAGCATCATTTTTTTATATCGACGGACATTAAAATATATATTATATAAATATATTATTGTGTATATACATGCACATTTTTATTTGGGGAAAAATGTTACTTTAAGATAATCACTTAAATAACTGTATTTGTAATATGTAAATTTGTAAATGAATTAGAATAAACAAAACTGTTACTTGACATAGTGAATGTGATGCTGACTATTCCGCCTGGGACGCTCCAGTTTCCGGATGTCCCTTATTTTCCACACCACAAACCCGATAACCAGCAGGGATCCAGCGACGACTGTGCCGGCCACGATAAAACCAATGGCCAGGTAGGACAGACCTTCGTGGCCCAGGTCCAAGCCCTCCTCCGCGAACCCACTGTTCAGACACATGACGAGGCAGTTCGCCAGGACCAGCTCACCGTGGCGGTCTAGGAGTGAGACCTCGATCTGGGGGATTCTCTCCCATTTCGTCGGCCCCTGGGTCAGGGCGCAGTCTACCGCGAGATTGACCACACAGTCGCTGCCTGGCGTGCAGACGTGAGTTGTGGAGCATTGGACTGGGTTGTTGGCGGGCATGCAAGAGTCGATGAACTTCGTTCTGTTGGTGAAGCCGACGCTGTTGTCGATAATTTCCATGTTCCCGGAGTTGGGGTCGATGCGGATGATGAAGCTGTCACCAACCGATCCGTGACAAAAGATGCTGTTGACACTAGGTGATCAAATCAAAAAGAAAAAAAAAGTATCTTTTTTTCTACAATTTTATTGTATATCATTACAATATGACTATTTCGTAAACTATGTAACAATTTTTTTAAAGTTATCCAAATAAGTATATTGTCTATTTTAATTTTAGTACGTACTGAAATACATATATCAACACATAAATCATTTTACCATATGATATATTAAAAAATATTTTCAATGTATTGCAGATATTCCTATTACATGGATTACCATACCTATTTTTAAATTTTCTTTAACATAAATTTAATTATACGAACATTACTCACATCAAAACCAATTATTAACATTGTGTTATTTAGTTGATTCAAATTAATATCACTTTTTAAGACTAACTAAGCCCCTACTGTTGTACATTTGTGATATCATTTTTTTTTATTTATGCGGAGTGACTTAGCCCAGGTTCGTCCGCATGGAGAACAAATTTGAATAATAAATTTCGAGGGGCATGCGTGCTCGACTGGCCTGCCGATGATCACGGTTTCGTTTCTCCGTGAAAACAAGGATTTGTTCCTGGAACCAAGCGTATCCCTGAGTCCACCCAGCTCCGAATGGGTACCTAACACTAGTTAGGGAAACTAAGGCGCCTGGATAATGCATGGAACCCTCATAGCCGTGGCATGTGAACTCTGCGTCAATTGCCAACACACCGGCATCGTCTTTGGACGCAATTATCTACTGTATAGAAGGATCATCTGTGTAGATAAGACTAAGACTCTCTGAGTTTGGTTTTGTTTGTTTGTTTTTTTTTAATTAAAAAAATGTAACATAGTGTAAATATAAATTAGGAAATATCCATTTAAGAACATGACATTTCAATGTTTAAAAAAATTAATGGACATTTTGACCTGCCATCAGTTATTTGACAGAAAACAGCACTGAAAATAGAGTTCTGAGATCTTACTTGATTATTTTATAATTTTAAAATAATAATCTAAAAATGATTTTTTTTTAAAATAAATAAATAAAAACAATAACATACTAGCATTCCAAGGGAGACGACTCGTTACAAAAATAAATCGAAATACGCATCACATTTATGTACAACACAAAACACAATTATAAAATGCAAATTTCCAACAATAAAAGTGGCTGTAGTATGTTGCCGTATTATTAACTAATAAAACAAGGATATAAATATTTATTTAATCTCAGATAAAGTTTTACGGTCCTCCATGACCTACTGTCTGTGTTATCGTTTGAAAGATAAGATGTGATGGTAAAATGAACCATTCGGTGCTACCAATCTAAAACACGGCCTACTGTTTTTCTACTTCATTTATAATAAGATCAGATATAATTGGAGCCATTTAGGTCGTCCACTTGTGAAGTTTATAAAGTACACAAAGCCTTAGCAAAAATGACTATAATAAAATGACAGCTTTGAAACATGTTTTTACTTCAAGCAATTAAGAGAAATATTATCATTACAAACGTAATATTAGTTTTCTTCTATAGATATTAAAATGAATGTATGTCTGTTTGTTCTATATGCCATACTACACCATTCATCCTATGGACTTGAAAACTTGGGAAGCTTTTGACTAAACCCTAGCAATACTAACTGGCAAAATATATTTTTAAATTGCCACTCATCTGGGACGGGGGGTGGGGACCAATGTACCTCATTTTTTTCCTTTAAAGCAATATACCATAAGTTGAAACATTGGCTACTGTATAAATTTATAGTTCATGACAAAACTTGGTGCATAAAAACTTGACGGCCAATATTAAAATGTCATATGGCTTTGGAATGCGTATGCCCATTCCTTCGGACCTCGGGCCCCAAATCCTTTTTTTTCGTAACTTATAAGACTTTACTCCCCATTCTATTTCACAAGATCTTGAGAAATATTGGCACCCATATCCATCATGATCCAGATGGAAATCTAAATGGTTTTGAACTTAACTTCTTGCATCGATTAGGCCCAGTGGCACCTAATGTCATTTTATCCTAATATGTGCTACATAAAATTATTTAACATTGGCTACTAAGTGAACTGACTGTTCTTGACCAAGCCTGGTACATTAAAAACTTTAAAGCCCATATTAAATAAATTAATTGAAATATTTTTTATCTTATATAAGAATTATGATTTGTTTTTTATTTGTCAGATTTCCCTAAAACGTTAGTAGTTATTTAGTATATTCCCACCAATAACCATTAATTGGTTTCTTTGAATTTCTTTTCTTCTGAGATTTTTGAAACGTTAGATGAGTCAGCTAGTTTGGTATACAGTTATTTATTTTTGCTTAGAAACCAATGAAGTAATTAATATAAAATTTTGAAAAGTATCGGATTAATTAAAAACTTAAACTTTGATAATCAAAGAACCTCATATTCTATCGATGTAGTCTATTTAAAATTATAATGTGTATAAGTATCCTATATATATGCATGTTTAAATATCACCCAAAAATGAAAATAAATGACACAATTAAATTGAAATTAAAAACGACCCCCCCCCCGCCCCCGAATCCTCATCAGAATGTGTTTTCCCTTCGAATAGCTTTGACATCTTTATTATTTTTCGTTGCTGAGGTTGTGTAAAAAATTGAATGTTTGCTTCATCATATTATTCATAAGCGTGATTTGAAATAATGTTTTAAATCTTCAAACTGATTAGTTGCACATTTTACAGCTCATATATTTGTGTATGCTAACAATTAACTTAACCCAATTCAAACGTACTTTAATATAAAGGTTCAGAAACTTTCATGTGCGTCTGCTATCTCCACATTTCATAATCAAAAGCTTAACAATTTAATTAGTGACTTAATGGTTTGCACGGATTTTTATTTCATATATTCATCGTAGGAACTTAACAAACAGAAGATACCATTGACAATGCACATGTTAGTTTTGAACTGTGTGTCCTGTATATTTGGGATTATAAACAAGAGTTAAATGTGCAGCGTCTTAGAACTTCGGCATTCATCCTCTGCAAATCAATGACTTACCAAATTTGCTGTGCATCACACAAGTGGGTACACATCACAACATTGGTACACGTCACAACATTTTCTACACATCACAACATTTGCTGAACATCACAAAATTTACAACACATCCTAACATTGGGTACACATCACAACATAGGGTTTAACTTACGTCCTCAGTACAGTTGTACTCAACACGAGTTCCTTGGCGCCACCATCTGGGTCGGGTATGGTGGAATCCATGTGCAGAGTTATACGGGACTGTTGACATAGACATTGACCAAACGAGAGGTAGAGCACAAACAGATAGAGTTTAGCCATGGCATGTGTGGTAACTAGTCAGTCTGTTTGGTGATTTTTATAAGTAACATATTATATCAACAATTTTAAAAATGTGTTTGTTTATATTGATTAAACATTTTTTGCAGTCATAACCTTGCCTGTGAGTTCGAAACTGGATTTTTAATGTTAGATTGTTTAGAAATGTAGTTACATTTTTTTATATAAATTAAAACTGCTGAAGTCTTTTAAAATAAATAATAAACCATATAAGATTCTAACTTCACTGATTTTGAATTCTATTTTTATTTTTATATTTTTTCAATATTTTTTCTATATTTTTATTTAACCAAAACTACTATAATTAAAAAAACAAAACAAATACTTCAGATATATGTTTGGGTTAAAACTGTAAGAGTTGCAATTTCGCGGAGAGAGTACAGTTTCTATTATACATGTATATAAAAAATGTATCTAAACACATTGCACACACAATTTGTAGTTATCACCCGAGTGTACATACGTTTGTAAGGCGAGTTAAAATTAAAGTCTGTATATTCACAATAACTTTTAAATAAAATAAATGTAATCCTCTTAAAACTCCCCATGTTTTACTTTGATATAGCAGTGCGCCTATGTACAAATATAAACCTAATTATATCATACAATATAAAAAAGAATTACCTCTCTTAATTGTCCAGATCTGTATCATTTATTCATATTGAATAGAGGATCTCGTTAGCGTTCCGTCAGCACTGAACATTCCAAAGTCATATTAGCTTCAGTTTGCTATTGGAATTTACCAGCTTAGATACACCCTCTTGAAAAATATAATGACCTAAACACTATTAGATGTGTTTCTATGAATTCTTAATTCAACAAGTTTGTGTAGAAAGATACATATGTCCAGTTTTAAACATTAAATAGACATATTGCTATTGTCTAAAGCCGATATTCTGAAAGCTCTATCCTTACCATCAGGTTGTACCAGAGTAAGTGGCCGTATAAACAATAGATTGTGGACACACGAGCAGGGCTGAGCCTAGCGCCTAGCTGACTACTTTACCAATATTTTATCTCTATTAGAGAGAGCTTGTTATGATAACGATGTCTGCCTTGTTTCCACAGCTAACGGTTCTCAAGCAATTTTAACTGTTCAATTCATGACCATGGACCATGTATATACATTTCTTAAATAATATTTTTCTAAATAATAATATACGAATATTTGTAATTACCGTAGTTAACTAAACGTTTAATAAAATATTTCATTTTAAAATATGTTACAATTTACACTAAAACTTAGTATATAAAAATTTAATCTTATTAAATTATAATGGTTGCAAGAAAATTGTAGTATAAAATATAACTTTCGGGCTATGATTGGAATTACACAAAAAGGCTACACGTTGTTGCAAAGTATTATTATTAAGATTGTTTGAAAATTATTTAAAATTTCATTGGTCAAGGTTATTTCAGTTATTGAATGGTATATCAAAATAAAAATCGCTTTCAAATAAGTATTACTCATTTTTTATGCGACATTCGTTACGGTATATTTAGACACTGAAATGTTTTGTCCTGGTTTTTATATTTCACTGAAATCGTATACCTGAATGTGTGGTCTTGTATACATACGTTTTTCTTTTCTTGTTTGTTAAGGTGTAGGGGAATTGTTATGTACTTTGATTTTCTTTAATTTTGAACTTTTAAGTAGGATATTATGTACAAATGTGGGTTGTTTGATCAACAAATAAATAGCATTTAATTTAGTACCGCAGGATTCGGGTTGTCGTTATGACTGCCAACCCACCGAAGATGTGAACTTTGTCTTACCTGGCTCTGAACGCGGGAAAAAAATATTTCATGACTCATGCAGACTGATTGGGATAGCAGTAACCAGCGTGTACCATTTTCTGATTGCCAGTGGCGTAGCTAGAACTTTTGCCGCCCGGGGCGGTCTCCAATGTGCCGCCCTTTTTAAGTACTGTCCATAAATGACGTCAAGCACCTGGGGCGGGGAGTCATAGACGTGTGACGAAATGTGATGAGGGGGGTGTGTTAGAGAAATGTGACGTCACGTCAAAACGCACAACTTAAAATAAAATTTCTACTTAAATATTGATTACTGACTCTTTATTTAATGACGTTTAAGTAAAACGCGTGTTACCATATGAGAGTGCAGCCTTGCACTAAAAACATACTTAAATGACAAAAATTTGATTTGAAACATGCTTATTTTCAAATAGAAAATACGGCTTTATGGTTGGAAGGAGGGGGGGGGATAAAAACTTTATGACGTTATATTGAATAAGGGGTCTAAGCTTTTGTGACGACGTGTAACGATGGCGGAGGAGGTGAAAATCAGCCAAAATCGCGTGACGTCATTTATGGAGGGCAAATTATTCGATTATATGATGGTTTTTATAAATTAATAAACATGAATAAATAATTGTAATTCAAAGGAATTAAAGTTGGGGAACATGTTAACCATTGCATGCCATATGTATGTAAGCAGTAATTAAAGAGGCCGCCTAAAATGATATACCTATAAATACACATTTATAAAAATACACTATACATTTTTTAAAGGCCACAAGAAAGAGAATGAAGCCCCCCCCCCAAATGAGACAATACAAATCCAAATTTACACCCCAAAAAACATTATCAATTACTTTTCTTTTATTTTATATTTAGAAATAAATGATTTTTTTACAAAGAAAGAAATTGTATACCCTAGTACAGGGTTGGCCAGGCCCGTAGTAACCGAGAGCCATTTTAGCAGTTAAGAAAATTGTGAGAGCCACATTGAAACATTAATTTTGTGATTTTCTAAAAGTAATTCTTGTATTGGGATTTAATGCTCTAACTTTAAACATCTTAATTTTTTTAGCCCTAAATGTATGTTGAAGAAATATATGCTTTACAGTTACACAATTAAAAAATATTTAAATATGTAAATTTAATAATAGAAACAAACTGATATATACTCATAATTATGTGAACCTTAATTGTTATAATTCTGCTGAGAAGCCTATGAACTAGCAAGTTTCTTTAAATCTGTTTGGTAGCTAGTACTAGTAGTTATGGTGCGAAGAAGTTTTGCCAGATGCTGGTTACTATTTCTTGCTCGGTGCTTTGATTTTATTAACTTCATTGTAAATTTCAAAGATTCCCATCAGTATGTTATACAGAAAATAAACACAAACCATAGATAAGCGTAGGACGCAATAATCTTCTGTATAGAAGAAGCGTCTGTAAACAGATAAGATAAGATAAGATAAGAATATAAGTCTGAAACTAGCTTTCTTAAGTTAAGGATATTTGACTTCTGGCACGCGAGTGTGGTAGCTTCTCTCTTACAGCCACGTCTAAGGAAACAGTACAAACGAACACCGGCAATTGTGGCGAATCTTGAATGTCCGTTGATTCGTCAAGAGCCAAACTGAATGCTACACAGTTCTTTAAATAAGTCCTTATTTTTCCTTTAATATCAACGTTAATGCATGAAATGTCACTCAGTGGTGTCACGTGACATTGGAATTTGTGTTATCAGCCACCGAAGTCTTAAACTATTTGGATCTACCTTAAAATTCCGTTCTCGGTATTCTTCTTAATAAATTATAAAGACCCCATCAGAATATGGTCGTTTAGCACGAGCAATATTCCAAGCGAAGGCATAACTTGACTCGGTTCAAGTGACACCTTCTTTGCTGAAACAGAAAGGAGTGTCTTCTGCTGACACATTTCAGATCTAGACCAAATTATTGTCAAACCTTTATTTTGGAAAATATTTATTTTAAATAATAATGTTTTTATTTAAAAAAAAATAATAATTTATATTATACATTTCAAACGAAAATGTTTACTTTCATAAATTGTTCGCGAGCCGCAATGTGACTACAGATGTATTAACACATCTCTTTGTTACATGCAATGTGTTTGCATTCATTTTAAAATGTCGGTTCCCATAAATTGAGATAACATAGAAAAGAAAAAGATTGCATTGAATTGAGTAAAATTTTAGAATGTTATCTCGTTTTACTATTTACTTCTTCAGATGTCAATTTTTCAAAGACGTTTGAAATGTTAAAGTATGTCTTTTTCGAAATGTTTTATGCCTATTGTGGTGTTTATTAACGGAGTCATTTGAATATTTTCATGTTCTTGCCATAAATCTTAATAATTTTCCATAAAATAGACGAAATCAAATTATTACACATTACTTTAATTGGATAGGTTTAACATTTTTAATGAATAACCGTGTTTTAATGAAAAACACAAATTATGTGTGCTACTAAATTGCAATAAACACAAAATAATTTTAATTTTTAATAACTTACCTTACAATAATTTTCTGAAAACTCAAACAGTAATATAAATTACCTATATTTTAAAGAAGTTAATGCTTGCAAGTTAAACACAATATTTGAACCACCATGAATTGTAGGTACTTGTTCGCGCATCATTCTGCGAATGTCGAAATTACACGCAAAAACCATCATGGCGATATTAACAGCACATTTTTGGGCCAAGCGGTGATGTGGGTTTTTTTTGTGCAGCTTTCTTATAAAAGCGTCATCTGGTCGTACCGTATACCACTAAATTTTCAAAACAAATCTATATCTTTTTTGAGTGATTAAAACTTTTTGAACGGTTTTGCGTTAGTTATAACATCCACACATCCACCATAAAATCAATCAAATGTTGTGGGAATCCGTTAATTAGGACTAGAAATTTCGAATATTTTTGTTTCACCTTGGTTTTCCCCCTTCGAAAGAAAAAGGGTGGTTGTCGGAATAGGTTGCACTTTTCAAATGCCCACTAGTGCCACCCCTAAATGTGTGCCGCCCGGGGCGGACTGCCCCCACCGCCCCCCTCTAGCTACGCCACTGCTGATTGCCTATGCCATACTTTCTTTTTTTAAAGCTCCTTATTTAGAAATCATTCTCGTCTCTTTTCTCTTGACAGAAATTCAAATATCAGTTGCGGTTACCATTTGCTAGTGTACAAATGAAGACATAGTTGAAAGCCAACCTTATTTTCAAAAGAAACATATTTAATTTTTTTAAAATAAACAATAACAAAATTAATTATTTAAATTTATATTTACAAAATCAGATTCAGTTTAAAGTTACTTATAACAAACTTGATTTTTTACATTTATTTTATGTTTTAATTTATTTTAAAAAACACATATTTTTTTTGAATTTTTTAAAAAGTCTTTATAGAGTTAGTCTTTCTTAACACACACAATTTTCTACTTGAATCTGAACTACTTTTAGAAATGACCGCATTAGGCCTTTTTAATTGTGACTTAATGTACATATAATGACTTTCGTCTTAGCATTTCAGATCTCTGGACCTTTAAAATTATCTAATGAGCTATCTGATCTATTAGCAAATATATTTTTTCCAAATATTATAATTATGGATTCTTTAAACTATTACATACAATTAATATTTGAAGTGATATGTATTTAAGATATATACTTAATCATAACGTCACTATCGAATAATAACTTTTTTAATTTAAAAAATATGTAACTTGTAAAACTGTAATTAGGACACATTTCATAAAGATACACAGATTAAATATGAATTATTTTCAAATTGTGGAGGAAGGAAATTCTTATTTAGAATTCATATTATTTTCAATCAAAACAATGTAAGTTTATTAGAATATTTCTGCTATCTGAAACTTATTTGTTAAATAAATAATATCATCTAAGACATGCTTTAGTTAGGTGTCACTGCGAACATGTACAGTTGGATAAAATCGTTCCTTACGGACAGAACGATCAAGACTCGAGTGGGGGAGTCATTATCCAACGAAGCGCGCCTGGAGGACGGACTCCCACAGGGGTCCGCCCTTAGTTGTACATTGTTTCTAGCCTACGTCCACGACCTACAAGGTATTCTGGGGTCGCAGAATGCCATGTTTGCTGACGATCTGGCTATATGGAGTTCCTGAAAAGAAGGACGTCGCAACTCTGCAGAACAGGCTGCAGGAAGATCTGAATCGAATCGAAGACTACGCCAACCGTTGGCGCCTAGTAGTCAGTACGGCGAAAACGGTCCACTCCATTTTTACAAATGGACGGAATGCATTGAGCCATGAGGTGGTACTTCAGATATGTGGGAAAAGATTGAATTGGGATCGGAAACCAACGTACTTGGGAATCAAGTTGGGCCAGAAGGTCCAGCTACATAACGATGTGCGTGAATTGTGCGCCAAAACCACAGCTAAACTGTCCCTGGTGAAGAAACTGGCTAGCACTAGTTGGGGTGCGGATGCGAGATTATTGAGAGCTCTCTATCTCGGTAGTGTGAGGGGTGCCATTGACTACAGCCTCCCGGTCCAAGCCTTTGCGAGCCGTACGGCTCTAGAGGGACTAGACAGCGTACAGAACCAAGCTCTACGGTTCGTATGCGGGGCGTTACGTACGACACCCACAGCCACTGTAAAAATTATGTCAAACGTAGAACCCCTGGCGATAAGGCGAGAAAAAGCAATCATGACCACGGTAGAGCGATACCGTAGGTTGGAGCATGACGAACCCTGCTTCCAATTACAAGACCGATGGTTAAAGAGGACCCGACTGAAAAGGCCATCCTTCATGGATACGGTCTACGAACTAGAAGACTCAGTCCCCATACCCAAGCACAGGGAACGAATTCAACTGGTCCCTGTTCGAGGACCACATGAGAGCTTTGACTTGCCTGAACTACGTCTGACACCGGCAAATACAGCGGTGACGAACGCTTGTCCCGTCGAGTTCCAGCGAGACGAGACTCTGAAGACAATCGAAGCTTATGACGACAGCGTGGTAAAAGTCTTCACAGACGGCTCAATTTTCAAGGATGGAAGAAGTGGATACGGAGTACTAATTCAATACCCTCAACCTGGACCTGACAGTATCGAACTGTCAGGGCCATGCTGATCTGCACACAGTAGTCACGACGCCGACCTGGAGGCGATATGCAAGGGTTTGAAGGAAGTGCGCGACGTCTAGCAAGAAGAAAGGTTTTCCCGACCGTCGTAGTTTTCACCGACTCACGGTTTTCGTTCGAGACTGTGGGTCGATCCTCTCTGGAGACGAAAACGATCAGTGTCATTTTGGAAACAGTAGGTGAAATCCTAGCACGAGGCGGAAAAGTAGTCCTTCAGTACATCACTGAGCACAGTGGCGAGACTCATTCAGACAGGGTCGATAAGTTGGCGAGAGAAGGTTCAGCTCAGCCCCAACCCGATCGCCCGATGACCCAGCTGGGGATCAGAGCGTGGCTTAAGGACCATTTCCGAGAGAAATGGCTCCAGGGCTGGGCGTCTGGAAGCACGGCCAGAAAAGTATTCCAGTACATGCCGCGACCGAGCAAAAGCGATTCCTGGTGGAAAATTGGACGTAGCAATCAGACGCTCATAACTAGAATGAGAACTGAGCATTGTCCCATACGAAGCTACTTGTACAAGTTTAACACTAGAAGGGAACTGGCCTGTCGGCTGTGTGGCCACCCGGAAGAGACGGTGGCCCACGTACTTGAAGAGTGCCCTGAGCTGTGCGGGGATTTGGAAGGAGAAGTAACGATACCTGCAGAGGATTACCTCTACGGCGATGCCCGCTTGATGAGGCTCGCTTGCGATAAAATGAACCGGGTCCTAAGAGCCTAACGGCTCGACCCAAAAGAGAATGAACATTCACGAGTTGCATCAAATGTAAACGAGTTAAAGAATGTTTATATTTGTAATGTAATTTCGGTGTTTAAAAGCATAAATGACACAAGTTTACAGAAATAGGTTGTCATAATCAAATTTAACAAGATTTTAGCAATGTTATTTTCTAATGACGTACAAAAAAGCGCCGCGTCACCATAAATCGTTAAACTACGCTAGGTGATCTCGAAATTAATCTTAGGTCTGAAAACATTCGTTGAATGTAAGATATCTTGATTTCAAAGCATATTTACAGAACATTGTATGTTTGTACATATAAATTCATTAAGTAGTTGTGCCAATAAGTTCAATTTTACTTTGTCATGACGAACTGATATAAAATATGTTAAAGTTCACACATAGATTTTAGTTGATCTGTTAAGATGTCATGTAAACACTTCATTAAATGTACAATGCTATACATATTTAACTTTAATCACACATGTCTCAAAAATACTATTCAAACAATATTGATACAAATGAGCAATTTCATAAAAAGACATTTTAAAAATTTAATTGTAATAAAACATAACAGTAGCTAATATGTATGTAAATGAATAGAGTAAAAGATAAAGACATATAACGAATAAAAATTTGTTTCACATATTGTCAAAAAAAATTTCACATTATTAAATAAAAAGGCTGAGATAAATCAAATACATGTTCATTGACTCTGAACGATAAAAAATGACAATCCAGCGTGCCAAAAAACATTAGCCTTCTTTTAATTGTCTGATAGATGTTGACTTAAACATTTCTTTATTTTCCTCGAATTGTGAGATATAGCTCAACTTGTATAAGAGAATTCCCCTTGATTATATCGTTAAAAAATAACGACACACAATTTAGGAATATTAAATTATCTTCATAGAAATATCCTCGTTAGTGCCAAGCAGGACAGTACTTGTTATATTCTCTGAAGTTGTCACTGGGATCTTTGCTAATGAATAATTTGATGCACTTGTAATTGTCTCCGGGACAGTAGCATCCGAAGTGTGTTCATGTTCATGTACAAAGGATTTGTCCATGTGTGACAGCCCGTTATAGTCGCTGTCGATCACTCTGGATAACTCTCTCAGTTTCGAATATTGATCTGATGAAAGGGATTCTGTGTCGTCAATCTCGTCATGTTTTTCTAATTCAAAATACGTAGATGGATCAGCTTTATACTGTTGACATGAGACGTTGTCCGCAGTTGTTTCCGATGGGATTTGAATATTACTTTCAGCTTCCGTTTTCTCTTTATTTATATTTGAAAAGACACTTGCGTTCTTTGGCGAGCTCAGCAAAATCTTATAATCGGTTTGTTTAATGTATTCCACACCTTCATGTTCATTAATATTTTCTAGTTCAAAGTAAACTGAAGCGTTATCTGGCTTCTGAGTTTCATCAAAATAAGCAATATTTACATTACCTATCTGACAAAGAGCTAAGTTATCACTCTGTAAAGAGACATTGTTGCCGTGTAAATTATTTGAGTCTGATTTTACATCGTGGTGTACTTCAATAAAATTGATTGAGCCTTTGCTAAAATTAGACAATATTTTGCTCTCATTGTGTTGATGGGATTGTTTATTGTGAGAGACTATAGCAGAAGATTCGTTACTCTTCAAAGACAAAAGTGCGTACGGGGTATTCTGAATATTATCGATTACAACTTGATCATAGATATTTTTTATTTGATGTGATTGTGATATGCTTAAGCCACGCTCGTTACTTTCAGCGCTGGTGGTTGTTCCACTTGTTTGTTCTGATGACGGTGACTTTGAGCGATGACATCTCCTCCACAATAACGCCGCCACCGCAATGGCGCCTACAGCTGCCAGAAAAGACGGCACCGCGAGTCCCACAGCAAGACCGACAGAAATTTTGTTCTTTTCAAGATCTTTTAAGATAAGGGGAATTGTGACAGCAGTTGTTTGAGTTGAAATTGTTGTTTTAGAAACTTGCGCTGTACTTGTTGACATAGGGTAAAACAAAAAAGCTTTACAATTATTTCTTTCTTTACAGAAAGTTAATATTTGAGCAGAAATATTACACAAAAAACATTTGACGTTGGGTCTCTTGCATTTTAAGCATTCCCTTGTTCTGATGAAGAAAAAAATTTAGAAAAAATAATATTTACCCAAAATAATTCTTACATCAATTTCTATATTATGAGGTTACCTGTTTATAATATACACCTTTTGTTGAAAGTAATTGTAAAGAAGGTTTCGTATATCATTTTTGAAATAATAATTCATTTTATTTCAATAAAATTTTGTGTCTCAATGAAAATTTTTTTTTAAATACATTGACATGTTTTTATCTTAATATGATTTTCTGACTACTAAACACTTAAATAGTATTTTGGTTTATTAATAAATATTATTTAATTAAAATAATAGTTCAATGATTTCGTGATTACTTACTCATTATCATAGTTTTCTAGCGTAAGATTTCCTTTCTCTTCAAAGTTTGCACATTGAAATTTTTCACAAGTGCATTTAGGTAAATCAATTTCAACTCCATTGTTCTCATGTCTATCATTACTGCAGTTGAGCCTTTCCCATTGGAACTGTGCACAAGTAGACACACCCTTTGGAATTAGGGTAATCACGACAATGATCAATAGTTGAACTTTCGCCATCTAGTGTGGTCATAAAAAAAGGCTGTTGTTTTAATATAACTAAATAAACCTACATGTGGAAGAAAGTCAGTAGCCGGTGTGTGTATAAAAAATCGTGTTAAATCAAATGGTTAAAATTTCTAAACGCTTTCGAAAAATAGAAAAATAGATTAGGGCCCTCGGCTCCAAAAGAATGAAAAATAAAATGTTAATGCCTATAGTATTTTAAAATAGGCCATCAAGTTTTTATATTCCAAATTTTGTCAAAATCCTTTTACACAGTATCCAAAGTTTACACAATATAATGTGGAAAAAACTACATTTGGGCCCCTGGCCCCCAGTGAGTTATAATGAAAAATATATGTTTGCCTGTTACCATCGCGAGAGTATAATCAACAAATTCCAAAAGTTTCATGATTCTACCTACACGGGAAGATCGAAAGTTAGTGTTGATTCTCTTTTATATATCCCACATCGGGGGGGGGAATGTTGGGCCCTCGGCCCCCCCATGAGTGAGAATTTTAAAATTCTTTTTCGCCAATTACAAGCTATCGCATAGGGCCCCCGCAATCTGGAGTGCCCCACGGAAATTATTTTAATCATTTTTGGCACTTACATAGAATATCTGGAATTCAAAAGGACTCCCTTTTCTCAAATAGCTTAGGGCCCATTTGTGTTATTAATAACTTCCTTGAAAGTTCTTTTATTACAAAAAGCAGCTTCACTTTCGTTTAACCAAATTAATGACTTGAAATTCACCACTCCACAAAAAAATGCCGCCCAAAGCAATATGCCCCCTTTCCTGCTTGTTAGTGAAAAGAAGAAAAAGGTTGCTTTTACACACATTGTTTAAAAAATATATATAAATAAGTCTTTAAAATTATTTTTATACATAATAAATTCTGAAATTTTAAGTGAAACCACAACTTTTTTAAATTACCACGTTGATAAAAAAATTAATTAAACAGTTACATGTTATTGTTAAAAATTGTAAGAAATTGCAATTTTTTTTTGTGACCTGTAAAACTACAGTGTAAGTGTAATAGCATGTGTTTCATTACATTGCGAGTTTTGTTTTTTTATTTCCATGACATTTGAAATGTTATTAAACATTTTTAATATTATTTTGAACTTAATATTATCGGATATTACACACCTAATGCTTAATATAATAAAATAATTTAATTGTAATAGTAATAGTGAATTATAAGTATATATAATATATGCAAATATTGCATAGCATTAATTCGATCAATAGTTGTTTAAATAGTGAAACAAATATTTCGTTTCAGTAATTTATAATATTTTGTTATTTGATTCCCTTTTAGTCAATATATTAGGAATTTAAAGTAAAATAATCAGTATAAAATACATATAGTTATAGGCTATACTATTTCAACGTAATTTTAAAGCTTAAAATTAATAAGTATTATATTTAAAAGTCGATCATCGACTTGAATCGTCTTGACCTAATTAAATTCTTAACCACTTGGACTTGATGTAATCCTAAAATTAATATTTTTATAATTATTTTTAGACTCAATTCGTGATTGAATTAAATACACAGCATCTACAATAATAAGTGTAGCTTACTTACTTGTAGCATTAGGTTCGTCTGCAACTTCAAGCCAAAGTGTCCTTCCAACATTCCTATTACTAGTATTAGTATTAGTATTATTATTGTGGTAACACTTCGACGTCGTTGAGAGGAGTGTGCGCTCATGAACTTACGAATTTAACTTGTAAATATCCATAATAAAAATCAAAATAATTTTAGTTTAAAATAGAAATATAATGTATTAAATTGCGAAAATGATGCATAAAAGTCATTTCTTATTTATTAAATGATCATTTACACATATAAAATTTGACGATGTGGTAAAAATTCCCGCCATTTTCTTGACTTTTGAAAGCAGATTCGCGCGATACCGCTTTAAAATCAAATTATTCGCGCGTATACGGGCGTATACTGGCGTTTTTGACTCTGCCAATGTAACCACGCACACTATGATATTGCATTTTTTTCTCATGAGATTTCAGATGCGCGTTCGCGCGTATACTGGATTGGCGAATACGCGTACAGTATAGCCACAGCCTAATACATTAAATGTATATACAAGTGTATATATCCATCCAGTCATCTATCTACCTATCTTTTCATCATCCTCTATTTATTTGGCTGACTGTCTTTCTGTTAGTCTGTCTGTGTATCTATCCATCTATTTATATAATCTAATCCATCTAATTAACTAAAAAAAATTGTCAGTTTGTTTGTCTGTTTATTCTTAAATTTTATCTTATATTATTTAAGAATTGTTTTTCTTTAAAACTTGTAACATCTTGTAAATCGAGAAGGAGACATTTTAAAAGCCTTTATAATGTATGAGAGAAATGCCCGTGCTATGCTACGGGGTAGGCACAATTAAAAAATATCTTTATTTGGTTTTGGGTCTCAAATTCCTCTTAAAAATGAGTGTAAATGCAACATGAAATTAGGGTAGTGATAAATCAAACCCCTTCTTTATAAAAATCACGATATGTGTGTTGAGAAAATAGAAAGTATGATGAATTTAAATATTATCCATCAATGCTTTAATAACGCATGCTTTTCTCTATATGCTATTAGGCTATACCAGACATAAAAATAAACCGTTAAGTATTACTCATCAAAGTTGCTATTTCTGCTTTAATAACGCATGCTTTTCTATATATGCTATTAGGATATACCAGACATAAAAATAAACCGTCAAGTATTACTCATCAAAATTGCTATTTCTGCTTTAATAACGCATGCTTTTCTATATATGCTATTAGGATATACCAGACATAAAAATAAACCGTTAAGTATTACTCATCAAAGTTGCTATTTTTACTTTAATAACGCATGCTTTTCTTTATATGCTATTAGGATATACCAGACATAAAAATAAACCGTTAAGTATTACTCATCAAAGTTGCTAAATGTACATTAATAACGCATGCTTTTCTCTATATGCTATTAGGATATATGCTCCACCAGAATATAATAGGTTCTTAAAGGTTATAAAAATGTAATAGAAAATGCTCAATTTCTTTTCACATGAATAAAAATAATTATCTCCATATGATCGATTTACCTACGACGGTGTACCCACAAAAACACTAATTCCATTTTATAGTTAAAGCATGAAATAAGTTTAAGACGATTAGGATAATGTTTGAGCCAAATAATATTAATGTGAATATTTATGCTTAGTAGAAAGTGGAAATAGGGTTTACTAGTTTAAAAGACACATTTTCTTTTCACATGAATAATAACATAAAAACAATGGTTTTTTTTAAATTCTGAGAGATTGATTTTCTAATAAATTATTATGACATTGTAAATGACCTCCCATTATTTTCTTCTAGTATTAACAAAGCAATAAATTGGCAGATATTTGTTCCACTAAAATAACGGATTATTTTTCTTTGTATTTATATGTAAGCCTTTTTTCATTGTAGCTTTTTTAGCTTATAAAATGACATATTTGGTAAGGCCTTAATATATAACATACATTTTTAGGCATTTGATATTAAATCAGAATAGTTTTAAAAAACACTTTATTTTCAACAAATTGTATACAGTCTAAAAGAAAACTGCAATTTAGTAAACCGCATGATCTGTGTTATAATACAATATTGCTCAATTAAAATCAAGCTGGTATGTCACAATATCAGCTTAGTGTATTTTTTGCCAGAGCACGCACTTTCTGAAACTAGAACCTATATATTAGACGTGATACCCGCGATAAGCCTTTACACTAAATATATGGATACCTTAAACTTAAAGAACCGTACAGTTTATACCCAAAGTGTGTGTCACAAAACCGCATTGTTCTAGAAATGTAACTATTTTTTTGTTTAATGAATTTTTTAGCTTTCGTTAGCTCTTAAATACATTTCTTAGTAATACATTTCTTAGTAAACCTTTTTTTATGGGAAAACATGTCCAAAACCTTATTTCTTGTTTCAGTCTAGGCATGACCTTTGACCTTACTCAAACAAATGGGATATTTTTTTAATGAGCCAGATATTATGTATGCGAATTTTGATGCTTAAGTAAGGTGTGCATGGGTTTTAATTTTTTTTTAAAAGAAACATTTTGAATCGCAAGGTCTGGGCTTAAAATGTACCCTACTGGTTTAGTTTAATTTATGCAAAAGGTATAAAAAAAACAGTTGCTAAGCTATAGCGTTTATGTCACCTGGGTTGGGCGATATTATTGACTCCTACCCCCACCAATAAATGGTGCATTTAAAAAGGTCAGAAAGTTGCAACTCAATATAAAAATAACTGTTCCACTTATTACCAACAATCTTAGATCCGTGCAAATAAGTCATAAATATAATCCATTTTCGTCTATAAAAGTACCGAACTTTTTTTTTCAATCCTTCTATTTCCTTGGGGCAGTTTATGGAGCAATCGTACCAGGAAAAAAAAGGCACTTAAACTATTTAAGCAACGAAGGAAAATAAATCTCCCACCTAAGAATCATTGGCATTGCTTTCATTACTAATCACTTGCTTCATGCATTTTTTTATTTATAAATATAACTTACCTAGCATGTTTAACTTAATTTATGCAAAAAGAATATTAACAGTGGCTAAGCTATAGTGTTTGGTATCTGTTCTCACTCATGTGCTATCTTTCTCTGATGCATTGAATACATTATTAGTATTTGATTATTTATAACTAACTTTTAAAATGTCAAATACAAAAAGTATTTACATTCAGCATATAAAGGGTATAACGAAAAGTGGTAAAATGATACTGTGTATTTGAAAATAAAGTAAATAATAGTATATAAATATTTTTAAAATATTATTGATTATTTTCAAACGCGACAAACATTTACAGACTGAATCTGTCTTAACTCAACTTTGCTTTATAACCCTGCGGGAGAGGGGAAAAGTCTGGTCACCGATCAATTGACCGAGCTCAGCGTGACACGTAAAATGTAAACTAAAACATGCCGGTACTTCGATGGGTCGCGTCAACGCGTGACTGAACATTCCCGTGAAAAAAAACAATAACAAATAGTGAATTTGAATTACATCCTTATATAAGGATAAACTAAAAATGCATAAATTTAATTACGGTACGTTTGATCGATCTGCAATTTTGAGACGATGCATTGTTAGGTGAGATGGGTCCGTGTGCCAAATTTCAGCTCGATTGGATCACAGGAAGTGGGTCATTTTTTACTTTTGTTTTTCCGCCCGACCGACGTACGAAGACAGACAAGATTTCGAAGTTAATATAAGGGATTTAAATAAAACAATCACGTAAAAACAAAGTTTTTGAATATAAATCCCTTATATATGAGACATAACTAAAAGTATTGATTATGTTCAAACGCAAAAATATTTACAGACTGAATATGTCTTAACTCCCTTTTGCTTTTAACCTGGGGGAGAGGGGAAAGGTCTTGTCACCGATCGCTGGCCCGAGCCCAGCGTGACACGCAAAATGTAAACAAAAGCAAGCCGGTTTACCTGGTTTAAACACGAGATGTGTTCACCGGTGCCTGGCCTGATGTCAAGTGACCCGTAAAATGTTAACAATAGCGACTTCTACATATAGTTTATATAGATACACTAAAAAATGCATTTATTTAATTACGGTACGTTTGATCGATCTGAAATTTTGATACGATGCATTGTTAGGTAACATGGGTCCGTGTGCCAAATTTCAGCTCGATGGCTTCACGGAAAGTGGGTCATTTTTTACTTCTGTTTTTCCGCGGGCGGGCCCAAGACAGAGACGGCAGTGAAGTTAATATAAGGGATTTAATAAACCGTTTCATCACATTTAGTTCACAACAAAAACACACACACACACACTCACTAATTCAACCACGTGCACACACAAAGATAAACACACACAGAGATGGATAGTACCATTTAAAAAATCACATTGAAATAACCGCGGCTCTTTTTACTTTGTCTTCCTTTTTACAATTTAATATGAGCTTAAACTATGACGTCAAGTCACAATATTTTATGGCGAGAAACGCCCGTCTTGTTAATCTCGACACCAAAATATTTATTATTTTACGTCTTAATTTTCAATAATTTATTTTATTTTCGGGAGTTACCCCGCATAGCGAGCACCCACACACACTCAGACGCGCTGAGGCGCAATATATATAGGGATTTTACTTCCTTGTTCTGGGATAAGGTTTCCTTTTGTATCCCTTAGGCTGTGGCTCCACTGCACGCGAATTCGCCAATCTAGTATACGCGCGAACTCGCATCTGAAATGTAATTTTTAGGGTGGCTACACTGCAAGCGTTTGCTTCAGCTGATATCGCGCGATTTTCATTGTTTATCTTGACAACAACCTTTAACCTTTATCTTTTTGCTATTTAAACATTCATTTTGTATGTTTATGTAGACATCGCCTACTTTCGTTTATATTTGTTTAGCTTAACAACCACTTTTTTACGTTCGTATTTGAATTTGCATTTAGAATTAGAATAGATAAAAATCATATAAATATATTTCCCTCCATTATTTTATTATGATGGGTAAAGATCAGAGAGACATGTGGTTAAACCCAAATCTTGTAGAGAGTGAAGATTAAGAGTGTTGAATTTCATAAATTGAAACATCGTTTTATAAGTCATAAGTCTTTACTGTTTTAAACTTTACTTTAATTAATTTTAATTACTTTAATATATAAGGCTAAGCCTAAAAAAAGCCGCTGGCGCTAGAATCAACGAAGTAGTTTTTTGTCCAAGAAGGTGTGTTTTTTTTTAATGAATATTTCAGTATGAGACCTAAAACATTTGTTTAATTTTAAAGAATAAAATTAAATAGAATAAGACCACATATTGAACAATAATTTTGGAAATCAATTTCTCCCGAAGAAAGGCTGGCATTAACTTTAACACACTGAGGAACTGAGGTAAATTAATATGTGTTTGAAAACAAATAATTTTAAAAACTAAATAAGGCTAATAATTATTATTTAAGTAAATTAATTAAAATTAGTTAACTACATATTGAACGACTTGACAAATGTCACAGTCATTTGTAGAAGTTTTTTTAGTGAAATTTTTAACACTTTAAAGGTTTTTAAAATTAAGAATGTAGTTAATTTTCAAATTCAAAGCTTATATAAATCAAAGTTATAGACTATAGTGAAAGCAGCAAATTATCATTTATTATTATTAGAAAAAAATTAGTATGTTGTTGAGTTGTCTACAAAATATTAGATATTTAAATTAATCTGCATTTTTTTCACTCATCTGACACATTTTAATATATTATATTACTTTTAGGGTGATATTGATACAGATGATAAGTTATGACATAGTAATAGTTTGCTTTTTCCGCAATATTAGTTAAAATAATAATTTACTTTTACTTATGTTTTTTTCAGATTATAGTAAACAGACTTAGGACTTCTCATTTTATAGAATAACCACTTAACAATTTCAAAATAATTTATGAGACCTGATGCTATTTGACAGTGTTTTGTTGATGAACATATGCCATACTCAAATACAGAAATATTGTTATATGTGTGCACCAAGTGCCCCAAATAATCTTGATCAAAACATTACAAGTATAAACAATGTCATTCTATTATTCTTCAAGTTGAACTTAAAGCCTTGGTTAATACCAAATATTATTTTAAAGTGTTGATTTTGGAGCTTATGGTAAGCCAAGTGACAGTGGGATTTTTCTTGAATCAAATATGTAAAATAAAATAAAATAGGGGTTGATTCTCATACCCTCATCCAAAGGAGCTACCTTTAACCAATACAAAACTACCATATCTATTTACTGGCGATCAAGGATCCTTTAAAGGAATATATAATTTATCCATACGCATGGTGAAACAGAGAATTTGAATTTACAACTTCAAGTATAGTTGGCCCAGTAAAGCTTAATACTTAATCTAGTTATTTGAAGATACAAACCTACTGTAATACTAATATTGTTCCATCATATGTCACATAATTAGATTTGCTCATGTGAGTGTGGGTATGTAAATGTCCAGAGTTTCCAAAAATAGTAAGTAAATAATAAAATTATTGGATATAAATATGGAACATTAGTTTTTCTGTTTTCAATTCTGTATTTATTTAAAGCTTAAAAGCTATGTAAAATATTTTTAATGAATAATGAAAAAATGAAATTTAATTATCTTAATTTTAACGTCCATGAGTGATTTATGAACACATGATTTATAGTGGAGTTTTCATTATGAATTATTAATATTATTAACACAATTGTAAAAATAACAATGAACAATGTTTTAATAAAATTTAATTTTTCTAAAATGTATAGTTAAGTACTTGCGTCTTTATTTTAGGTTAGATGTTTACCCTGAATGCAATAGTTTGCATTTATTTTTCTTTTATACTCTTAACATTTGACACATAAATTTAGTGTAAACACTATGTATGATAATCCAAATACTTTCCTATTTTTGTTATTCATCTAAATCTAAGTGTATTTGAAACATTTCTGTATACTCCTCACAATTAATTGTTCTGTAGCTTATATAATCATCAGCAAATAACATAATTTTTCCTTTTGATGAGATGCTGTTGGGTAAATAATTTATTTAAATTAGAATTAAATTAGGGGGGCGGTGTAGGGGGAACTAGAAAATTTTCTTATGGAACTACTGAGTTTACCGTTTTGAGTGATGATTTAGAGCAAATATTTTTTAGATACTGTTCTGTGCTTCTTATCAAATCTTGAATCTACTGATATTAGGGAACAGATATACCCACGTGTTTGTGCATACTTTATCTATTCTCAAAGAAATAAGTTTTTCAAATTTTGATTATAGGAAATTATTATGTTTTTATAAAACTATCAGAATATTATCAAGCGCTATATCTCATTATATTATCATTTGTAAAGAATACATGCACATGTGTGTGTATATATATATATATTATATATTAACTGTTTTTTTATTGAATTTTAATTTTTTAATATTATTTAAAAAGATTGTAATATTTATAAGTATGAGTTTAAGCAAAGTAATTTATTTTATTGTTAAAATATTAATACTACATATTCTTAACATAATTCTTGAAAAATGATGATGTAACATTGCATGCAGCATAATCACACACAAATCATCCATAATAAGGTCCATACATGCATTAAAATTTTATAATCAGATACAAATAGGTTTATAGATGTTTTTCTTTAATGTAAACATAAAAAGACATATAATTTTTTTTCTTGAATAATTTATTTTCAAAAAATTTGTTAAAATATTTAGATGAGTTATTTTCTTTTTTTAATTTGGATCAATAAAGGATGATGTTCATTATTGCAATTATTATTAAATAATAAATGCTTCTTTTTACTTCATCTGGTTGTATTTAAACAATAATAAATTTCACATCACTATAATTACTATAAACTATTTTATTGTCTAATATCATCAAGTCATTTGAGTTTAAAACTCCTTTCAAGCACACAGAAATAATTTGTGTTTATAAAAAATGAAGGCAACAAAAAATTATATTAATTTATTTTTAAAATTTGAACTATTTTTAAAATTAACATGTAACAGGAAAACTATTAACAGTCTACAGTAAAAATATTAACACTTAACAGTAAATTATTAACACTTAACAGTAAATTATTAACACTTAACAGTAAAACTTTCTTTCCTCATTTTGATAAAATGTCATGAGTGCTTAATTCAAACATTTGTTTACAATCCCATTTTAAATGAAATTTCTTTGTAGCTTGTTCTCATTTGGTTATTTTGGGTGATGAAATTGGCAAAGAACAATCATCGTGATCCATAAATGAATTTGACCTTTCCATTTTTTCTGGTCAATCAGCATTTACCAAAAATTGTAGAACTTTTAATTTCATTCCTAGCTTTATCCTCTTTGGCATTTTATGAAGATGTGTTAGCAGAATCATAATACTGTTTTTGTTTTTTCAGCTCCTCCATCTAACTTTCCTCCAAATGAATCAGGTGATAATATCTTCTGACTTATCCTTTACCATTTTTCTTTTCCTTTTCATTTTTGGTGTTTTCAAAGGTTTATCATGTGTACTAGAAAGAGGGTATTTTTTTAGCTGCTTTTCCAATTATACCAACATGTTGTGATTCATTATTATTGACATTGTCATTAAAATCAGTGTGAATTATTGTCTTATTTGCCATAACATTTCTTTTCTCTCTTCTCCTGAATTTATGTCAGCAAATTGTATACAACCCTTACTTTGTCTTGAAGAGAACACATCCAACAGGAATAGTATCTGGTTATAGAATTTCCATGAAGATTTTTGTCCATTAAATGTAGCTAAACTATCTGTAAGAGGTCTTGTTGTTTTTAAAATGCTCTTTACAAAAGTTTTCTCCCAAGCCTTGCCATTTTGTTTCTACAACATTGGCTGAAAAAAAGAAAAAGGTTGCTTTTACACACATTGTATCATTGTTTTAAAAAAATATATAAATTAGTCTTGAAAATTATTTTTATAATAAACTCTAAAAGTTTAAGTTAAACCACAACTTTTTTAAATTACCACGATGATAAAAAATTGAATAAATAATTCAAAAGTTAACTGTTATTATTAAAAGTAGTAATAGTAGTAAAAATATTCAAAATTTATTTACGACCTGTAAAACTACAGTGTAACAGTGTAGTTTTAATTAAATTTTAAATCTTGTTGTTTTCTTTCCATGAAATTTAAAATATTATTAAAACATTTTAAGCATTAATTTTGAACTTAATATTATGGTATATTTAACTTATGCTACATTTAATAATAATATTAATAGTAAATTATAAGTAGAATCTATATATAATATATATATGCAAAATAATTATTAATTGGAACAAAAGTTGTTTAAATAGTGAAACAAGTATTTCGCTTCATTAATTTATAATCTTTTGTTATTTGATTCCATTTTAGTCAATATATTAATAATTTAAAGTTTAAAGTAAAATAATAAGTATAAAAAATACATATACTACTTATAGGCGATACTATTTAAAACTAATTTTGAAGCTTAAAATTAATAAATATTATATTATAATATATTTAAAAGTCGATCAGGGGCCATCCATATATTACGTACGCATAAAATTCGTGTTCTTGACGTTGCATCCCGTACATTTTCAGGACCCCCCCCCATGCGTACGTACAAATTCGCTCACCCCCCCCCCTTTTTAAAAAAAAATCAGCCGGAGTCAGAAAGAAGATATTGGTTTTACTCTTTGAAGCCGTTCATAAATGACGTCACACACCTAAAATGGCGGCGGGGGAGAAGGTCACGCATTTGTGACGAGGGGGAGGGGTGTGTTTAAGAAATGTGACGTCACATCAAAATGCGCACTAAAATATTTGCAAATGCGGCTTTTTTTTTGGGTGGGGGGGGGAGGTCAAAGCTTTGGGGCTGTCCATTAATGACGTCCCAGCGATTATAGACGATTTTCATCCCCCCCCCACGTCACACGTCATCACTAAAAGTTAGACCCCCCCTTCATTTCCAATAATACGTCATAAAAATGCCCCCCCCCCTAAAAAAAAATAATTAAAAAACAAAATTGCATGTTTCAAATCACATTTTTGTCATTTAAGTTTAAGTATGTATTTAGTGTAAAGCTGGACTTTAATATCGTAACACGCGCGAAGCCCATGTAAAACGTCATTAAATACATTGTAAACAAACAAATATTTAAGTACAACTTTTATTTTAAGTTATGCATTTTGATGTGACGTGACATTTCTTAAACTACCCCTCCCCTTCGTCACAAATGGTCGACCCCCTTCCCCCCTCTAGGTGCGTAACGTCATTTACGGACGGCCCCGAGAAGGGGCCATCCATAAATGATGTCACGCGAATTTGGCAGATTTTTCATTCCCCCTCCCCCTCGTCACGCGTCGTCACAAAAATTTAGACCACCCCCTTCAATATGACGTCACAAAGCTTTGCCCGGGGGGGGGCGGGGGCATAAAAGCTGTACTTTCTATTTGAAAAAGAGCATGTTTAAAATCACTTTTTTGTCATTTAAGTATGTATTTAGTGTAGACTGGCATTCTAATATCGTAACACGTGTGAATTCATGTTAAACGCCATGTAACTAACAAATCAAATATTTAAGTGGAACTTTTATTTAAAGTTGCTAGTTTTGACGTGACGTCACATTTTTCTAACACCCCCCTCCCCCACATCACACATCATCACAAATATGTAGACAACCCCCCACCCCCTTTTCCACTAGGTGCGTGAAATCCCCGTCAGACCCCGTCCCGTTGTGTGTTTATAAGGGCTAGGGCACCGGTGGGCGAAAGAGAAATTCATCTAATATTCAAGAACTGGAAATATAATTCCGACGAATATATTTTAATAATGTGTAAACGTTTGGTCTGAATCAAATGTTTAATTACTTCCAAGTAATTAAAAGTTCACAATTTCGTTTACAATCAATTATAACACATTATTGCATATCAGTCTTGACTCAGTAGGTCTCGAATGACGTTTGCAGTCAGAGCGGTTTACGTTTCTATGCTTAGTTTTATGCAAATTAAATCTGTTGTGCGTACGTACACATTCAGTCGAGACCCCCCTCCCTCCCCCGTACGCATGCATACGCAAAATGCCGTAAATTTACCCCCCTTCCCACCATTGCGTACGTAATATATGGATGGCCCCTCACCGACTTAAATCGTCTTGACCTAAGTAAATTCTTAACCACTTGGATTTGATAGTCCTAAAATTAATATTTTTATAATTATTTTTAGACTCAGTTATCTATCATTCTTGATTGAATTCAATAAACAAAATCTACAAAAATAGTTGTAGCTTACTTATTTGTAGAGTAAGTTCGTCTGTAATTTCAAGCCAAAGTTTCCTTCCAACATTCCTATTACTAGTATTAGTATTACTATTGTCACACTTCGACGTCGTTGAGAGGAGTGTATGCTCATGGACTTACGAATTTAACTTGTCAATATCCATAATAAAAATCAAAATAATTTTAGTTTAAAATGGAAATATAATGTTTTAAATTTCGAAAATCATGCATGAAAGCCAATTATTATTTATTAAATGATCATTTACACACATAAAATTGGACGATGTGGCAAAAATGTCCGCCATTTTGTTGACTTTTAAAAGCAGATTCGCGCGATGCGCTGTAAAAATCAAATTATTTGCGCGTATACGGGCGTATACTGGCGTTTTTCACGCTGCTCGTGAATGTTCATTCTCTCTTGGTTCGAGCCGCTAGGCTCTTAGGACCCGGTTCATTTTATCGCAAGCGAGCCTCATCAAGCGGGCATCGCCGTAGAGGTAATCCTCTGCAGGTACCGTTACCTCACCCTCCAAATCCCCGCACGGCTCGGGGTACTCTTCGAGTACGTGGGCCACCGTCTCTTCCGGGTGGACATACAGCCGACAGGCCAGTTCCCTTCTAGTGTTAAACTTGTACAAGTAGCTTCGTATGGGACAATGCTCAGTTCTCATTCTAGTTATGAGCGTCTGATTGCTACGTCCAATTTTCCCCCAGGAATCGCTTTTGCTCGGTCGCGGCATGTACTGGAATACTTTTCTGGCCGTGCTTCCAGATGCCCAGCCCTGGAGCCATTTCTCTCGGAAATGGTCCTTAAGCCACGATCTGACCCCCAGCTGGGTCATCGGGCGATTGGGTTGGGGCTGGGCTGAACCTTCTCTCGCCAACTTATCGACCCTGTCTGAATGAGGCGCGCCACTGTGCCCAGTGATGTACTGAAGGACTACTTTTCCGCCTCGTGCTAGGATTGCACCTACTGTTTCCAAAAAGACACTGACCGTTTTCGTCTCCAGAGAGGATCGACCCACAGTCTCGAGCGACAACTGTGAGTCGGTGAAAACTACGACGGTCGGGGAAACCTTTCTTCTTGCTAGACGTCGGCGCACTTCCTTCAAACCCTTGCAGATCGCCTACAGTTTGGCGTCGTGACTACTGCATGCGGATCCGCACGGTCTTGACAGTTCAATACTGTCAGGTCCAGGTTGAGGGTATTGAATTAGCACTCCGTATCCACTTCTGCCATCCTTGAAACGCGAACCGTCCGTAAAGACTTTTACCACGCTGTCGATTGTCTTCAGAGTCTCGTCACGCTGGAGCTCGACGGTATTTGCTTTCGTCACCGCTGTATTTGCCAGTGTCAAACGTAGTTCAGGCAAGTCAAAGCTTTCATGTGGTCCTCGAGCAGGGACCAGTCGCATTCGTTCCCTGTGCTTGGGTATGGGGACTGAGTCTTCTAGTTCGTAGACCGTATCCATGAAGGATGGTCTTTTCAGTCGGGTCCTCTTAACCCATCGGTCTTGTAATTGGAAGCAGGGTTCGTCATGCTCCAACCTACGGTATCGTTCTACCGTGGTCATGATTGCCTTTTCTCGCCTTATCGCCAGGGGTTCTACGTTGGACATAATTTCTACAGCGGCTGTTGGTGTCGTACGCAACGCCCCGCATACAAACCGTAGAGCTTGGTTCTGTGTTCGGTCCAGACCACTCTAGAGCCATACGGCTCGCAAAGGCCTGGACCGGGAGGCTGTAATCAATGGCACCCCTTACACTACCGAGATAGAGAGCTCTCAGTAATCTTGCATCCACACCCCATCTGGTCCAACTTGATTCCCAAGTACGTTGGTGTCCGATCCCAATTCAATCTTTTCCCACATATCTGAAGCACCACCTCATGCTTCAGGACGTAGGCTAAGAACAATGTACAACTAAGGGCGGACCCCTGTGGGAGTCCATCCTCCAGGCACGCTTCGTTGGATAATGACTCCCCCACTCGGGTCTTGATCGTTCTGTCCGTAAGGAACGATTTTATCCAACTGTACATGTTCGCAGTGACACCTAACTGCTGCAACTTATAAAGTAGCCCTCCACGCCACACCTTGTCGTTTGCCTGCTTTAGAACGAAGAAAACCACAACGGTGTGATTCCTCGACTGGAGTTCATTTGCGATTGTCTGAATTAGTCGGAGAGCCTGGTCCATCGGTTGGTGTCCCATTCGGAACCCACCCTGCGTCATTGGAATGCATTTGGTCTTTTCGAGGAACCAGTAGAGTCGTGCGCTAACTAACCGTTCAGCTACCTTCTCCACACACGACGTGAGGGAAATTGGCCGGTAACTGGAAGGGTGTTCGCCTGGTTTCCCCTCTTTGGGAATTGGGGTTATTGTGGCCTTTTTCCAAAGCTACGGCAGCGTGCCTGTTGTCCAAGTTCTATTTATTAAACACAGCAGTTTCATTCGGCCTGTCTTGCCCAGATGTTTGAGCATTTCATTGCGAACTTTATCTGGTCCTGGTGTTTTGCCAGCTTGGCATTTGTTGAGTGCGGTTTGCAACTCCGTCATTGTGAAGGGGCCGCGAAAACCTCTAGTTGAGGGCCCTTGCCTTGTCTCCTTGAGCCCTCTTTGCGCATTCGGTCGATTGTTTGGCTAAAGTCAGATCTGGCGCTTTTCTTGTTTACCTGTGCAAAGTGTTTGTTTAGCACTCGTGCGTGCTTAAATTCACTAGCCCTTTGGCCCTTTGGTGTCGTCAAAGGGTTGGAATTCTTTGTCTTCCCCGCGCCAGATAATGCATCTAAGAGCCGCCAAACTTTTCTTCCGTCTACGAGGTCGAGTTTTTCGCACGTATTTACCCATTTCGCATTCTTCGCTTTGTAGACAGCAGGCCCGGACTTCAGTCGTCAGTCTGTTGTACGCCCTACGAGTTTCGGGTGTCTTCAGCCTGGCTGCCTTTTCCCGTGCTTTTGCTTTTTGTTTCACCAATTCTGTCCGACTCTTGTCCCAGTAAGGTCTGAACTTCTGTTTCCCGTTAGTCCTTGGGATCGTTCGCCTCGCAACCCCAAGGAGTTTGTCAATAAACTGCCCGTAGGTGGCATCCATGTTGTCTCCTGCAACATCCAGCAGAGCGAGCTTGGTCTCGCTCTCGGCCTCGTACTTTCGCCAATCGGCCTTACGGAATTGCCAATGCCTTCTTTCAAATCGGGGTTTGCCTGCATCAAGCACAAATTCGATCAGGATTGGTAGATGGTAGCTACCTACTTCCTTTAAGACTTCCAGTCTATGCTTCGACTCTAGGTCAGCGGATATAAGCGTTAGATCTGGGCGGGACTCCGTGCTGTGCCCCGTGTGCAGTAGTGTCGGTTCACTGTCTGCATTTTGCAGCCTGATGAGATTCGTATTAATACAGACATCCTCGATGTAGCAGTCTGAAGTGTTCCGTTCGGCATAGCCCCAGTCAGGAGACTGTGCATTAAAGTCTCCTGCTATTATCGTTCTTCCAAAAATGACATCTTCCCCAACTTGAAGTGCGATTGGATTTCTGGGCGTATTAAAGACGTTCGTGATTGTAAAGCCAACGTCGCCTTTGAAAACTCTCACGGTGAGAGTATCAGTGTTGATGTAACACTTAACTTTGAGCAGCTCTATCGTTAAATCATTCCGTACTGCTGTGGCAAGACCTCGACATCGCCGTTCACACTTGCAATGGTATAGCGAGTAACCAGTGATATGGAACGGCTTCCCCTTAAGGAGCGTTTCTTGGAACAGTGCTACATCCACTTTCCGTTCTTGGAGTATTTTGGTTACTTCGTGTTCCTTTTGCCTTATGCCACAGACATTCAACTGTAAAACTACCAGGGCTTGTTCATGATGGCCCTTCGCACCCATACAAGGATGGCCAGTCACCGATTGACCGCTTAGACATGGTCTGTCGTTCGTCACCATGCCTCTAAGGGGGGGGGGTAGCCAAACGACCCGACGTACCACCATCCGCCGAGAAGGGGTTTAGAAGGTCCATTCCGGGACCTGCTTTTTTTCATTATATAAACCATAGAATAGAGAGGGGGAAGGCAGAAATCTTCAACCCATTGAGGACGGTCCGTGTGCGTTCCGCCCCTTGCCCAGAGGGTCTTTCTGTCTTCGGCGTTCCTAGCCGGGCACTGTTGGGTATGGGCCTGCTCCCACACCCAGCACCGGGTCTCTCGGTGAGGCCATGCCCCACCCTCCAGTTGTCCAGAGGGTTCCAGTGCGTATATTTTGGCAACTTCGCCGGGGTTAGTCAGTTTCAAGTCGCAGCCACTTCCGCAACCCTACTTATCTCCCGGACCCCGTAAAGGCCAACCCCTTCCGAGAGTTTTCACGCTGCTAGTGTAGCCACTCACACTATGTTATTGCATTTGTTTTTCTAGAGGTTTCAGATGCGCGTTCAGATTGGCGAATTTGCGTGCAGTGGAGCCACAGCCTTATACTTTTATTCATTTTTGCAGTAATAGTTTCCCTAGTTCTAATAGGAAACTAGTTTTAATCAATTAAACTTTCAAAACAAGATCAAATCGAAAACAAACACACGGCCACACTGACTGCCGTAATTCATCACAATCTTACGTTATTTCAATCATCGTCATTTTATTGAGTTCCCTCATATACACCCATTCAGCCAGGCTTTATATATCACATATTATCTTACTCGCCTTTAATTGATTGTCTGGACAACAAGATAAGACAAAGCAATGGTATTGCTTTTTTTCGTTTTAATTAACCTATTTTAAGTAAGCATAGGTCTAATATAAGTGTTTAAACCCTATGAGATTATCAATAAGAAAGTGTTGTCTGTGGATGGGGTAGGAAAGGTCAAATCCTTTTGGTAATACCTAGAATATTTTTTTTTAAGGTTTGTGTTTTGAATAATAGTTTATGATAAAAACATTAAACAAATAACATGCCTTGCCAAACTGAAAAATATTTTGTTTGAATTCAAAGTTTTAATGTCGTTGGATATTGTCTCAGCGGAACCTAAAGAGCCATTGAAAGGACATTCATTAAAATCTGTTATTTATGTCTCGATTACGCGCTCAACCGTGACGATTTAGTTTTATATGGGATATATTTTATTTCCATAATTCCTGTTATCATCCAGTCACATGCCAGGTTAGATTTCTTCTGTTTAGATTTCAGCATGGTATGTACATGTATTGACTATCTATTGCGGATTAAGCTGAACGGGCTAAAGCCAGGGGCCGCCGATGATTAAGGGCCCCCAAATTTAGAAATGTTTGCATGAATTCCTGAAAATATCTTAAATTAAATAAATTAATTTTTAAAAAAACAGGTTTTATAGGCTCACTAAGAGGAAATATTAAAGATTATTGTTTAAATTTTTAAACTTCACCTTTTCATCAGGCTCGTGTGGTCTTGAGGTAGAAAGTCGCCCTGCTGTGCAAGCGTTCGCGCGATCGATTCCAGGCGTGGGCACAATTTTTATTTAATATTGTATTTTTACACTCAATATTAGGATACCGGCAAACAGTTATTTCTTCATATTCCATTTTTTTAATGAATAATCTATGGCTGGCAAGGCCGATCCCTTAGTACAGACAAAGTATGTAAAAGGAACCGATGAACTATTTAGTTACAATTTGCAGTCTTATATTAGCTGATAGCAATCATTTTATTTAAAGGGACGCTTGCTGGATAGGGTCCCAGTTTGAATTGCAGCCAGGGGCCCCGTGCAGTCTTAATCCGCCCCTGTTGAGTATATTAATTCCTGATTAGGACATTAATGCAGCCTTATTACCTTGTGATACATACTCTCTCCCCTCGCTTTATTTCTTTCTTGCTTTTATTTTAAAACGTCCTGGATCTTCCTCTTTCGCTCATTTACTATTAATCGAAAACGCTCTGCAACCATGCTTTCTGCCCACCTGCCATTCAGTCGATTACTTCTTCTCTCTATCTCTCTCTATCTCTTTCTCTCTAAACACACACAAACGCTTTCTTTCTTTCTATCTCTCTCTGTTTTTCTATCTCACACACACTCAAACACACACACACACAAACTCTCTCTCTCTCTCTCTCACATACACACAAAACTCTCTCTCTCCCTCTCTTTCTTTCTCTCTCAGTATTAATGAAAACCACACTGCTACTATGCCTTTTCCCCCACCTGTCAACCACTCGCTTGCTCTTTCTCTCTTTCTCACACACACGTATGTATATTACCGCGCTACCCCACTATCTGTATTTCTCATCTTTGAATTCACACATTTAAAATTATCAAATTAACCCAAAATGATGAATTTCAACTATATACATTTACTACCTAAGTGAATAAAACGGGACATTTATTGACACTAAACTACTTGGGAAAATATGCTGGCATATTGCTGGTAAAAAAGAACTCAAAGGAAATAATTTTATACTATCTTTTAGTGACAAGGAATGTATAAGAGTAACAACCCATGTTAAGTTGTGGAAAAATATATTAAAACATTTATTTAAGAAAATATGCATGTTAACATATTTAAGAAATTTTTAACACTTTTTTCAAACTTAGTAAAAGTTAAAGGCATACAACAACTACAAAAAGTTTTCACATTTTGTCAAATAAATTGTCACATTCCTCAATAAATATTTCGTTTGTGTAACTTTTTGATAATGGGATTAACGTCGGTGTCGTGGGGCAATGGACTGAGATACATCAGTTATACGTACATTGACTCTGAGCAAGACAAAATGACTTTTCAAGCATGTCAAAAACACCTGCTTTGTTTATTTGTCTGATTAATGTTAATTTTTGGCCTCAAAATTTGAGATATTTTTCATGTTTTAAAATCTCATATTGTATAAGGGAATACCTCTTGATTATATGGATAGAACAATAATGAGAAAAAGCCTTGAAACAAATTCGAGTTCTTCTGAATTTCTAAATTATCTTCATAGAAATATCCTCGTTAGTGGAAAGCGGTACAGTACTCGTTGTGTTGTCTGAAGTTGTTGCTGGGATATGTGCTAATGAATAATTCGATGAACTTGTAATTGTTTCCAGAACAATAGCATCCGAAGTGTTTTGTTATTCATGTACAAATGATTTATCTAAGTGCGACAGCTGGTTATAGTCGCTGTCGATCCCTCTGGATACTTCTCTCAGTTTTGAATATTGATCTGTTGAAAAGGACTCTGTGTCATCAATGTCGTCATGTTTTTTCTAATTCAAAATACGTAGATGGATCATCTTTATACTGTTGACATGAGGTGTTGTCAGTGGTTGTTTCCTTTGGGATTTGAATATTACTCCCGGCTTCTGTATTTAGATTTGAAAAGACACTAGCGTTCTTTGGTAAATTCAGCAACATATTAGTATGATTATATGCACTTATGTTCTCCTCTTCATGTTCAGTAGCATTTTCAAATTCAAAGTAAATTGAACCGTTATCTGGCTTCTGAGTTTCATCAAAATAAGCGACATAAACATTACCTGTCTGACCAAGAGCTAAGTTATCGCTCTTTAAAGAGACATTAGTGTCGTGTAAATGAGTGAAATCTGGTTTTACATCCTGGTGTGGCTCAATAAAATGTTTTGAGCCATGGCCACAATTAGACAATATTTTGCTCTCATTGTGTTCATGGGATTGTTTGTTGTGAGAGACTATAGCAGACGGTTCGTTACTCTTCAAAGATAAAGGTGTGTACGGGGTATACTGAATATCATCGATTAAAATTTGATCATAGTTATTTTTTATTTGATTTGTTTGTGATATGCTCAAGCCACGCTCGTTACTTATAACGCTGGGAGTTGTTCCACTTATTTGTTCTGATGACGGTGATTTTGATTGATGACACCTCCTCCACAATATGGCTGCCACAGCCAAGACCCCTACAGCTGCCAGAAGAGACAGCACCGCAAGTCCTACAGCGAGACCGACTGAAATTATGTTACTTTCAAGATCCCTGAAGCTAGTGGTCGTTGAAGCTCCTACTAACGTTGCAGGGGTTGAAGTTTTTGTTTCAAAAGTTTGGTCTCTACTAACTCTATTTAGTCCTACAGTAGGAGAGACTGAATTCGTGGTACTTTCAATATCTTTTACGATAGAGGTGCGTGAAGCACTTACAGCCGTTGTATGAGTTGAAGTAATTGTTTCAGAAACATGCCTGGTACTGGACGTATAGCTAACAGTATCAGTTGTTATTGTTGATGATTCTGTTGTAGCTTCACTTGTAGTGTGTGTTGACACAGAGTTGCACAAATATGTTTTAACATTCTTTAATTCTCCACACACAACCTCTCGTAATATTTGTCCAGAATGTCTAATAATACACTGTTTGTCGTAATTCTTGCAGACTGTGCATTCCACTGTACTGATAAAGAAAATAATTCAAATAAAAATAACCTTTACCTGAAATACGTCTAATGTCAATTGCTAGTTTATAACTTTACTAGTTTAATTATAAAAAAAAGTCTGTTAAAAGTAATTGTAAACAGTGCTGCCAGTGACTATTTTAGGAAAAACCTAGCCAACATGTAAAAATAAACCTAGGTCCGAAAGAAAAAACCTAGACGCGCTAAAAATAAACAAATATGACGTCATAACCCCTCTCCCTCCGCAAAAAAAGCAGCTTTTCCTACTTAGAATCTAGCATGTTTCGAATCAATTTTATTTTATTTAAGTATGTATTTAGTGTAAGATGCATTCTTATATCGAAACTCGCACGGAGCCATTTAAAACGGAATTAAATACATTTATTGTATGCATTCAAATATTTAAGTGGATCTTTTATTTAAATTTGTACATTTTTTATGTGACGTCACAGTTCTTAAACAACCCCTCCTCCCCTTGTCACACATCTCACTAAAGTGTGACCCCTAACCCCCCCTTTTAGATGCGAGTCGTCATTGATGGTATTAGTCTGTTGTACAAAACTATTTGTAAAGTATACTTACATCTGCATTTATTCATCACTTATTTCATCTTCCTTATACATCTTATTGGCAATCTTATCAGCATTCTTGGCAATCTTATCAGCATTCTTGGCATCATTCTTATTTTATATATTACAGATGCTCCTTTTATAAAGAACATTATTGAGTCCTACTTTTATCCATTGTGTATGTCTAGTCTTGCATTTTTATTTGAGTTTTAAATGTTGAAAGAGTTTTAATTTTCACTGTTTGATCACGTAACCCATTACACTAACGAATCCCGGACGGAAATAACGATAATTTGATATTTTTGTGTTTGCATACGGAATATGAAAAGTGTTTTTATAGCTATGTCTATTTGAGGGTTGTATTACATTATCTTTGGTTTATACCATGAATACTTGAGAGAATATTATCTCAACTGAGACAGAAGAAAATGGTAGAGCTGTTAAGTTTGTGATGAGGTCTAATAAAATTGAATATTTTGGATCATTCAATCTGTTTTATCTTGTACCAGATTTCTTTAGACTGATGGCATCGCAGCAGCAGCATCCTTAGAATTCAATGGGGTAGAGCTAGACCTGCCAGCCGAATTTTGTTTTAAATTTCGGCTGGCTGACATCATTTTTAGGCTGATATCCGGATTAGCCGGATTTTAAAATTTCGGCTGGCTGAAATTATTTTTCGGCTGCTTTCCGGATTAGCCGGAGTTCTCTGTAAATTGACATTTGCAGCTGATTTTCGGCTGATTACGAAATATTCTTAAACTACGGTAAACATCATTCAGGGCTGTTCCAGCAAGTGTTACAGGTGCCGGTATGTTGAGAGATGGGTAATTAATTTTGAAGAAGTCAACAAAACCATCTTTAGCCACATTTTCAAAGGCGAGCAAGTCTCTACAGAACCAGATAATGATATCTCTTGTCAGTTCATGACTTGATGCTGCCTGACATTGATTTTGCCTTCTCCATACTTACGGAAATATACCAACATTTTATTTGACTTTCCTTGACTTTGTACTGACACATTGTGCTTGACACTTAAGTGAAGATTCATATTGCCACTTGATGTAATTGCGGCAAAATTGGTTACTTTTGAAATGTGACCCTTGTCACCCAATGACTTCTGAGCAGGGAAACACAGCTGAAAATAAACTCGAGGTTCGTCTACATTTCTCCCATTAACAGGGAACAGGCCACCAAAATATTTCCAGCATTGTGCTTTAGAATTTCCATGTAGGATAGGCGGTTTAGGTTTTACTTGTAGGTTTTTAATGAACTGCCTCTCTTCCCGGTTTTGGATGACATTTGATGACATTTGAGTTCACCTAAAATCATCATATAATCATAAAGAATTGTTACATTAGAAATGGTATAACTGTAGCGTAAAAAGGTAATCCTGCAGTCTAAGCACGAATATTATTTCGATGCGAATTTTAATTTTCGCGTTAGAATTTTCATTTTTAATTCATTAAATGCATTTATATATGTTATATTTTAGCTATTATAGCGCTAATTTGTAAGGCTTTTTTTAATTTTCAAGGCTGTTTTCGGCCCTTGACGCTACATAATCAGAGTAGAGTAGGATACATCCATTTTGTTAATCTAGCACCCTACTTGCTGGGTTGTCACAGCAAGAGGCAACATGAAATTTTCTCGCTTAAAATCAAACAAAAAAGAATCAAACATCTAGTAAGGAAATAAAAATGAACATTTCATTTTAATATTTATTGATCTTCTAAGAATCTTAAAATAGATGAATGAAACTTTCTAAAGAAAACATCTTCAGTCAGTAAATTTATTTTAGCATGGGTCGTTCCAGGTAAACAAAATCTGGCTAGCAGGGTGCTAAAATAACAAAAATGATGTATCCTACTCCGATTATAATGGAGCGTCAATGGCCGAAAAAGCCTTATAAATTTAAAAGCCTTACAAATTAGCGCTATAATAACTAAAATGTAGCATAAATAAATGCATTTAATAAATTAAAAATGAAAGTTCTCACCAGAAAATTAAAATTCGCAGCGAAAAAAATTACGTGCTCAAACTTCAGGATCACCCTTAAAAATCATCAGTTATTGACTAAACTAGTATCTAGTTAATTGAAAAAAATTAATTTAGGCTTATCTTTCTGCTAATAGAATATCGTTGAGCCATAATTGAGTAATAATAAATTGCCTATTTACGACAAAGCTTAACGATAACTTAAATTAATTAATTAATTTATTTGTATTTTAATTAGTATTTTATAAATTTAAATTTGTAAGAAAACGATAACTAGCAAGAACTGTATCAATGATTATTTAGGTTTAAAAAAAACTGTACAAATAATTAATTTTTGTCACACTTTCGGCGACGGTTATTCTAAAAATGCAATCTATCTTAAAACGGAACGCAATGAAACTAACTAAAACAAAAACATTGCGTTACGGCGGCTCGTTCATTTTTCGGCGGATTTACGGCGAACCAAATACGGCGGCTAAAGCGGCGCGCCGTATATTTTCCGGCGGACGAAAATATTGCGGCGTATTCGGCGCACGGCACCGGCTGAGGGGTCTAGGTAGAGCTATATAAATTATAATATAGCATGACAGAGCGGGTGAAAAAACTGTTGCCACCTAATGCTTAATTTACTTGTTTTATAATTAAAATTTTGTTTGGATATTATTCGCACATATTTATAAATTTTTGTACTTAAATATCATTCATTTACTTTTTTAAAGAAAAACCTAGATTATGGCTATTTTAGAAAGAAAAAAACTAGAAACCTAGACATGATCGAAAAAACCTAGATCTAGGTTGAAAAACCTAGCGCTGGCAGCACTGATTGGAAAGAAGGATTTTGACGACAGTTTTCATATAGAAAAAAATTATTATTTTACTTTTGTTGTAGATCTTTCTATTTACAATAACTACCGTTTTTAATTGAATGCATATTTACATACAAGAAGTCCCATGAAATTATGTTGTTGTTTTTGTTAAATACATTACTACTAAAAACAACTTTATGCTAATACTTACATGTAGTACTTACATTTATATGTAGTTAAAAATAAATATATAGTAATTGAAATACTAGTTTTAGAGATTTCTTTATCACATACTTATCCTTAGGGATGCCTTGCGAGAGATTTTGGCTCTCTTCACAGTCTTGACATTCAGTCACATCATTGATGCAGTGTTTGATCGCATCTGTCAGAGTCACATTTCCACTGAGATTTTTCATATTAGGCAGTGCACATGAAGACTGTCTCGTGATAATTAGTGTACTCACGATAACTGACAATAATTGAACAATCGCCATCTAGTCTGGTGATATAAACATTGGTTATAACAGTTTATTTTGAATATTTACATTATTTCAAATATAAATAATCTAAGCATAAATATATGCACCTTAAGGAATTCATCTAAAACAAAAAGTTACTAATCAATCCATTTATTAATCTGTCAGCCCGTCCGTCCCTCCAAACCACTCATCCAACCACCTTACTACCCCCCCCACCTGAAAAAAACCCCACCAAACAATATTAATTCATTAAGTGAAATCATTTCAATTCAAGGTTGTGAAACAAAATTAATTTGACTTATTTTCAACATTTTTTCTCTTCAAATTGTTTTACTGAAAATCAAAACTAATCTATTTTCATTTATCATAGCCAAGTAACCACAATTTTGTCATAACTATTTATTTTAATATATACGTAAATGCTTACTACAATTTAAATTTTCATTTTATCTCGTTTAAAATATTTTAATATGTTTTTATGTTATTTTTAATTTTTTTTTAAAGAATAGGAAAGACAGCAATTATAAATTTCTTTCGAATTAATTATATACATTATAAGCTAATTTAAGTTGGCTATGAAATTTCAATGTCAGATAAATAAATAAAAAATGTATATAGCAAAGTCATCACATAGTAATATATATGAGTAAATACAAGGCTTTAATATTTTTACTTGCCGTATAAGAAACACTGCTTAAGCATTTGTCGAGGAACTGTTGAGAGGTAAATTACAAGTCTTGGAATAAAGGTTTTGTCAATAATCATAAAAACACTGTTTTAGCATTCATCGAGAAACTGTAGACAGGTGAATTACAAGCCTTGGAATGAAAGTACTGTCAATGATTTTATTTAAAAGTTCTGGGATTTTCGTCGTGCTAAATATAAAACTGTGTCGCAGGCAATCACGATCTTCTCCGTCATGGTTGGTTGAGACCAGTGTGACGACCACATCCTGTATGAACACAGTTTAAAGAAATTAACAAATACAATAGCATGCACGTCTACACAAACTTTCATGCATGAACAAGTGAACAGTGGCGTTATGTGGTCTTCTGCCACCCAGGCTATTCGCCCTTCTCAATGAAATATGATGCTAGTTTGTTTGTTTTTGTTTTTTTTAAATAATATTTTTGGAAAATACTCATTTGATATTTAGTTTCTGACAGTTTTTACATCCATCAGATGAGAAAAATTTAATTCAATCTTAGAGTCTAAGCTTTTTAAAAAAATATACATTATAATAATTAAAAAAATTATTTTAAAGTAGAGGAAAACTAATACTTTTTTTAAAATTCTTTAATTTACATACGGAAAAATCTGTCTGGCGTTAGCGGTCTCACCTTGCTTTTTCTATACGTTGCACCCTTTCTAATATTCCCCCACTAATAGAAAACTCCAATTTTTATCTTTCGTTCGGGTCACTTAATTCACCCCTCCAAAAAGTGCAACCCGAAGCATCATACCCCGTCGCTTGTGCACTGTATAGACCAGGGGTGGCCAGAACTGAAGTAACCGAGAGACATTTAAAAAAAAACAACTTGAGAGCCGCATTGAAGCAATATGGTTTATTAAACCTGGCTTGGAAATCTTCCAGTAATCTTTGCAACATATCTATATACTAGCGTATCACCCGTCAAAAACGACGGAAGTTTTCAGCTAAAATCTATTTATTTTATAAAAAATGCACTTTTTTTGGGGCGCCTACGACGCCGACCTTTTCAAAAGCCCAACTAACTTATCCTTGTTTGATAAATACGAAATATTAAACTTTCTGAAATGTACACAAGGTATTTTATAATAGGGGTTGTAGGGCGCCTACAGCGTCCCCTTTGTTTTTTGATGTTATAATTAACCATCATCAAATCCTCTTTTTACATTGATCCCTTTTCCAAAATTAAAATACATGTATGAGCGAAAACAATGACGTCATATAATATTTTTTTTACAGCGCATCTTTAATTTGCACACCTTTGGATGCATTGGTGCAGTAATTTGGTTCTACCTGCTTTCTAAAATTAGTAGCGTCACGGACAGAAATTGCAAATTATATTGTTTAATCTATACTAATAAAAGGCACTGACTCACTGATTCATCACTAATTCTCCAACTTCCCGTTTAGGTAGAAGCATGAAACTTTGAGAAGTTGATAATTAGCCTTCCGTGACGATAATTGTCGACAAAGAATTTTAAAATTCACACACTTGGGGGCCGGAGGCCCAAAAACGTTTTTTTGTCTTATATGGCCTATATAAAATTTGAAAATCACCATTTCTCCTATTTCTCGAGTAGGCAGAAGCATGAAACTTTGGGAAGTTGTTAAGTACAATCCCGCGATTGTAACGGGTGAAAAAATATTTAAATTATCCCTTCCTGGGGGCCGGGGGCCCAAATTAAGTTTTTTTCCTAATATGAGCTTTAGAAAAACTAAAAATAACCAAATTCTCCTATTTTACGTGTAGGTAGAAGCATGAAACACTATGTAGATTATAAGTACACTTACGCAATGGTAACAAACGAAAAAAAAATTTAAATTATCACTTACTGGGGGCCGGGGCCCCAAAAGATTTTTTTTCCTATATTAAAAACTGATCATCATGAATTCTCCACTTCACGTGTAGGTAGAAGCATTAAACTTTGGGAAGTTGTTGAGTAGCCTCTCGCGATTGAAAGTGGCATAAAAGAATTTTAAAATTCACACTCATGGGGGCCGGGGGACCCAAAAGCGTTTTTGTTCCTTATACTGAAAATTGCCTTATTCTCCACTTTCCCGTATAGGTAGAAACACGAAACTTTGGGAATTTGTTGAGTCAACGCCCTCGATGGTAGCATGCAACAAAAAATATTTAAATTATCACTCACTGGGGGCCGGAGGGCCAAAATGTACTTTTTCTTATATAAAAACTGACTCAAATCTAATTCTCTGATTTCCCGTGTAGGTAAAAGCATGAAACTTTTGGAAATTATTGAATACACACCCGCGATGGTAACAGGTCAACAAATATTTAAATTTTCACTCACACGGGGCCGGGGGCCCAATTTTTTTTCTTATATAAAAAGTTAATCATCACAGATTCTCCATTTTCCGTGTTGTTAGAAGCATGAAATTTTGGGAAGTTGTTGAGTACACTCCCTGGATGGTAACAGGCGAATTTTTTTTGTTTAATTATCACTCACTGGGGGCCCGGGACACAAAAGTAATATTTTTAACTTATATGAGCTAAATTACAAATAAAAAAACCTTGGATACTGTGTAAATGTAATTTTACAAAACTTCGAAGATAAAAACTTGATGGCCTATATTAAAATTCGTTAGGGCATTAAAATTATATTTTTTCAATATTTTGTAGCCGAGGGCCCCTAATCTCTTTTTTGTAAACGTTTAAGACATTTTAACCATTTGATTTTCACTCAATTAAAAAAAAATGTTTACTAACAAATATATTCATCATAATCCAAATTGAAATAAGCTGTATTTTGAACTATACATATTACCCCGATAGGGCCCCCGGCCCTTATTTTAGTTTTTTTTAAGACGTATTATTTGTAAATGTATTTTATTCATCCCACGGCCATTAAACTTTAGGAAGTTTTTGGGTACGCTCCATCGAAGGTTTCTGGCATTAAAAGTAAAAGTTTTAAAAACACCACTTATTCCGGGCTGGGGGCCCGTTATGCCATATTTTAACATTAGTTATATAAAAGGTAATTTAAAATGTGGCTACTAGGTAAATGGATGAACTATGGCCAAATTTGATTTTAAAAAATAAAATAAAATCATATAGGGTAATGAACTTCTAACGTCTGTTCCTTTAGGGCCGGGACCCAAAATATTTTTTTTCGTAAACATTTAAAGCTTTGTTACCTTAAAAATAATTTAAATAAATATAGTCACATTTCTCTATCATGAACTAGATTGAAATCATCAGACCTTATGAGATATGCACATCCTGCATCCATTTTGCACGGGGGCCCGTAATGTCATTTTAGTTCCCATTTAATTTTACACGACTTTGACAAATATTGACAAACAAGTTTATCGATCATGATTCAGATAGAAATCTATTGGTGTTTTGAATTGGTGTGAAACGGTTTTTCAACGCGTACTAAAATTCTAACTTACGCAGTGGAGCGCGGGGATTTTGCTAGTCTATACTAATAAAAAGCAAAGCCCTCACTCACTGACTCACTCACTCATATCATCACTAATTCTCCAGCTTCCCGTGTAGGTAGAAGCATGAAACTTTGGGAAGTTGTCGAGTAGCCTCTCGCGACGAAAATTGGAGTAAAAGAATTTTAAAATAACACTCATGGGGGCCGGGGGCCCAAAAACGTTTTTTTTCCTTATATGGCCTATATAAAATTTGAAAATCACCAATTCTCCCATTTCCCGAGTAGGCAGAAGCATGAAACTTTGGGAAAGTTGTTGAGTACAACCCCGCGATGGTAACGGGAGAAAAAATATTTAAATTATCACTTCCTGGGGGCCGGGGGCCCAAATGAAGTTTTTTCCTTATATGAGCTATATAAAAACTGAAAATCACTAATTCTCCTATTTCCCGTGTAGGTAGAAGCATGAAACACTAGGTAGTTGATAAGCACACTTCCGCGATGGTAACAAGCGAAAAAAATATTTAAAATAACACTTAATGGGGGTCCGGGGGCCCAAATGTAGTTTTTTTCTTATATAAAAAAACTGACTCATCACTAATTCTCCAACTTCCCGTGTAGGTAGAAGCATGAAACTTTGGGAAGTTGTGTGTAGCCTCTCGAGACGAAAACTGGCGTAAAAGAATTTTACAATTTTACACTCATGGGGGCTGGGGGCCCAAAAACTTTTTTTCCTTATATGGCCTTTATATAATTTGAAAATCACAATTCTCCTATTTCCCGAGAAGGTAGGAGCATGAAACATTTGGGAAGTTGTTGAGTACAATCCCGCGATGGTAACGGGAGAAAAAATATTTAAATTATCACTTCCTGGGGGCCGGGGGCCCAAATTAAGTTTTTTCCTTTATATGAGCTATATAAAAACTAAAAATCACTAATTCTCCTATTTCCCGTGTAGGTAGAAGCATGAAAACACTGGGTAGTTGATAAGCACACTTCCGCGATGGTAAAAAGCGAAAAAAATATTTAAAATAACACTTAATGGGGTCCGGGGGCCCAAATGTAGTTTTTTCTTATATAAAAAAACTGACTCATCACTAATTCTCCAACTTCCCGTGTAGGTATTAGCATGAAACTTTGGGAACTTGCTGAGTACACTCTCTCAACGATAATTGGCGAATAGGAATTTTAAAATTCACACTGTTGGGGGCCCGGGGCCAAAAAACGCTTTTTTCCCTTAAAAGGGCTATATAGAATACTAGCAAAATACCCGCGCTACGCTGCGGAAAATAGGATTTCAGTTACCGTTGAGAACCCGCGTAACACAAATTCAAAACACCAATTGATTTCAATCTGGATCATGATGAATATAATACATATATTAACTTCACCGTCTTGTCTGTCTGTCTGTCGTAGTCCCGCAGAAAAACAAAAACGAAAAGTAAAAAATGACACACTTCCCGTGATCCTATCGAGCTGATAATTTAATTTATTTTTTCGGCTGCTACCATTGCGGGAGGGTACTCAACAACTTCCCAAAGTTTCGTGCTCCTAACTACACGGGAAGTTAGATATTTAATGATGAGTCTGTTATATGTAGCTCATATAAGAAAAAAACCTACATTTGGGCCCCCGGCCCCCTAGTGAATAATAATTTTATATTTGGTTGTGATTGTTATCATAGCGGGACGGTACTCAACAACTTTCCAAAGTTTCATGCTTCTACCTACACGGGAAGATGAGGAATTAGTGTTCATTCAGTTTTATATAGCCCATATACGGAAAAAAAAACGGTTTTGGGGCCCCTGGGCCACCCATGAGTGAAATTTTAAAATTTTCTTTTCGTCATTTATCGTCATAAGAGTGTACTACTAATCAAGTTCCCTAAGTTTTAGCTTCTACATTCACGGCAAGTTGTATAATTAGTGTTGAGTCAGATTTTAATATAAAAAAACTACATTTGGGCCCCTGGCCCCCATTAACTAATAATTTAAATATGTTTTTTCGCTTGTTAACATCGCGGAAGTGTACTTATCAAACCCCCCCCACCCCCCAGTGTTTCATGGTTCTACCTACACGGAAAGTTGGAAAATTAATGATGAGTCAGTTTTTTTATCTGAGAAAAAACATTTGGGCCCCCGGCCCCCATTAAGTGATAATTTAAATATTTTTTTACCTGTTACCATCGTGGAAGTGTACTTAACAACTACCCCAAGTTTCATGCTTCTACCTACACGGGAAATAGGAGAATTTGTGATTTTTAGTTTTTGTATAGCTCATATAAGGAAAAAACTTCATTTGGGCCCCCGGCCCCCAGGAAGTGATAATTTAATTTTTTTCCTCCCGTCGCTATCGCTGGTTTTTACTCAACAACTTCCCAAAGTTTCATGCTTTTGCCTACTCGAGAAATGAGAAAATTAGTGATTTCATATTCTATATAGTCCATATAAGGAAAAAAACGCGTTTTTTGGGCCCCGGGCCCCCAACAGTGTGAATTTTAAAATTCTTATTCGCCAATTATCGTTGAGAGAGTGTACTCAGCAAGTTCCCAAAGTTTCATGCTAATACCTACACGGGAAGTTGGAGAATTAGTGATGAGTCAGTTTTTTTATATAAGAAAAAAACTACATTTGGGCCCCCGGACCCCATTAAGTGTTATTTTAAATATTTTTTTCGCTTGTTACCATCGCGGAAGTGTGCTTATCAACTACCAAGTGTTTCATGCTTCTACCTACACGGGAAATAGGAGAATTAGTGATTTTTAGTTTTTATAAAGCTCATATAAGGAAAAAACTTAATTTGGGCCCCCGGCCCCCAGGAAGTGATAATTTAAATATTTTTTCTACCGTTACCATCGCGGGATTGTACTCAACAACTTCCCAAAGTTTCATGCTCCTGCCTACTCGGGAAATAGGAGAATTGGTGATTTTCAAATTTTATATAGGCCATATAAGGAAAAAAAACGTTTTTGGGCCCCCGGCCCCCATGAGTGTTATTTTTAAAATTCTTTTACTCCAATTTTCGTCGCGAGAGGTTACTCGACAACTTCCCAAAGTTTCATGCTTCTACCTACACGGGAAGTTGGAGAATTAGTGATGAATCAGTCGAGTGAGGGCTTTGCCTTTTATTAGTATAGACTAGCAAAATACCCCGCGCTATGCTGCGGAAATAGGATTTCAGTTACCGTTGAGAACCCGTGAAACACAAATTCAAAACACCAATTGATTTCAATCTGGATCATGATGAATATAATACATATATTAACTTCACCGTCTTGTCTGTCTGTCTGTCGTAGTCACGCAGAAAAACAAAAACGAAAAGTAAAAAATGACACACTTCCCGTGATCCTATCGAGCTGATAATTTAATTTTTTAACACCCTTTTATTTAAGTCACACTGTTTGTAGGTTGTATCCATCCATCCATCCATCCATCCTTACTTCAAATCTTGAAACGTAAAATTAAACCATTTTTGATGGTGCTAGAGATCTCAAAATTTTACCACAGATAGATCTTGGATGACAATGCATTGTATCAAAATTTCAGATCGATCGAATGTACCGTAATTAAATTAATCAATTTTTAGTTTATCTCTATTTATCACTATTTAGAATGTATAGTCGTCTGCTAGAGTTGACCTCCACGGCTCACTGGTTTCACTCAAGCCCTCGTTAACCAAATTCCCGTGTTTACATCAAGGGCAGGGGAGATCAGCGCGTTTCAGTCTGTAAATGTTTGTAAATAAAAGCGTGTACTTTTAAAAAAAATATTTTTTACATTTAACTTATTTCCTCTGCTACCATTGGGGGAGGGTACTCAACAACTTCCCAAAGTTTCGTGCTCCTAACTACACGGGAAGTTAGATATTTAATGATGAGTCTGTTATATATAGCTCATATAAGAAAAAAACTACATTTGAGCCCCCGGCCCACCTAGTGAATAATAATTTTATATTTGGTTGTGATTGTTATCATCGCGGGAGGGTACTCAACAACTTTCCAAAGTTTCATGCTTCTACCTACACGGGAAGATGAGGAATTAGTGTTCATTCAGTTTTATATAGCCCATATACGAAAAAAAAACGGTTTTAGGGCCCCGGCCACCCATGAGTGAAATTATTAAATTTTCTTTTCGCCAATTATCGTCATAAGAGTGTACTAATCAAGTTCCCAAAGTTTTAGCTTGTACATTCACGGGAAGTTGGAGAATTAGTGTTGAGTCAGTTTTTAATATTAGAAAAAACTATATTTGGGCCCCCGGTCCCCAGTAAGTGATAATTTATATAATTTTTTTACCTGTTACCATCGCGGAATGTTACTTAACAACTGCCCAAAGTTTCATGCTTCCACCTTTACGGGAAATAGGAGAATTAGTGATTTTTAGTTTTTATATAGCTCATATCAGGAAAAAACTACATTTGGGCCCCCGGCCCCCACTATGTGATAATTTAAAAATTGTTTTAGTTTGTTACCACTACTCAGACTTTCTTGCTTCTACCTACACGGGAAACATAAGAATTTGTGATTTTCAGTTTTTATGTAGCTCACATAAAGAAAAAACTTTATTTGGGCCCCCGGACCCCAGTATTTGAAAATTTAAATATCTTTTTGCCTGTTGATATCGCCAAAGTGTACTCAACATCTTCACAAAGTTTCATTCTTCTATCTACTCGCGAAATAGGAGAATTAGTTATTTTAATTTTAATATTGCCCATATAAGGAAAACAATGGTTTTGGGCCCCCCGCCCCAATGAGTGTGAATTTAAAAATTATTTTATGCCAATTTTCGTCACGAGAGGCTACTTAACAACTCCCCAAGGTTTTATGCTTCTACGTACACGGAAAGTTGGAGAAATAGTGATGAGTCAGTTTTTAATATAAAAAAACTACATTTGGGCCCCCGGCCCCATTAAGTGATAATTTAAATATGTTTTTTGCTTGTTAACATCGCCCAAAGATTTAGCTTCTACTTCACGGGAAGTTGGAGAATTAGTGTTGAGTTAGTTTTTAAAATAAAAAAACTACATTTGGGCCCCCGGCCCCCATTAAGTGATAATTTAAATGTTTTTCGCTTGTTAACATCGGGGAAGTCAACTACTCAGTGTTTCACACTTCTACCTACACGGGCAATATGAGAATTTGTGATTTTCAGTTTTTATATAGCTCATATAAGGAAAGAACCTCTTTTGGGCCCCCGGCCCCCAGGAAGTGATAATTTAATTTTTTTCACCTGTTACCATTGCTGGTTTTTCCTCAACAACTTCTAAAAGTTTCATGCTTCTGCCTACTCGGGAAATAGGAGAATTTGTGATTTTCAAATTTTATATAGGCCATATAAGGAAAAAAACTTTTTTGGGCCCCCGGCCCCCATGAGTGTAAATTGTAAAATTCTTTTACACCAATTTTCGTCACGAGAGGCTACTCAACAACTTCCCAAAGTTTCATGCTTCTACCTACAGGGGAAGTTGGAGAATTAGTGATGAGTCAGTTTTTTTTATATAATAAAAAAACTACATTTGGGCCCCCGGCCCCCATTAAGTGATAATTTAAATTTTGTTTTTGCTTCTTACCTTCGCGGAAGTGTACTTATCAACTACCCAGTGTTTTTTGGTTCTACCTACACGGGAAATATGAGAATTTTGATTTTCAGTTTTTATATAGCTCATATAAGGAAAGAACTTCATTTGAGCCCCCGGCCCCCAGGAAGTGATAATTTAATTTGTTTTCGCCTGTTACCATTGCGGGTTTGTCCTCAACAACTTCTAAAAGTTTCATACTTCTGCTTACTCGGGAAATAGGAGAATTTGTGATTTTCAAATTTTATATAGGCCATATAAGGAAATAAAAAAATGTTGGGCCCCCGGCCCCCATGAGTCTAAATTGTAAAATTCTTTTACGCCAATTTTCGTCGCGAGAGGCTACACAACAACTTCCCAAAGTTTCATGCTTCTACCTACACGGGAAGTTGGAGAATTAGTGATGAGTCAGTTTTTTTATTTTTAGAAAAAAACTACATTTGGGCCCCCGGCCTCCATTAAGTGATAATTTAAATATTTTTTTCGCTTGTTACCTTCGTGGAAGTGTATTTATCAACCACCCCAAGTTTCTTGCTTCTATCTACACGGGAAATATGATAATTAGTGATTTTTAGTTTTTATATAGCTCATATAAGGAAAAAACTTCATTTGGGCCCCCGGCCCCCATTAAGTGATAATTTAAATATTTTTTTCGCTTGTTACCTTCGTGGAAGTGTATTTATCAACCACCCCAAGTTTCTTGCTTCTATCTACACGGGAAATATGATAATTAGTGATTTTTAGTTTTTATATAGCTCATATAAGGAAAAAACTTCATTTGGGCCCCCGGCCCCCAGGAAGTGATAATTTAAATGTTTTTTCTTCTGTTACCATTGCGGGGTTCTACTCAACAACTTCCCAAAGTTTCATGCTTCTGCCTACTCGGGAAATAGGAGAATTTGTGATTTTCAAATTTTATATAGGCCATATTAGGAAAAAAACGTTTTTGGGGCCCCAGCCCCCAATGAGTGTTATTTTTAAAATTCTTTTACTCCAATTTTCGTTGCCAGAGGCTACTCGACAACTTCCCAAAGTTTCATGCTTCTACCTACACGGGAAGTTGGAGAATTAGTGATGAGTCAGTTTTTTATATAAGAAAAAAACTACATTTGGGCCCCCGGACCCCATTAAGTGTTGTTTTAAATATTTTTTTCGCTTGTTACCATCGTGGAAGTGTGCTTATCAACCACCCAGTATTTCATGCTTCTACCTACACGGGAAATAGGAGAATTGGTGATTTTTAGTTTTTATATAGCTCATAAAAGGAAAAAACTTAATTTGGGCCCCCGGCTCCCAGGAACTGATAATTTAAATATTTTTTCTCCCGTTACCATCGCGGGGTTGTACTCAACAATTTCCCATAGTTTCATGCTTCTGCCTACTCGGGAAATAGGAGAATTGGTGATTTTCAAATTTTATATAGGCCATATAAGGAAAAAAAACATTTTTGGGCCCCATGGCCCCCATGAGTGTTATTTTTAAAATTCTTTTACTCCAATTTTCGTCGCGAGAGGCTACTCGACAACTTCCCAAAGTTTCATGCTTCTACCTACACGGGAAGTTGGAGAATTAGTGATGAGTCAGTGAGTGAGGGCTTTGCCTTTTATTAGTATAGACTAGCAAAATCCCCGCGCTCCGCTGCGGAAATTAGGATTTCAGTTACCGTTGACAACCCGCGTAACATAAATTCAAAATACCAATTGATTTCAATCTGGATCATGATGAATATAATGTATATTTTAACTTCACCGTCTTGTCTGTCTGTCTGTCGTAGCCCCGCAGAAAAACAAAAACGAAAAGTAAAAAATGACACACTTCCCGTGCTCCTATCGAGCTAATAATTTAATTTTTTTTTCGTCTGCTACCATTGCGGGAGGGTACTCAACAACTTCCCAAAGTTTCGTGCTCCTAACTACACGGGAAGTTAGATATTTAATGATGAGTCAGTTATATGTAGCTCATATAAGAAAAAAAACTACATTTGGGCCCCCGGCCCCCTAGTGAATAATAATTTTATATTTGGTTGTGATTGTTATCATCGCGGGAGGGTACGCAACAACTTTTCAAAGTTTCATGCTTCTACCTACACGGGAAGATGAGGAATTAGTGTTCATTCAGTTTTATATAGCCCATATACGGAAAAAAACGGTTATGGGGCCCCGGTCACCCATGAGTGAAATTTTAAAATTTTCTTTTCGTCATTTATCGTCATAAGAGTGTACTAATCAAGTTCCCAAAGTTTTAGCTTCTACATTCACGGGAAGTTGTAGAATTAGTGTTGAGTCAGTTTTTTATATAAGAAAAAAACTACATTTGGGCCCCTGGACCCCATTAAGTGTTATTTTAAATATTTTTTTCGCTTGTTACCATCGCGGAAGTGTGCTTATCAACTACCTAGTGTTTCATGCTTCTACCTACACGGGAAATAGGAGAATTAGTGATTTTTAGTTTTTATAAATCTCATATAAGGAAAGAACTTCATTTGGGCCCCCGGCCCCCAGGAAGTGATAATTTAATTTTTTTTCACCTGTTACCATTGCGGGTTTGTCCTCAACAACTTCTAAAAGTTTCATGCTTCTGCCTACTCGGGAAATAGGAGAATTTGTGATTTTCAAATTTTATATATGCCATATAAGGAAAAACACGTTTTTGGGCCCCCAGCCCCCATGAGTGTAAAATTGTAAAATTCTTTTACGCCAGTTTTCGTCTCGAGAGGCTACACAACAACTTCCCAAAGTTTCATGCTTCTATACCCGCGCTCCGCTGCGGAAGTTAGAATTTTAGTAAGCGTTGAAAACCGGTTTCACACCAATTCAAAACACCAATAGATTTCAGTCTGAATCATGATTAATATACTTGTTTATCAATATTTGTCAAGGTCGTGTAAAATAAAATGGGTACTAAAATGACATTACGGGCCCCGTGCAAAATGGATGCAGGATGTGCATATCTCATAAGGTCTGAGGATTTCAATCTAGGTCATGATAGAGAAATGTGACTATATTTATTTAAATTATTTTTAAGGTAACAAACCTTTAAATATTTTGGGTCCCGGCCTCAAAGGAACAGACGCTAGAATTTCATTACCCTATATAATTTTATTTTATTTTTAAAATCAAATTTGGCCATTTGTTCATCCATTTACCTAGTAGCCACATTTTAAATTACCTTTTATATAACTAATATGGCATACGGGCCCCCAGCCCGTTATAAGTGGTGTTTTTAAAACTTTTACTTGGGCCCCCGGCCACAATGAGAGTGAATTTTTAAATTCTTTTACGCTACTTTGAATCGCGAGAGGCTACTCAACAACTTCCCAAAGTTTCATGCTTCTACCTACACGTGAAGTTGGAGAATTCATGATGATTCAGTTTTTAATATTAGAAAAAAAATTCTTTTGGGCCCCCGGCCCCCAGTAAGTGTTAATTTAAATATTCTTTTTTCCTGTTACAATCACGGAAGTGTACTTATCAACTACTCAGAGTTTCATGCTTCTACCTACACGGGAAATATGAGAATTTGTGATTTTCTGTTTTTATATAGCTCATTTTAGGAAAAACTTCATTTGGGGCCCCGGCCTTAAGTATTTGATAATTTAAATATTTTTTTGCCTGTTAACATAGCCGAAGGATACTCAACAACTGCCCAAACTTTCATGCTTCTGCCCACTCCAAAAAAGGAGAATTCGTTATTTTTCAGTTTAATATAGCCCATATAAGGAAAAAATATGGTTTTGGGCCCCGGCCCCCATTAGTGTGAATTTTAAAATTCTTTTACGCCACGTATCGTTGCAAGAGGCTACTTAACAACTTTTCCCAGGTTTCATGCTTCTACCTACGCGAGAAGTTGTAGAATAAGTGATGAGTCAGTTTTTTATATAAGAAAAAAACTACATTTGGGCCCCCGGCCCCCAGTAAGTGATAATTTAAATATTTTTTTCGTTTGTTACCATCGCGTTAGTGTACTTATCAACTACTCAGAGTTTCATGCTGCTACCTACACGGGAAATAGGAGAATTTGTTATTTTCAGTTTTTATATAGCTCATAAAAGGAAAAGAATTCATTTGGGCCCCCCGCCCCCAGGAAGTGATAATTTAATTTTTTTTCTCCCGTTGCTATCGTTGGTTTGTACTCAACAACTTCCTAAAGTTTCATGCTTCTGCCTACTCGGGAAATGGGTGAATTAGTGATATTCAAATTTGTATATAGCCCATATAAGGAAAAATAACGTTTTTGGGCCCCCGGCCCCCATGAAATTGAATTTTAAAATTCTTTTATTCTAATTATCGCCGTGAGAGGCTACTCAACAACTTCCTAAAGTTTTATGCTTCTATCTACACGTGAAGTTGAAGAATTAGTGACGATTCAGTTTTAAATATTAGAAAAAAACTACATTTGGGCCCCCGGCCCCCAGTAAGTGTTAATTTAAATATTTTTTCCAGCTGTTACCATCACGGAAGTGTACTTAACAACTACCCCAAGTTTCATGCTTCTACCTACTCGTTAAATCCGAGATTAGTGATGAGTCTGTTTTAATAAAATAAGAAACTATATTTGGGCCCCCGGCCCCCATTAAGTGATAATTTAAATATTGTTTTTACCTGTTACCATCGTGGAAGTGTACTTAACAACTACCCCAAGTTTCATGCTTCTACCTACACGGGAAATAGGAGAATTTGTGAATTTTAGTTTTTGTATAGCTCATTTAAGGAAAAAACTTCATTTGGGCCCCCGGCCCCCAGGAAGTGATAATTTAATTTTTTTCCCTCCCGTCGCTATCGCTGGTTTTTACTCAACAACTTTCCCAAAGTTTCATGCTTTTGCCTACTCGAGAAATGAGAAAATTAGTTATTTCATATTCTATATAGTCCATATAAGGAAAAAAAGCGTTTTTGGGCCCCGGGCCCCCAACAGTGTGAAGTTTAAAATTCTTATTCACCAATTATCGTTGAGAGAGTGTACTCAGCAAGTTCCCAAAGTTTCATGCTAATACCTACACGGGAAGTTGGAGAATTAGTGATGAGTCAGTTTTTTTATATAAGAAAAAAACTACGTTTGGGCCCCCGGCCCCCATTAAGTGATAATTTAAATATATTTTTCGCTTGTTACCTTCGCGGAAGTGAACTTAACAACCACCCCAAGTTTCATGCTTCTATCTACACGGGAAATATGAGAATTAGTGATTTTTAGTTTTTATATAGCTCATATGAGGGAAAAAACTTCATTTGGGCCCCCGGCCCCCAAGAAGTGATAATTTAAATGTTTTTTCTCCCGTTACCATCGCGGGGTTGTACTCAACAACTTCCCAAACTTTCACGCTTCTGCCTACTCGGGAAATGGGAGAATTGGTGATTTTCAAATTTTATATAGGCCATATTAGGAAAAAAAACGTTTTTGGGCCCCCGGCCCCCATGAGTGTTATTTTTAAAATTCTTTTACTCCATTTTTCGTCGCGAGAGGCTACTCGACAACTTCCCCAAGTTTCATGCTTCTACCTACACGGGAAGTTGGAGAATTAGTGATGAATCAGTGAGTGAGGGCTTTGCCTTTTATTAGTATAGATACTAGCAAAATACCCGCGCTACGCTGCGGAAAATAGGATTTCAGTTACCGTTGAGAACCCGCGTAACACAAATTCAAAACACCAATTGATTTCAATCTGGATCATGATGAATATAATACATATATTAACTTCACCGTCTTGTCTGTCTGTCTGTCGTAGTCCCGCAGAAAAACAAAAACGAAAAGTAAAAAATGACACACTTCCCGTAATCCTATCGAGCTGATAATTTAATTTATTTTTTGGCTGCTACCATTGCGGGAGGGTACTCAACAACTTCCCAAAGTTTCGTGCTCCTAACTACACGGGAAGTTAGATATTTAATGATGAGTCTGTTATATGTAGCTCATATAAGAAAAAAACCTACATTTGGGCCCCCGGCCCCCTAGTGAATAATAATTTTATATTTGGTTGTGATTGTTATCATCGCGGGACGGTACTCAACAACTTTCCAAAGTTTCATGCTTCTACCTACACGGGAAGATGAGGAATTAGTGTTCATTCAGTTTTATATAGCCCATATACGGGGAAAAAAACGGTTTTGGGGCCCCGGCCACCCATGAGTGAAATTTTAAAATTTTCTTTTCGTCATTTATCGTCATAAGAGTGTACTACTAATCAAGTTCCCTAAGTTTTAGCTTCTACATTCACGGCAAGTTGTATAATTAGTGTTGAGTCAGATTTTAATATTAGAAAAAACTAAATTTGGGCCCCCGGTCCCCAGTAAGTGATAATTTATATACTTTTTTACCTGTTACCATTGCGGAATGTTACTTAACAACTGCCCAAAGTTTCATGCTTCCACCTTTACGGGAAATAGAAGAATTATTGATTTTTAGTTTTTATATAGCTCATATGAGGAAAAAACTACATTGAGGCCCCCGGCCCCCACTATGTAATAATTTAAATATTGTTTTAGTTTGTCACCCCTACTCAGAGTTTCTTGCTTCTACCTACACGGGAAACATAAGAATTTGTGATGTTCAGTTTTTATATAGCTCCAATAAAGAAAAAAAACTTTATTTGGGCCCCCGGACCCCAGTATTTGAAAATTTAAATATTTTTTTGCCTGTTGATATCACCGAAGTGTACTCAACATCTTCCCAAAGTTTCATTCTTCTATCTACTCGCAAAATAGGAGAATTAGTGATTTTACTTTTAATATTGCCCATATAAGGAAAACAATGGTTTTGGGCCCCCGGCCCCCAATGAGTGTGAATTTAAAAATTATTTTATGCCAATTTTCGTCGCGAGAAGCTACTTAAATTCCCAAAGGTTTCATGCTTCTTCTACCTACACGGAAAGTTGGAGAATTAGTGATGAGTCAGTTTTTAATATAAAAAAAAACTACATTTGGGCCCCTGGCCCCCATTAACTAATAATTTAAATATGTTTTTCGCTTGTTAACATCGCGGAAGTGTACTTATCAAACCCCCCCCACCCCCCAGTGTTTCATGGTTCTACCTACACGGAAAGTTGGAGAATTAGTGATGAGTCAGTTTTTTTATCTGAGAAAAATACATTTGGGCCCCCGGCCCCCATTAAGTGATAATTTAAATATTGTTTTTACCTGTTACCATCGTGGAAGTGTACTTAACAACTACCCCAAGTTTCATGCTTCTACCTACACGGGAAATAGGAGAATTTGTGAATTTTAGTTTTTGTATAGCTCATATAAGGAAAAAACTTCATTTGGGCCCCCGGCCCCCAGGAAGTGATAATTTAATTTTTTTTCCTCCCGTCGCTATCGCTGGTTTTTACTCAACAACTTCCCAAAGTTTCATGCTTTTGCCTACTCGAGAAATGAGAAAATTAGTGATTTCATATTCTATATAGTCCATATAAGGAAAAAACGCGTTTTTGGGCCCCGGGCCCCCAACAGTGTGAATTTTAAAATTCTTATTCGCCAATTATCGTTGAGAGAGTGTACTCAGCAAGTTCCCAAAGTTTCATGCTAATACCTACACGGGAAGTTGGAGAATTAGTGATGAGTCAGTTTTTTTATATAAGAAAAAAACTACATTTGGGCCCCCGGACCCCATTAAGTGTTATTTTAAATATTTTTTTCGCTTGTTACCATCGCGGAAGTGTGCTTATCAACTACCAAGTGTTTCATGCTTCTACCTACACGGGAAATAGGAGAATTAGTGATTTTAGTTTTTATAAAGCTCATATTAGGAAAAAACTTAATTTGGGCCCCCGGCCCCCAGGAAGTGATAATTTAAATATTTTTTCTACCGTTACCATCGCGGGATTGTACTCAACAACTTCCCAAAGTTTCATGCTCCTGCCTACTCGGGAAATAGGAGAATTGGTGATTTTCAAATTTTATATAGGCCATATAAGGAAAAAAAACGTTTTTGGGCCCCCCGGCCCCCATGAGTGTTATTTTTAAAATTCTTTTACTCCAATTTTCGTCGCGAGAGGTTACTCGACAACTTCCCAAAGTTTCATGCTTCTACCTACACGGGAAGTTGGAGAATTAGTGATGAATCAGTGAGTGAGGGCTTTGCCTTTTATTAGTATAGACTAGCAAAATACCCGCGCTACGCTGCGGGAAATAGGATTTCAGTTACCGTTGAGAACCCGCGTAACACAAATTCAAAACACCAATTGATTTCAATCTGGATCATGATGAATATAATACATATATTAACTTCACCGTCTTGTCTGTCTGTCTGTCGTAGTCCCGCAGAAAAACAAAAACGAAAAGTAAAAAATGACACACTTCCCGTGATCCTATCGAGCTGATAATTTAATTTATTTTTTCGGCTGCTACCATTGCGGGAGGGTACTCAACAACTTCCCAAAGTTTCGTGCTCCTAACTACACGGGAAGTTAGATATTTAATGATGAGTCTGTTATATGTAGCTCATATAAGAAAAAAACCTACATTTGGGCCCCCGGCCCCCTAGTGAATAATAATTTTATATTTGGTTGTGATTGTTATCATCGCGGGACGGTACTCAACAACTTTCCAAAGTTTCATGCTTCTACCTACACGGGAAGATGAGGAATTAGTGTTCATTCAGTTTTATATAGCCCATATACGGGGAAAAAAACGGTTTTGGGGCCCCGGCCACCCATGAGTGAAATTTTAAAATTTTCTTTTCGTCATTTATCGTCATAAGAGTGTACTACTAATCAAGTTCCCTAAGTTTTAGCTTCTACATTCACGGCAAGTTGTATAATTAGTGTTGAGTCAGATTTTAATATTAGAAAAAACTAAATTTGGGCCCCCGGTCCCCAGTAAGTGATAATTTATATACTTTTTTACCTGTTACCATTGCGGAATGTTACTTAACAACTGCCCAAAGTTTCATGCTTCCACCTTTACGGGAAATAGAAGAATTATTGATTTTTAGTTTTTATATAGCTCATATGAGGAAAAAACTACATTGAGGCCCCCGGCCCCCACTATGTAATAATTTAAATATTGTTTTAGTTTGTCACCCCTACTCAGAGTTTCTTGCTTCTACCTACACGGGAAACATAAGAATTTGTGATGTTCAGTTTTTATATAGCTCCAATAAAGAAAAAAACTTTATTTGGGCCCCCGGACCCCAGTATTTGAAAATTTAAATATTTTTTTGCCTGTTGATATCACCGAAGTGTACTCAACATCTTCCCAAAGTTTCATTCTTCTATCTACTCGCAAAATAGGAGAATTAGTGATTTTACTTTTAATATTGCCCATATAAGGAAAACAATGGTTTTGGGCCCCCGGCCCCAATGAGTGTGAATTTAAAAATTATTTTATGCCAATTTTCGTCGCGAGAAGCTACTTAAATTCCCAAAGGTTTCATGCTTCTTCTACCTACACGGAAAGTTGGAGAATTAATGATGAGTCATTTTTTAATATAAAAAAAAACTACATTTGGGCCCCTGGCCCCCATTAACTAATAATTTAAATATGTTTTTCGCTTGTTAACATCGCGGAAGTGTACTTATCAAACCCCCCCACCCCCCAGTGTTTCATGGTTCTACCTACACGGAAAGTTGGAAAATTAATGATGAGTCAGTTTTTTTATCTGAGAAAAAACATTTGGGCCCCCGGCCCCCATTAAGTGATAATTTAAATATTGTTTTTACCTGTTACCATCGTGGAAGTGTACTTAACAACTACCCCAAGTTTCATGCTTCTACCTACACGGGAAATAGGAGAATTTGTGATTTTTAGTTTTTGTATAGCTCATATAAGGAAAAAACTTCATTTGGGCCCCCCGCCCCCAGGAAGTGATAATTTAATTTATTTTCCTCCCGTCGCTATCGCTGGTTTTTACTCAACAACTTCCCAAAGTTTCGTGCTTTTGCTTACTCGAGAAATGAGAAAATTAGTGATTTCATATTCTATATAGTCCATATAAGGAAAAAACGCGTTTTTTGGGCCCCGGGCCCCCAACAGTGTGAATTTTAAAATTCTTATTCGCCAATTATCGTTGAGAGAGTGTACTCAGCAAGTTCCCAAAGTTTCATGCTAATACCTACACGGGAAGTTGGAGAATTAGTGATGAGTCAGTTTTTTTATATAAGAAAAAAACTACATTTGGGCCCCCGGACCCCATTAAGTGTTATTTTAAATATTTTTTTCGCTTGTTACCATCGCGGAAGTGTGCTTATCAACTACCAAGTGTTTCATGCTTCTACCTACACGGGAAATAGGAGAATTAGTGATTTTAGTTTTTATAAAGCTCATATTAGGAAAAAACTTAATTTGGGCCCCCGGCCCCCAGGAAGTGATAATTTAAATATTTTTTCTACCGTTACCATCGCGGGATTGTACTCAACAACTTCCCAAAGTTTCATGCTCCTGCCTACTCGGGAAATAGGAGAATTGGTGATTTTCAAATTTTATATAGGCCACATAAGGAAAAAAAACGTTTTTGGGCCCCCGGCCCCCATGAGTGTTATTTTTAAAATTCTTTTACTCCAATTTTCGTCGCGAGAGGTTACTCGACAACTTCCCAAAGTTTCATGCTTCTACCTACACGGGAAGTTGGAGAATTAGTGATGAATCAGTGAGTGAGAGGGCTTTGCCTTTTATTAGTATAGACTAGCAAAATCCCCGCGCTCCGCTGCGGAAATTAGGATTTCAGTTACCGTTGACAACCCGCGTAACACAAATTCAAAATACCAATTGATTTCAATCTGGATCATGATGAATATAATGTATATTTTAACTTCACCGTCTTGTCTGTCTGTCTGTCGTAGCCCCGCAGAAAAACAAAAACGAAAAGTAAAAAATGACACACTTCCCGTGATCCTATCGAGCTGATAATTTAATTTTTTTTTCGTCTGCTACCATTGCGGGAGGGTACTCAACAACTTCCCAAAGTTTCGTGCTCCTAACTACACGGGAAGTTAGATATTTAATGATGAGTCAGTTATATGTAGCTCATATAAGAAAAAAACTACATTTGGGCCCCCGGCCCCCTAGTGAATAATAATTTTATATTTGGTTGTGATTGTTATCATCGCGGGAGGGTACGCAACAACTTTTCAAAGTTTCATGCTTCTACCTACACGGGAAGATGAGGAATTAGTGTTCATTCAGTTTTATATAGCCCATATACGGAAAAAAACGGTTATGGGGCCCCGGTCACCCATGAGTGAAATTTTAAAATTTTCTTTTCGTCATTTATCGTCATAAGAGTGTACTAATCAAGTTCCCAAAGTTTTAGCTTCTACATTCACGGGAAGTTGTAGAATTAGTGTTGAGTCAGTTTTTAATATTAGAAAAAATTAAATTTGGGCCCCCGGTCCCCAGTAAGTGATAATTTATATACTTTTCTTTACCTGTTACCATTGCGGAATGTTACTTAACAACTGCCCAAAGTTTCATGCTTCTACCTTTACGGGAAATAGAAGAATTAGTGATTTTTAGTTTTTATATAGCTCATATCAGGAAAAAAACTACATTTAGGCCCCCGGCCCCCACTATGTAATAATTTAAATATTGTTTTAGTTTTTTACCACTACTCAGAGTTTCTTGCTTCTACCTAAACGGGAAACATACGAATTTGTGATTTTCAGTTTTAATATAGCTCCCATAAAGAAAAAAACTTTTTTTGGGCCCCCGGACCCCAGTATTTGAAAATTTAAATATTTTTGCCTGTTGATATCGCCGAAGTGTACTCAACATCTTATATGAGAATTTGTGATTTTCAGTTTTTTATATAGCTCATATTATGAAAAAACTTCATTTGGGCCCCCGGCCCCTAGGAAGTGATAATTTATTTATCTTTTCGCCTGTTACCATTGCGGGTTTGTACTCAACAACTTCCCAAAGTTTCATGTTTCTGCCTACTCGGGAAATAGGAGAATTTGTGATTTTCATATTTTATATAGGCCATTTTAGGACAAAATTTTTTTGGGCCCCCGGCCCCCATGAGTGACAATTTTAAAATTCTTTTACGCCAATTTTCGTTGCGAGAGGCTACTGAACAACTTCCCAAAGTTTCATGCTTCTACCTACACGGGAAGTTGGAGAATTAGTGATGAGTCAGTTTTTTTATATAAGAAAAAAACTACATTTGGGCCCCGGCCCCCAATAAGTGATAATTTAAATATTTTTTCTCCCGTTACCATCGCGGTGTTCTACTCAACAACTTCCCAAAGTTTCATGCTTCTGACTACTCGGGAAATAGGAGAATTGGTGATTTTAAAATTTTATAGAGGCCATATAAGAAAAAAAAACGTTTTTGGGCCCCCGGCCCCCATGAGTGTTATTTTAAAATTCTTTTACTCCAATTTTCGTCGCGAGAGGCTACTCAACAACTTCCCATAGTTTCATGCTTCTGCCTACACGGGAAGTTGGAGAATTAGTGATGAGTCAGTTTTTATATATAAGAAAAAAACTAAATTTGGGCCCCCGGCCCCCAGTAAGTGTTATTTTAAATATTTTTTTACCTGTTACCATTGCGGAATGTTACTTAACAACTGCCCAAAGTTTCATGCTTCTACCTACACGGGAAATAGGAGAATTAGTGATTTTTAGTTTTTATATAGCTCATATCAGGAAAAAACTACATTTAGGCCCCCGGCCCCCACTATGTAATAATTTAAATATTGTTTTAGTTTTTTACCACTGCTCAGAGTTTCTTGCTTCTACCTAAACGGGAAACATACGAATTTGTGATTTTCAGTTTTAATATAGCTCCCATAAAGAAAAAACTTTTTTTGGGCCCCCGGACCCCAGTATTTGAAAATTTAAATATTTTTGCCTGGTGATATCGCCGAAGTGTACTCAACATCTTATATGAGAATTTGTGATTTTCAGTTTTTATATAGCTCATATTATGAAAAAACTTCATTTGGGCCCCCGGCCCCTAGGAAGTGATAATTTATTTATCTTTTCGCCTGTTACCATTGCGGGTTTGTACTCAACAACTTCTCAAAGTTTCATGTTTCTGCCTACTCGGGAAATAGGAGAATTTGTGTTTTTCATATTTTATATAGGCCATTTTAGGACAAAATTTTTTTGGGGCCCCCGGCCCCCATGAGTGACAATTTTAAAATTCTTTTACGCCAATTTTCGTTGCGAGAGGCTACTGAACAACTTCCCAAAGTTTCATGCTTCTACCTACACGGGAAGTTGGAGAATTAGTGATGAGTCAGTTTTTTTATATAAGAAAAAAACTACATTTGGGCCCCCGGCCCCCAATAAGTGATAATTTAAATATTTTTTCTCCCGTTACCATCGCGGTGTTTACTCAACAACTTCCCAAAGTTTCATGCTTCTGACTACTCGGGAAATAGGAGAATTGGTGATTTTAAATTTTATAGAGGCCATATAAGGAAAAAAAAACGTTTTTGGGCCCCCGGCCCCCATGAGTGTTATTTTTAAAATTCTTTTACTCCAATTTTCGTCGCGAGAGGCTACTCAACAACTTCCCATAGTTTCATGCTTCTACCTACACGGGAAGTTGGAGAATTAGTGATGAGTCAGTTTTTATATAAGAAAAAAACTACATTTGGGCCCCCGGACCCCATTAAATGTTATTTTAAATATTTTTTTCGCTTGTTACCATTGCGGATGTGTGCTTATCAACTACCCAGTGTTTCATGCTTCTACCTACACGGGAAATAGGAGAATTAGTGATATTTAGTTTTTATATAGCTCATATAAGGAAAAAACTTCATTTGGGCCCCCGGTCCCCAGGAAGTGATAATTTAAATATTTTTTCTCCCGTTACCATCGCGGGGTTGTACTCAACAACCTCCCAAAGTTTCATGCTTCTGCCTACTCGGGAAATAGGAGAATTGGTGATTTTCAAATTTTATATAGGCCATATAAGGAAAAAATAACGTTTTTGGGCCCCCGGCCCCCATGAGTGTTATTTTTAAAATTCTTTTACTCCAATTTTCGTTGCGAGAGGCTACTCAACAACTTCCCAAAGTTTCATGCTTCCACCTACACGGGAAATAGGAGAATTAGTGATTTTCAGTTTTTATTTATCTCATATAAGAAAAAAAATTACATTTCGGCCCCCGGCCCCCGTTATGTGATAATTTATATAATTGTTCCACCTGTTACCATCGCGGAATTTTATCCAACAACTACCCAAAGTTTCATGCTTCTACCTTCTCGGGAAATAGGAGAATAAGGGATTTTTAATTTTTATAAAGCCAGAATGAGGAAAAAAAACGTTTTTGGGCCCCCGGCCCCCATGAGTGTGAATTTCAAAATTCTTTTATCACCTGTTACCATTTCGCGAAGTGTACTTAACAACACTCCAAAGTTTCATGCTGCTACCAACACGAGAAATTGGAGAATTAGTGATGAGTCAGTTTTTTATATAAGAAGAAAACTACATTTTGGGCCCCCGGCCCCCAGTAAGTGATAATCTAGATAGTTTTTTAACCTGTTACCATCGCAGAATGTTACTTAACAACTACTCAAAGTTTCATGCTACTTCCTACACAGGAATTAGGAGAATTAGTGATTTTCAGTTTTTATATAACTCATATAAGGAAAAAACTACATTATGGCCCCTGGGCCCCAGTAAGTGAAATTTTGAATATTTTTTCGCCTATTACCATCGCGGAAGTGTACTCAACAACTTCCCAAAGTTTCATGCTTCTACCTACTCGGGAATTAGGAGGATTAGTGATTTTCAAATGTTTATATAGCAAATGGAAGGGGAAAAAAAGATTTTGGGCCCCCGGCCCCCATGAAGCTGAATTTATAAATTCTTTTTCGCCATTTGTCGTCGAGAGAGGCTACTTGATAACTTCCCAAAGTTTCATGCTAATACCTACACGGGAAGTTGGAGAATTAGTGATGAGTCAGATTTTTATATAAGAAAAGACTACATTTGGGCCCCCGGACCCCAGTAAGTGATAATTTAAATATTGTTTTTACCTGTTACCATCGTGAAAGTGTACTTATCAACTACCTAGTGTTTTCATGCTTCTACCTACACGGGAAATAGGATAATTTGTGATTTTTAGTTTTTATAAAGCTCATATAAGGAAAAAACTTAATTTGGGCCCCGGCCCCCAGGAAGTGATAATTTAATTTTTTTTCCCTCCCGTCGCTATCGCTGGTTTTTACTCAACAACTTCCCAAAGTTTCATGCTTTTGCCTACTCGAGAAATGAGAAAATTAGTGATTTCATATTCTATATAGTTTCATATAAGGAAAAAAAGCATTTTTGGGCCCCGGGCCCCCAACAGTGTGAATTTTAAAATTCTTATTCGCCAATTATCGTTGAGAGAGCGTACTCAGCAAGTTCCCTAAGTTTCATGCTAATACTTACACGGGAAGTTGGAGAATTAGTGATGAGTCAGTTTTTTATATAAGAAAAAAACTACATTTGGGCCCCCGGACCCCATTAAGTGTTATTTTAAATATTTTTTTCGATTGTTACCATCGCGGAAGTGTGCTTATCAACTACCCAGTGTTTCATGCTTCTACCTACACGGGAAATAGGAGAATTAGTGATTTTTAGTTTTTATATAGCTCATATAAGGAAAAAACGTTATTTGGGCCACCGGCCCCCAGGAAGTGATAATTTAATTTTTTTTTCCTTCCGTCGCTATCGCGGGATTGTACTCAACAACTTCCCAAAGTTTCATGCTTTTGCCTACTCGAGAAATGAGAAAATTAGTGATTTAATATTCTATATAGTCCAATAAGGAAAAAAAGCGTTTTTGGGCCCCGGGCCCCCAACAGTGTGAATTTTAAAATTCTTATTCGCCAATTATCGTTGAGAGAGCGTACTCAGCAAGTTCCCTAAGTTTCATGCTAATACCTACACGGGAAGTTGGAGAATAAGGGATGAGTCAGTTTTTTATATAAGAAAAAAACTACATTTGGGCCCCCGGACCCCATTAAGTGTTATTTTAAATATTTTTTTCGCGTGTTACCATAGCGGAAGTGTGCTTATCAACTACTCAGTGTTTCATGCTTCTACCTACACGGGAAATAGGAGAATTAGTGATTTTTAGTTTTTATATAGCTCATATAAGGAAAAAACGTTATTTGGGCCACCGGCCCCCAGGAAGTGATAATTTAATTTTTTTTTCCTTCCGTCGCTATCGCGGGATTGTACTCAACAACTTCCCAAAGTTTCATGCTTTTGCCTACTCGAGAAATGAGAAAATTAGTGATTTAATATTCTATATAGTCCAATAAGGAAAAAAAGCGTTTTTGGGCCCCGGGCCCCCAACAGTGTGAATTTTAAAATTCTTATTCGCCAATTATCGTTGAGAGAGCGTACTCAGCAAGTTCCCTAAGTTTCATGCTAATACCTACACGGGAAGTTGGAGAATTAGTGATGAGTCAGTTTTTTATATAAGAAAAAAAGTACATTTGGGCCCCCGGACCCCATTAAGTGTTATTTTAAAAAATTTTTTTGCGTGTTACCATCGCGGAAGTGTGCTTATCAACTACCCAGTGTTTCATGCTTCTACCTACACGGGAAATAGGAGAATTAGTGATTTTTAGTTTTTATATAGCTCATATAAGGAAAAAACGTTATTTGGGCCACCGGCCCCCAGGAAGTGATAATTTAATTTTTTTTTCCTTCCGTCGCTATCGCGGGATTGTACTCAACAACTTCCCAAAGTTTCATGCTTTTGCCTACTCGAGAAATGAGAAAATTAGTGATTTAATATTCTATATAGTCCAATAAGGAAAAAAAGCGTTTTTGGGCCCCGGGCCCCCAACAGTGTGAATTTTAAAATTCTTATTCGCCAATTATCGTTGAGAGAGCGTACTCAGCAAGTTCCCTAAGTTTCATGCTAATACCTACACGGGAAGTTGGAGAATTAGTGATGAGTCAGTTTTTTATATAAGAAAAAAACTACATTTGGGCCCCCGGACCCCATTAAGTGTTATTTTAAATATTTTTTTCGCTTGTTACCATCGCGGAAGTGTGCTTATCAACTACCCAGTGTTTCATGCTTCTACCTACACGGGAAATAGGAGAATTAGTGATTTTTAGTTTTTATATAGCTCATATAAGGAAAAAACTTCATTTGGGCCCCCGGCCCCCAGGAAGTGATAATTTAAATATTTTTTCTCCCGTTACCATCGCGGGGTTGTACTCAACAATTTCCCAAAGTTTCATGCTCCTGCCTACTCGGGAAATAGGAGAATTGGTGATTTTCAAATTTTATAAAGGCCATATAAGGAAAAAAAACGTTTTTGGGCCCCCGGCCCCCATGAGTGTTATTTTTAAAATTCTTTTACTCCAATTTTCGTCGCAAAAGGCTACTCGACAACTACCCCAAGTTTCATGCTTCTACCTACACGGGAAGTTGGAGAATTAGTGATGAATCAGTGAGTGAGGGCTTTGCCTTTTATTAGTATAGATGAAATCACTAATGTTCTCATTTCTCGAGTAGGCAAAAGCATGAAACTTTGGGAAGTTGTTGAGTAATAACCAGCGATAGCAACGGGAGAAAAAAAATTAAATTATCACTTCCTGGGGGCCGGGGGCCCAAATGAAGTTTTTTCCTCATATGAGCTTTATAAAAACTAAAAATCACTAATTCTCCTATTTCCCGTGTAGGTAGAAGCATGAAACACTAGGTAGTTGATAAGCACCCTTCCGCGATTGTAACAAGCGAAAAAAATATTTAAAATAATACTTAATGGGGTCCGGGGGCCCAAATGTAGTTTTTTTCTTATATAAAAAACTGACTCATCACTAATTCTCCAATTTCCCGTTTAGGTATTAGCATGAAACTTTGGGAACTTGCTGAGTACACTCTCTCAACGATAATTGGCTAATAAGAATTTTACAATTCACACTGTTGGGGGCCCGGGGCTAAAAAACGCTTTTTTTCCTTATATGGACTATATAGAATATGAAATCACTAATTTTCTCATTTCTCGAGTAGGCAAAAGCATGAAACTTTGGGAAGTTGTTGAGTAAAAACCAGCGATAGCGACGGGAGGAAAAAAATTAAATTATCACTTCCTGGGGGCCGGGGGCCCAAATGAAGTTTTTTCCTGATATGAGATATACAAAAACTAAAAATCACAAATTCTCCTATTTCCCGTGTAGGAAAAAGCATGAAACTTGGGGTAGTTGTTAAGTTCACTTCCACGATGGTAACAGGTAAAAACAATATTTAGATTTACACTTAATGGAGGCCGGGGGCCCAAATGTTTTTTTCTCAGATAAAAAAACTGACTCATCACTAATTCTCCAATTTTCCGTGTAGGTAGAATAATGAAACTTTGGGAAGTTGTTGAGTAGCCTCTCGCAACGAAAATTGGCGTAAAAGAATTCGACAATTTACACTCATGGGCGGCCGGGGGCCCAAAAAAAATATTTTTCCTTATATTGCCTCTATAAAATTTGAAACTCACAAATTCTCCTATTTCCCGAGTAGGCAGAAGCATGAAACTTTGGGAAGTTGTTGAGTACAAACCCGCAATGGTAACAGGCAAAAAAAAATAAAAAAATTATCACTTCCTAGGGACCGGGGGCGCAAATGAAGTTTATAAGTTTTTTCATTATATGAGCAGTATAAAAACTGAAAATCACAAATTCTCATATTTCCCATGTAGGTAGAAACATGAAACACTGGGGGGTTGATAAGTACACTTCCGCGATGTTAACAAGCGAAAAACATATTTAAATTATCAGTTAATGGGGGCCGGGGGCCCAAATGTAGTTTATTGTTATATTAAAAACTGACTCATCACTAATTCTCCAACTTTCCGTGTAGGTAGAAGAGCATGAAACCTTTGGGAATTTAAGTAGCTTTTCGCGACGAAAATTGGCATAAAATAATTTTTAAATTCACATTCATTGGGGCCGGGGGCCCAAAACCATTGTTTTCCTTATATGGGCAATATTAAAAGTAAAATCACTAATTCTCCTATTTTGCGAGTAGATAGAAGAATGAAACTTTGGGAAGATGTTGAGTACACTTGGGTGATATCAACAGGCAAAAAAAAATATTTAAATTTTCAAATACTGGGGTCCGGGGGCCCAAATAAAGTTTTTTTCTTTATGGGAGCTATATAAAAACTGAAAATCACAAATTCTTATGTTTCCCGTGTAGGTAGAAGCAAGAAACTCTGAGTAGTGGTAACAAACTAAAACAATATTTAAATTATTACACAGTGGGGGCCGGGGGTCTAAATGTTGTTTTTTCCTCATATGAGCTATATAAAAACTAAAAATCTCTAATTCTTCTATTTCCCGTAAAGGTGGAAGCATGAAACTTTGGGAAGTTGTTAAGTAACATTCCGCAATGGTAACAGGTAAAAAAATAGATAGATAGATAGATAGATAGATAGATAGATAGATAGATAGATAGATATAGATAGATAGATAGATAGATAGATAGATAGATAGATAGATAGATAGATAGATAGATAGATAGATAGATAGATAGATAGATAGATAGATAGATAGATAGATAGATAGATAGATAGATAGATAGATAGATAGATAGATAGATAGATAGATAGATAGATAGATAGATAGATAGATAGATAGATAGATAGATAGATAGATAGATAGATAGATAGATAGATAGATAGATAGATAGATAGATAGATAGATAGATAGATAGATAGATAGATAGATAGATAGATAGATAGATAGATAGATAGATAGATAGATAGATAGATAGATAGATAGATAGATAGATAGATAGATAGATAGATAGATAGATAGATAGATAGATAGATAGATAGATAGATAGATAGATAGATAGATAGATAGATAGATAGATAGATAGATAGATAGATAGATAGATAGATAGATAGATAGATAGATAGATAGATAGATAGATAGATAGATAGATAGATAGATAGATAGATAGATAGATAGATAGATAGATAGATAGATAGATAGATAGATAGATAGATAGATAGATAGATAGATAGATAGATAGATAGATAGATAGATAGATAGATAGATAGATAGATAGATAGATAGATAGATAGATAGATAGATAGATAGATAGATAGATAGATAGATAGATAGATAGATAGATAGATAGATAGATAGATAGATAGATAGATAGATAGATAGATAGATAGATAGATAGATAGATAGATAGATAGATAGATAGATAGATAGATAGATAGATAGATAGATAGATAGATAGATAGATAGATAGATAGATAGATAGATAGATAGATAGATAGATAGATAGATAGATAGATAGATAGATAGATAGATAGATAGATAGATAGATAGATAGATAGATAGATAGATAGATAGATATCTATCTATCTATCTATCTATCTATCTATCTATCTATCTTTCTATCAAATTTATCTAATTTACCTAATCTAATGCTTCTAATTATCTAACATTTTATGTCCATTTGCTTGTCTGTTTATTTGTTTAATTTTATCTTATGTTATTTATTCATTGCTTCTTCTATAAACCAATGAAATATTTTGTAATTGGAGCATTGACACATTTTAAAAGAATTTAAGGGTATATGACTTCCTGTTCTGGGCAAAACGATTGCGTTTATACAAATCATTTTTTTTTCATTTTTACAGTAATAAAGAGGAAACTATTTTAATCAACAAAACTTTCAACACAATATCAAATCAAAAACCAACAAATAAACAATCACCCTGTCAGCAGTAATTCACCCCAATTTTTCTTACCTCGTTGTTATCATCGTCATGTAATTGAGTTCCTTCACATTCACCTAGTTCGCCTGCCTCTATACATCAGCTATTATCATCCACGCCTTTAATTATTTTCCTCGACAACAAAATAAGACAAAAACTATGTTATTGCCTTTGAAAGAAGCATATTTCTAACATAAGGGCGTAAACCCCTGGGATTATCTAACAGAAGTGGGTTGTCCGGGCCTCGACTAGGAAATGTCACATCCTCTGGGAAAACATGGAGAAGGTTTTTTTAAGTGATACTTTTCGAAATCATTTTATACTATAAACATAAAACAAATAACATGCTTTGCCGAATAGAAACATACTCTAGCTTAAATTAATGGTTCCTATGTCACTTGATACTGTCTCAGCGGGACCTATAATAAGAGCCTTTAATATGGGAGTCACAAAATCGTTTAATATTGTCTCGGTTACGCGCTGAACCGTAACTATATATTTTTATATGGGCTTTTTATTTATTTATTTTTACTTCCTGCTATCATCTAAACACACGACATGTTAGATATCTCCTGCTTAAATTATATTTTTCACTTGTTGTGTATGTGTCGACCGTACCAAACCCTTATGAGGACATTAATGTAACACTATTACATTGTGATACACGCTCTCTCAACTCACTTTATTAGTTTCTTGTTTTTATTTTAAACGTCCTTGATCTTTCTAACCCTTCTTGACTTGACTTGACTATCCCTTATCCCGTCGGTGGGTCGCTGGGACACCATCGTGAACTGAACACTATCTCACGCCGTTTGTCCCGGTCCTGCGCTGCCTTTTGGCTGTCGATGACTGACAGGCGGTGCACTCTTTGATGTCATTCACCCATCTCTTCTTTTGTCTGCCTCTTTTTCTCCCTCCAATGACTGTGCCTTGCATTATAGTCTTTGCGAGACCTCCAGATCTTGTCACGTGTCCATACCATCGCAGTTTCTTCTTCTTGTTTGAGATGAGAAGGTCATCGTAGGGGCCAATGACAGTACTTATTATGTTGCGGACCGCAACGTCTGTGTTGTGCTCTGTGTAGGAGATGTTCAGTATCTTTCGGAAACATCTTATCTCAAGCGCATTGATTCTTCTTTGGATGTCTGCAGTGAGCGTCCAAGCCTCGCTTCTATACAGGAAGACCAACATCGCCAGAGAGCGCATTAGTTGAACACTTGATCTCAGAAAGAGTTTCTTGCTTTTCAAGATGTGTTTTAGTTTGCTCAGCGCTGCGATTGTCTGGGCCATTCTGGCAAGAATTTCTGTCTTTGAGACTATGTCGGATATTATGGCCCCTTGTAACTGATTACTTGTTAATGTGTATTGTAGACGTTCTCACATAACACAAAATTTCGTGCATTAAATCCTTGAAGTACTAGTGACAATAAAATAACTTTAATATGAACACTATATACATAAAAATAATATTGAGGTTTAACAACGTGTAAACATAATCATTGTAGTCAACAATCTTTCCAACACTCTAGAACATTCTCCCTCCCTTTCTCTCACGTGACCTCTCTGTCATCAAACTCGTGATTCACACGTGACACACCTAGATAATTAAAGGTGGAGACCTCTTCGATTGTTTGCCCGTTTATCCGAATTTCCTGTATGAATGTTCTATTTGCCATGACCTTGGTCTTTCTGCATTGATTTCCATGCCATACGCCTTTGTTGTTTTCTCTAGTTTCGCAGTGAATGCTTCTAGTTCCTCCTCGCTGCCAGCTCGGCCGTCTATGTCATCGGCGAAGCGTAGGTTGGTTATAATTCTCCCCCCCCCCGATGCTGACTGTTCCGAAGTGGTTTTCTAGCACATCTGTCATAATCCTTTCAAGGAAGAGGTTGAAGAGGATGGGGGAAAGTAAGCATCATTGTCTTAAACCAACAGTGGTCTTGAACCAATCTCCCAGCTTGCTGTTGAAGAGTACTGCATAGTTTCTCTGTTGTACAGCTACTTGATCACTTCAATGAGGTTTGCATTAATGTTGAATTAGTGCATAGTTTCCCACAGTGCCGCAAGCCTAACTCTGTCGAATGCTTTTTAAAAATCCATGACGACATGATAGAGGTCGCTCTGGTGTTGGAGATGTTTTTCAAAAAGCACTCGCAAGGTAAAGATTAACTCCTTTTATGCTTCTTCCTGCTCTGAAGCCCACCTTCTCTTCTGAGATGATAAGCTCTGCTTGTCGTTTCAGTCTGTTTAATATAATCATAAGCATGACTTCGCTGGGATCACTAATCAGGCTGATTGTACGGTAGTTCTGGCACATCTGTAAATTACCCTTCTTTGAGAGCGTATTTACCAGCGACTAACCCTTCAGTAATATAGTTTTTTAATTGTGCTAATCTGCCTTCTCCCCCACCCATCATTCAGTCGATTACATTTTCTTTCTCTCTCACTATTTTTTTCTCTCTCTCTCCCTCACACAAACTCTCTCTCTCTCTCTCTGTCTCACTCTATCACTGTTTCTCTTTCTTTCTCTCTCTCTCTCACACTACACACACACATACACTTACGTTTCTTTAGTACCGCACTCCCCCACTGTCTTTACATCTCCTCTCTGAATTAACACATTTCAAAAATCAAATTAACCCAGAATGATGAACTTCAACAATATACATTTACAACCTAAGGGAATCAAACGGGAACAATTCATTACCCTAACGACTTCGAAAAATATGCTGTCATATTGCTGGTAAAAAGAACTCAAGGGAAATAAATGTATGCTATCTTTTATTGACCACGAAGTAATAAGAGTAACAACACGTGTTTAAAATCTGCTAGAGACAGGTTATGTTGATAAAAAATATATTAAAACATTCATTTATAAAATAATACATGTTAAGATATTTTTGAAATGTTTAAATTCTCTTTTTAAAAAAGTAAAATATTAAGAAATATAACAACTAAAAAAATTGTCCCATCTTGTCCAAAAAATGTTCACATTATTCAATAAAAATCACCCCTCCCCAACTTCGTGGTAATGTAATTAACGTCATTCTTATGTGTAAAAGTGCTGATATAAATCAGATACAAAGTTCATTGACTTTGAACATGTCAAAATGACATTCCCAGCATGTCGAATATATCCGCTTTGTTTTATTTGTCGGATTGATGTTGATTTCAAAACATTTTTTGTGCCTCGAAACATAAGATATTTTTCATCTTTTAATAGCTCATATTCTATAAGAGAATGGCTCTTGATTACATAGTTTAAAAAATAACGACACAATGTTTGGAAACTTATTCAATGTCTTCTGAATATTAAATTATGGTCATAGAAATATCCTTGTTAGAGGAAAGTGAGACAGTACTCGTTGTGTTGTCTGAAGTTGTTGCTCGGATCTGTGCTAATGAAAAAATTGATGAACTTGTCATTGTCTCCGGGACAATAACACCCGAAGTGTCTTCATGTTCATGTACAGATAATTTTTTAAAGTGTGATAGCTGGTTATAGTCGCTGTCGATCTCTCTGGATACTTCTCTCAGTTTTGAATATTGATCTGATGAAAGGGACTCTGTTTCATCAATCTCGTCAAGTTTTTCTAATTCAAAATACGTAGATGGATCAGCATTATACTGTTGAAATGAGGCGCTGTAGGCAGTTGTTTCGGTTGGGATTTGAATATTTCTTTCAGTTAACATTTTCTCTGTATTTAGATTTGACGAACTCGCCAACATGTCAGTATCAGTATCTTTACTGTAGTCCCCCTCTTTATGTTCATCAATACTTTCCAATTCAAAGTAAATTGAACCGTTATCTTGCTTCTGAGTTTCATTAGAATAAGCGATATTAACATTACTTATCTGTCTAAGAGCTACGTTATCACTCTGTAGAAATAAATTAATACCACGTAAATGATTGGGGTCTGCTTTTACATCATTTTCTGGCTCATTAAAATGCTTTGAGCCTTGGCCACAATTAGATTCTATTTTACTCTCATTGTTTTCATGGGATTGTTTGTTGTGAGTCACTATATCAGCCGGTTCGTTACTCTTCAAAGATAAAGGTGTGTACGTAGTATTCTGAATATCATCAATTGCAATATGATCATAGTTATTTTTTATTTGATGTGTTGGTGATGTGCTCAAGCCAGACTCGTTACTGTCAACGCTGTGAATTGTTCCACTCATTTTTTCTGATGACGGTGACTTTGATTGATGCCATCTCCTTCACAAGAAAGCCGCCACAGCTTTAACACTTACAGCTGCGAGAAGGGACAGCACCGCGAGTCCCACGGCAAGACCGATAGTGATGTTGCTGCTTTCAAGAGCATGATCGGTAGCGGTGTTGGAAGCTGTTTGTGAAGATGTTCCCGAAGTTCTAGCTGAAGTTGTTTGTGAAGTTGTTCTTGAAGTTCTAGCTGAAGTTGTTTGTGAAGTTGTTCTTGAAGTTTTAGCTGAAGTTGTTTGTGAAGTTGTTCTTGAAGTTGTTGCTGAAGTTGTTTGTGAAATTGTTCTTGAAGTTGTTGCTGAAGTTGTTTGTGAAGTTGTTATAGAAGCTACACTTGAAGATGTTGTAAATGTTCCTGATAATGTATGTCATTTAGCTGTTGACTTAAACGATAAATTAATCATAGTTTTAATTTTTATTTGTTGATATACACGTTGAACTAAAATTAACACATTCCTTTGTAGTAGGATTGTACGTGAATCCTAAAGAGCCGATTTCTCTTGACGTCTTCATACCAATAGTACACGTAATGCATATTTTGTAAATATGATGTACTATTTAAAGAATCATTTCCAGATAAGTTCCTATTGATTGAAAGTAAAAAAAAACATTAATAGTAGATTGAAATACACAATATTAATCAATATACATAATTCCCATTGTCTGTATGTATAGATGTAACTAGGTGGCGCTGTGAAATTTGTAATGCTGTTAGGTGGCGCTGCGATCGATTTTGTTATGTAGTGCTGCACCAAAAATAACACTTTTCGAACGTTCCGCATAAAATTGTCCAACATAATAATACATGCATCTATTAAAAATAAATAAAATAATTGAAAGTTCTGCATTACGTTATTTTTTAATATGATGTGTATTTATTTTGAAAACGTCCGTTATTTTTGACGGGTGATACGCTAGTAATAATATAATTGCGTGATCATAATTGAGTTATCTTATCATTCTTAATTAAATCAATATGAATTACATCATTACACAATTAAAAATAAAACCTAAATGATATATTTGGTATTTATTAAAACAATATATTAATTTATGTTTGACTTAATATAAAGCATGATTTGTTGGGAATTTAAAAAAAAGCATGTGGCTTCAAATTTCTTTAACGTGCAATCTTTGTCTATTTACATGATATAAAATTTTAAATTCAGAATAATGGTGAATTTAGAGGGAAAATATGTCATCAAGACATAGGATTAAAGAAAATGCATTAAATCAATTATTAATTTTTCTTTTAGTTTATAAAGTGATTCAAATTTAATGTTTTTATTTACAGAACTAATTAGGTAAATTCGCAATTTAAAATTTGATTGACAGCCTTTTTTTTCTCTTGTCCTGATTTGTAAGTGTTTAAATATGTTCATGGCATTTTTATATTTAAATTTAAATAAATTTGTATCTTAATAAACACCTTTATTTATCTCATACTTATCCTTAGTTATGTTTATTGAAATCTGGTATTTCTCTCCACAGTATTCGAATGAAGTTTTATCACAAGTAAAGTTTTCTAAGGTATAGTTGCTGCCAGACAATATTTCATCTTGAGTACATTTAAGAAAGACATCGTTGCCTGCACACACATCACAGGTCTCAAAAAAAACGATTGGCGTATTCACCACGCTCAGGAATAATTGAACATTAGCAGTCTGTTGTATTTCTAAAGACATCTGTATCACACACAAACACACACACACATATATATATGTATATTTATATATATATATATATATATCTATGTCTTCACAAATATATATATATATGAGGGCTGCGGAAATGAACATTTGATTTCTCCATTAATCATTACAAAATTTTAACGATTAAATTATTTTTAAACGATTAATCGACCCACAACTTACAAATTATTGAAAGTCAAAAAGTAAAAAAAAATTATAATAAAAAATAGCGGCCGATATATATTAAAGTTCCTGACGATTACACGAACATTTTTTTCAAAACTATTGACTGACGGGAATGTTCAAAATGTTGATAGAGTTTGCCTACCAAGGTTCTAAAACTTAGCCTGCATATCAAACCAATTGAAAAGCGTATTAAGCTAATGGCAGTAATGGCAGAAATGACGACAGCTCATCTGATAATTAATGTGTTACAAAATGGAGATGAAATTTCCTGAATCCATTAACCTTCTACAATAGTGAAAACTTAATGAACGCCGATATCCTATAATGTCATTCCTTGCCAAGACCGTTTTGTGCATACCAGTTACCTAAGTTCCATGTGAATGATTTTTCAGATCGGCTGGTTAAATAGTTAATTAGACCCGCTCATCACTCGAACCAAATAATGTCAACAGACTTAGTGTCTTTTTGCGTAGTTGGTTAAAAGATGACATATAAAGGAGACATTCCAGTTATTTATATTTTCAACAAGACCGTTTAATAAGTGTTACTTATGACATAATAAATATTAATTTTTGGCTTTAATCGAAATTAACGATTAATTAATCGTTAATTTTTCAAAAGTTAACGAATAAATTTAAATGAATCGTTAACAGCCCTAATATATATATATATATACTAGGGGCAAGTACCCGGATTTACACGGGTTTAACAACAACAGCAACAACAACAAAAACAACAACAGCAACAAAACAACAAAAAAAACAACAAAAACAAAACAACAACAAACAACAACTACAACAACAAACAACAACTACAACAACAACAGCAACAACAACAAAGCAACAACAACAAAACAACAACTACAACAACAACAGCAACAACAACAGCAACAACGACAAAAACAACAACAGAAACAGCGACAGCAACAAAAAAATAAAAATAAAAAACAACAAAATCAACAACAAAACAACAACAAAACAACTACAACAACAACAGCAACAACAACAAAGCAACAACAACAAAACAACAACTACAACAGCAACAACAACAAAGCAACAACAACATGAATGACATTGTCGTCGCAGGGCAAGGGATGTGGACAACAACAACAACAGTAAAAACAACACAAAAGCAAAAACAGCAACAGCAACAACAACAGCAACAACAACAGCAACAACAACAGCAACAACAACAGCAGCAACAACAAAAACAAAACAACAACAAAAACATCAACAACAAAACAACAACAAAACAACAACAAAACAACAACTACAACAACAACAGCAACAACAACAAAGCAACAACAACAAAAGAACAACTACAACAACAAAAGCAACAACAAAAGCAACAACAACAAAGCAACAACAACAACAAAATTATTTTATGGCGATAATCGCCTTCTTGTTAATCTCAACACCAAAATGTTTATTGTTTTGCTTCGTTATTTTACCTCTTAATTTTCAATAATTTTTATTTTATATAGCTCATATAAGGAAAAATTACATTTTGGGCCCCCGGCCCCCAGTATCTTATATATATGGAACGAAACCTGATTAATAACCTTTCCGGTATAATTTTGTGTACGTGTACTAAATTTCACGTTATTTAGTTGTCTGGATCTTGAGTTATTAGGGAACAGACAGACAACCAGACAGACAACAAATGCGTCTTATATGTATACTAGGGGCAAGTACCCGGCTTCACCCGGGTTTAAAATAAGGTTTTCTATAGAAGCGTACACAACTGTTTACTTGCATGCAATAAAATGGTACATTTAACAGTGTATGTGCTGCATGGCTTAATTTCAAGGATGTCACCATCCTCATCTCTCACAATAACAGTTTTGAGATCTTCAAATGAAATAGGTCCTCGAATATGGTGCAGCAGGAGGCGCATGTGAAATGCTTCTCTGTTGTGAGGATGCACAGTGTACACTCTTCCCAAGGCATTGTCTGTCACATTTCCCGGGAAGTCTGCAAGAGGTATACCTTTTTTCGGATTTGCCAGACCTTTTGACTGGCATCCCAGCGAAAATGTCTAGGCACTTCAGAATACAGCAATGTTTTTGCAAGAGGATCTGTTTTGCAGAGATCTAAAAACGCTGTTAATGTAGTCTTTTATGGAGTGTCTGTCAAATGTGCTGTTGGCTGTCCTGGTTTATAGTATACTCCTTGGCCTCCTTCAAGATGTACCGCCAAGTGAACAACCGTTGGATACCTTTGATGAATGGGAAAGTTAAGCAGGCGCCACACTGCCTCACTGCTACTAATGTATCGTCCATGTTGATAATTGGTAACCCCATCAAGCATGTTCGGCATTTCATTTGCAACAGCAAATATGGCTGCATCACTTCCCTTGGTAACATACTTGCAAATCTACTTGATGCTTGTGCCTCTATGACGTACAGAGGTCATTCCATCCTGTGCATATTCATGCATGTAACGGGGCCCTCCACTGAAGGATGAAGGCAGCACCACTAATTTGCCAAGATTTTCAGAAGTCACATTGTTGTCATTCCTTACTGCCTCTAATAGTACACCATAGTCCTCAGCTCTAAGTTTTGTTTGGTTGAGTCTGATGAAACGCAATCTCTCATTCTCAACCTTAGCATACATATCCACTATGTATTGCTGGAAAAGGCGCGGGCATCTGAGGAGTGTATTAAATTCGTTGACTCTTTGCATCATGCGATATGCATAGTAGTCATCGCTTGTGGCCTTGTTTACATCTTTTATGTTCAAATCATAGCCATCTTCTCCCCTAACAAATAGCAGAGGATACTGAAGTGGATCATATGACATGTGAGTGTCTTGAATCCTTTGAAGTGGCATTTGTGAGCAACTTCTTGAATGCAGCACAATGTCTCTACGATCACCTAGCTCTCCAGCAATCATGATGGCCACTTCACAAACAGATGGTGCATTGAATCTGCCTTTGTGTTCCTTTAATGGTGCTTTGCCAGAAATTTTGATTTTGTAGTCCACTTGAGTGTTATCCATAATCTCAGGGGCCATTTTAAATGACCTCACATAGCTGTTATGCTGATGCAGCATTCTTTGCAGTTTGAGGACAATGTTTCTGTCAACAGGACTGTCAAGCAAATCCAGTCGTCTTTGCACTTGCTCATCTTCTCTCAAGAAGTAAATCTGGAGATATTTGCTTTCTACAGCATTGACTGGATGAAGAGGTCCAGCATGGTGGTACACTTGGCCTTGGACCTTGAATGTTGGTGTCCACCCATTATTCACGACAACATTAGTCTTGAAGGAAGTCATGGCAAACATATTATTGAATAGTCTAATATGTTTCACAAAGTCCTTTGATTGTGTAGTTTCACCATTCAACAGACTGCACAATGGTTCTGGTGGCTTTAGAATTGGTGGCAGTTTGACTTTACCACTGGAGCAGCACATGTCTGGAGTTTCTCCTTTCCACTTAAGTGCACTACACTTTAGACAAACATTTGCCATTCTGCCAATGTCAAGAAGATTGTTGCTTTCATAGACATATGATGGGTTGTACATGAAACCATCATGCATGTGGGCTTTCCATTTCAAAGTGATGGCAACATTTCTCTGTTTTCTTAAGCCAAGAAGACGTGCCACATGCTGAATAGGTCTTTCAGCTGATCTAGCAAGTCTGTGGCGGACCTGATCTTCCTGGAGACGTGATTGCCTTTGCTCAGGTCTTTCAGCTGATCTGGCAACTCTGTGGCGGACCTGATTTTCCTGGAGACGTGATTGCCTTTGCTCAGCTGTTTCAGCTGCTCTGACAACTCTGTGGCGGACCTGATCTTCCTGGAGACGTGATTGCCTTTGCTCAGCTGTTTCAGCTGCTCTGGCAACTCTGTGGCGGGCCTGATCTGCCTGGAGTCTTGCTCTTTTTTCATGAGGAGCTTCTACTGCACGTGTATGTTCTACGGCTTTTGACTTGACTGTTTTCCTGCCCAGACTCCCCTTTTTTCTCATAGGCATGACTGTAGCAAAAGATGACAATGCTTCCTGTGAATGAAGGAATTGAATGTAAATGTGATGTTTATTGCAGTGTTTGCTAGCAGTAAAGTAAATATAACAAAGAAGTATTGCGTTTACTTCACATTAGGAACTTTGGAGCCATATTTCTGGCGCAACATTAACAGACATAAAAATAAACTGTTTCATAACATTTAGTTCACAACAAAAAACACACACACTCACTGATTCAAACATGTGCACACAAATACTTAAACGCACACCAACAGCGGTATATTAACAATTAAAAAAATAAATTAAAATAAGCACTGCTCTTTTCACTTTGTTTCCTCTTTACAAATTAATATGAACTCAAACTATGACGTCACATCACATTATTTTATGGCAATAAACGCCCTCTTGTAAATCTCGACACCAAAATGTTTATTATTTTACGTCTTAATTTTCAATAATTTTTATTTTATATAGCTCACATAGGGAAAAACTACATTTTGGGCCCCCAGCCCCCAGTATCTTATATATATGGAACGAAACCTGTTTAATAACCTTTCCGGTATAATTTTCTGTACGTGTACCAAATTTCACGTTATTTGGTTGTCTGGATCTTGAGTTATTAGGGAACAGACAGACAACCAGACAACAAATGCGTCTTATATATATACTAGGGGCAAGTACCCGGCTATTCCCGGGTTTAACAACAACAGCAACAACAACAAAAACAACAACAGCAACAAAACAACAAAATCAAACAACAAAAACAAAACAACAACAAACAACAACTACAACAACAACAGCAACAACAACAAAGCAACAACAACAAAACAACAACTACAACAGCAACAACAACAAAGCAACGACAAAAACAACAACAGAAACAGCAACAGCAAAAACAAAACAACAACAAAAACAACAAAATTAACAACAAAACAACAACAAAACAACTACAACAACAACAGCAACAACAACAAAGCAACAACAACAAAACAACAACTACAACAGCAACAACAACAAAGCAACAACAACATGAAGGGCATTGTCCTCGCAGGGCAAGGGATGTGGACAACAACAACAACAGCAAAAACAACACAAAAGCAACAACAGCAAAAGCAACAACAACAGAAACAACAACAGCAACAACAACAAAAACAACCACAAAAACAAAACAACAGCAAAACCAACAAAAACAAAACAACCACAAAAACATCAACAACAAAACAACAACAAAACAACAACAACAACAGCAACAACAACAAAGCAACAACAACAACTACAACAACAAAAGCAACAACAAAAGCAACAACAACAAATCAACAACAATAGCAAAACAATTATTTTATGGCGATAGTTGCCTTCTTGTTAATCTTGACACCAAAATGTTTATTATTTTGCGTCATTATTTTACGTCTTAATTTTCAATAATTTTTATTTTATATAGCTCATATAAGGAAAAACTACATTTTGGGCCCCCGGCCCCCAGTATCTTATATATATGGAACGAAACCTGTTTAATAACCCTTCCGGTATAATTTTGTGTACGTGTACCAAATTTCACGTTATTTGGTTGTCTGGATCTTGAGTTATTAGGGAACAGACAGACAGACAGACAACAAATGCGTCTTATATAATACTAGGGGCAAGTACCCGGCTCCCGCCCGGGTTTAACAACAACAGCAACAAAACAAAAACAACAAAAACAACAACAAAAAACAACAAAAACAAAACAACAACAAAAACAACAAAAACAACAAAACAACAAAAACAAAACAACAACAAAAACAACAAAAACAACAACAAAACAACAAAAACAAAACAGTAACAAAAACAACAACAAAACAAAAACAAAACAACAACAAAACAACAACTACAACAACAACAACAAAACAACAACTACAACAACAACTGCAACAACAACAAAGCAACAACAACAAAACAACAAATACAACAGCAACAACAACAAAGCAACAACAACATGAAGGACATTGTCGTCGCAGGTCAAGGGATGTGGACAACAACAACAACATCAAAAACAACACAAAAGCAATAACAGCAACAACAACAGCAACAACAACAAAAACAACAACAGCAACAACAACAAAAACAACAAAAACATCAACAACAAAACAACAACAAAACAACAACTACAACAACAACAGCAACAACAACAAAGCAACAACAACAAAACAACAACTACAACAACAAAAGCAACAACAACAAAGCAACAACAACAAAAAAAATTATTTTATGGCGATAATTGCCTTCTTGTTAATCTCGACACCAAAATGTTTATTAATTTGCGTCATTATTTTACGTCTTAATTTTCAATAATTTTTATTTTATATAGCTCATATAGGGAAAAACTACATTTTGGGCCCCCGGGCCCCAGTATCTTATATATATGGAACGAAACCTGTTTATTAACCTTTCCGGTATAATTTTGTGTACGTGTACCAAATTTCACGTTATTTGGTTGTCTGGATCTTGAGTTATTAGGGAACAGACAGACAGACAACAAATGCGTCTTATATAATACTAGGGGCAAGTACCCGGCTCCCGCCCGGGTTTAACAACAACAGTAACAAAACAAAAACAACAAAAACAACAACAAAAAACAACAAAAACAAAAAAACAACAAAAACAACAAAAACAACAAAACAACAAAAACAAAACAACAACAAAAACAACAAAAACAACAACAAAACAACAAAAACAAAACAACAACAAAAACAACAACAAAACAAAAACAAAACAACAACAAAACAACAACAAAACAACAACTACAACAACAACAACAAAACAACAACTACAACAACAACAGCAACAACAACAAAGCAACAACAACAAAACAACAAATACAACAGCAACAACAACAAAGCAACAACAACATGAAGGACATTGTCGTCGCAGGGCAAGGGATGTGGACAACAACAACAACATCAAAAACAACACAAAAGCAACAACAGCAACAACAACAGCAACAACAACAAAAACAACAACAGCAACAACAACAAAAACAACAAAAACATCAACAACAAAACAACAAAAAAACAAAAACTACAACAACAACAACAACAAAGCAACAACAACAAAACAACAACTACAACAACAAAAGCAACAACAACAAAGCAACAACAACAAAAAAAATTATTTTATGGCGATAATCGCCTTCTTGTTAATCTCGACACCAAAATGTTTATTAATTTGCGTCATTATTTTACGTCTTAATTTTCAATAATTTTTATTTTATATAGCTCATTTGGGAAAAACTACATTTTGGGCCCCCGGGCCCCCAGTATCTTATATATATGGAACGAAACCTGTTTAATAACCTTTCCGGTATAATTTTGTGTACGTGTACCAAATTTCACGTTATTTGGTTGTCTGGATCTTGAGTTATTAGGGAACAGACAGACAACAATTGCGGCTTGTATATATAGATAGAGATATAGAGATATAGAGATATACTAGGGGCAAGTACCCGGCTTCTCCCAGGTTTAACAACAACAGCAACAACAACAAAAACAACAACAGCAACAAAACAACAAAAACAAACAACAAAAACAAAACAACAACAACTACAACAACAACAAAGCAACAATAACAAACAACAACTACAAAACAACAACAGCAACAACAACAGCAACAGCAACAACAACAGCAACAGCAACAACAACAGCAACAACGACAAAACCAACAACAGAAACAGCAACAGCAACAAATAACAAAAACAAAACAACAACAAAAACAACAAAATCAACAACAAAATCAAAAACAAAACAACTACAACAACAACAGCAACAACAACAAAGTAACAACAACAAAACAACAACTACAACAGCAACAACAACAAAGCAACAACAACATGAAGGGCATTGTCGTCGCAGGGCAAGGGATGTGGACAACAACAACAACAGCAAAAACAACACAAAAGCAACAACAGCAAAAGCAACAACAACAGAAACAACAACAGCAACAACAACAAAACAACACAAAAACAACAACAGCAACAACAACAAAAACAAAACAAAACAACAACAAAAACATCAACAACAAAACAACAACAAAGCAACAACTACAACAATAACAGCAACAACAACAAAGCAACAACAACAAAACAACAACTACAACAACAAAAGCAACAACAACAAAGCAACAACAACAAAAAAATTATTTTATGGCGATAATCGCCTTCTTGTTAATCTCGACACCAAAATGTTTATTAATTTGCGTCATTATTTTACGTCTTAATTTTCAATAATTTTTATTTTATATAGCTCATATAGGGAAAAACTACATTTTGGGCCCCCGGGCCCCCAGTATCTTATATATATGGAACGAAACCTGTTTAATAACCTTTCCGGTATAATTTTGTGTACGTGTACCAAATTTCACGTTATTTGGTTGTCTGGATCTTGAGTTATTAGGGAACAGACAGACAGACACAGACAACAAATGCGTCTTATATATATAGAGACTAGGGGCAAGTACCCGGCTTCGCCCGGGTTTAACAACAACAGCAACAACAACAAAAACAACAACAGCAACAACGACAAAAACAACAACAGAAACAGCAACAGCAACAAAACAACAAAAACAAAACAACAACAAAAACAACAAAATCAACAACAAAACAACAACAAAACAACAACTACAACAACAACAGCAACAACAACAAAGCAACAACAACAAAAACAACAACTACAACAGCAACAACAACAAAGCAACAACAACATGAAGGACATTGACGTCGCAGGGCAAGGGATGTGGACAACAACAACAACAGCAAAAACAACACAAAAGCAACAACAGCAACAACAACAGCAACAACAACAAAAACAGCAACAACAACAAAAACATCAACAACAAAACAATAACAAAGCAACAACAAAACAACAACAAAACAACAACTACAACAACAACAGCAACAACAACAACAGCAACAACAACAAAGCAACAACAACAAAACAACAACTACAACAACAAAAGCAACAACAACAAAGCAACAACAACAAAGAAAATTATTTTATGGCGATAATCGCCTTCTTGTTAATCTCGACACCAAAATGTTTATTAATTTGCGTCATTATTTTACGTCTTAATTTTCAATAATTTTTATTTTATATAGCTCATATAGGGAAAAACTACATTTTGGGCCCCCGGGCCCCAGTATCTTATATATATGGAACGAAACCTGTTTAATAACCTTTCCGGTATAATTTTGTGTACGTGTACCAAATTTCACGTTATTTGGTTGTCTGGATCTTGAGTTATTAGGGAACAGACAGACAACAAATGCGGCTTATATATATAGAGATATATATATATGTATATATAAAGATTAATTAATAAATTAATCCTTAATTTCCACATCCCTAATATATATATATATATATATATATATATATATATATATATATATATTAGTAATTATTAAAGTGTTTAAATATTGATACGAAGTTTCCATATAATACACATAAAGCAATGCCACTTATTATAAGTCAGCGACTGGCACAATTGAGGAAAAGTAATGACATAATTAATTTCTAATAATGAAAAGTTAAAATGCAAATGGATCATCTATCTCTATTATGATTTGTATTGCTCAAATTAAAACAAGAAGAGATGATGGTGAAACATACTAAACTGTATTGTTTATAGATTTAAATTTAACACAAGTTTAATTAAAGTTACTTTAACTTACTGGCAATGTTGATGCAGAGACAAGTATTTAATTACCTGTCAGTATATTGAAATACTTATACTTAAACTTTAACTCATTCCTGAATTTACTTAATTAAAAAAATCTAACTAGTTATTCCTGAACATATGGAAATTGTGTCAGATTTTTGCAAGAAAAACAAGGAATAGATCTTCGAAATCTCTTTATTATAATAAATTTTAAGTAGATTTAATTTTGCTTAAAATTTCCATAGCAGAGCGCGGCATTAAAAATTAGAAAGGGATGAACCACTAAATAGAAAATAAATTCAAAACATTACACTTACAAAAAAAGACCATTATGTCAGCAGTCATCAAATTAATGAGAAGTGATGAATTTCCTCTAAATATTTTCACAACCAAGGAAATCATATGGGAATATTTAACGACCTTAATAAGTTCATAAAGAATGCTCGCATATTGCGTGAAAAAAATGCTCTCAAGGGAAATAAAGTTATACTATCTTTTAATAACCACGAACCAATAAGAGTACAACACATGTTTAAAAATCTCATAGATTATTTTAATACATATCAATATATATATATATTTATATATATTAAAATAATAAATGACATTTTTAAACATGGGTCGTTACTCTTATTGGTTCGTGGTTATTAAAAGATAGTATAACATTGTTTCCCTTGAGAGCATTTTTTCCCCTATATATACATTAGAACTGCGGAAATTAACGATTCATTAATCTATTAAGCGTTAAAAATTTTAATCGAATAAAATTGATTTGATCGTTTGAAAATCGATTAAAACTTAAGAAAAGAATTCTAATATTTTTAATCCACTTTATTTATAATTTATATTTTTTGTTACTTACATACTTTTCCCTCGTATTATTATTTATTTATTTAGACGTGCATGCGTAAACAAAAAGATTTTTATTCCTTATTTCTTGTATAGCAGAACGAATTTGCTGTGTTTCGTCACAAAATTTGGTAGCCATGGAAATACCGCGACCTGACCGATTTCGCGAAATAATGAATCGCAACTCAACGGGATATATATATGCGTTTCACAAATATAATTAATCGAAATTAATCGATTAATTTTTTTCCCGATTAATCGAACTTTTTTTAAAAATCAGTACCAGCCCATATATATATATACACAATAAAACATTAATTTAAGAATTAAATTGTGATAACAAATTTTAGTATAATTTGAATTGTTGTTTACAATTATTTTTATTTATTATTACATTTTTTCAACTTTTCATCTTGACAAAAGACTTGATATAGATACTAAAACAGAAAAAAACTTTCAAATAATATTGTTTCCAGTATATAGTAAATTTTTTAATATCAATTTTTTGTATACAATTCAGTTTAGGAGTAAATTGACATTCCTGACTTAATAAAAAGTATTTTAGATGTAACCTATGCATATAAATTTTTTGAATTAATTTGAAATTATTGTCATTGCTCATCTGTGCTGTTAAAAAACTGTAATTTAATTTCTTTTTAATTACTTTTTCTTTTATTAAAAAAACAAAACAAATAAACTTGCCTTGAGGGCCGTCTATAAAGTACGTTACGCTATTTTTGACCATTTTTTACCCTCCCTACCCCCTGTCACAAACTGTCACAAATCTCGGAACACCCCATGCCTTTCCCCTAAAGTACGTCACACTTACGATTTTTTTTTCAATTAACACTAATTAAAATATTTAATTTAATAATTAAAATACACTTCACTATTAAAGTGCGGATGATCTGGCCTTATTATCGCACTCACAGCAACAGATGCACGAGAAAACCAACTATGTAGCACAGTTCTCTGCTTGCCTTGGCCTGAACATCCATAAGGGAAAAATCAAAGTCCTTAAAATAAATACATCAAGCAACACTCCGATAACACTGGAAGGAACAAATCTTGAAGAGGTGGATAGATTCACATACCTTGGAAGCATCATCGACACACAAGGAGGGACAGACGCCGATGTAAGAGTGAGAATTGGCAAAACAAGAACATCATTTAAACAGCTAAAAAAAGTTTGGAACAGCAACAACTTGACTCTCCATACCATTGTCAGGATATTCAACACCACAGTAAAGACTGTCCTACTGCATGGAGCAGAAACATGGCGAATAACAGCAGCCATTTCTAAAAAAGCTTCAAGCTTTTATAAACACATGTCTCCGAATAATTCTCCGAATCCGCTGGCCAAATGTCATCACCAATGAGGACCTCTGGCAACCCACACAACAAGAGCCAGTGGAAGAGCTAATACGCCAGCGCAGATGGAGATGGATTGGCCACACTCTCAGAAAGCCTACATCCAGCATTGTGAGACAAGCCCTCACATGGAACCCCCAAGGCAAGAGGAAAAGAGGTCGTCCCAAAATGACCTGTAGAAGGGAACTTGAGGCAGGCACAAATATGAGCGGGCACAGCTGGGGGCAGATTGAGAGACTGGCGCAGGACCGGGATTCCTGGAGAGACTTTGTTCGTGGCCTATGCCCCAGATTGGACGAAGGGCGATGATGATTAAAGTGTATTAAAATATAAAATTTTCACTTTAAAGTAGGGATGTACCGGATTCAAAATTTTGAAATCCGACCGCAGCCGGATTTGGCCGGATTTATGAAGTGAAGTCGGATTTGTTAAATTGGCCGGATTTCGAATTTGTCGGAGCCATTCATATTTATGAATTAGGGCTCTACCGGCCAGCCGGATTTATGAATTAAATCCTGCCGAAGCCGGATTTTTAAAAAATAGCCGGATTCCTGATTTTCCGAAGCTGGAGCCCAAATCTGGTACACCCCTATTGAAAAGAACTGTCAGATTATGAAAATGACTTTAACAGTAAAATAGTTAATTGTCAACAGTTGTCACAGTTATGCAATTAAACAGTAACTCAATCTAGATCGAATTTGAAAACAAAAATTGCAAAAATTAGACAATGGGTGAGGTCAAGTTTTAGATAATCTTCCGAGTATGCAATCTATTGACACAAGATTAGAAGTAGACTAGCAAAACTTGAACTCACCCAGTGATTAAATAATAAAAAGAAAAAAAAACACAATTTGACTTTAAAAAAAAGACTAGACTGACAAATTATGTGACCAACTCATTTGCTATATTGAATCTGTTTATCATGGTCCTGTGACTTATGTTTAATTCAAAAATATTCACTGGACATCATCTTACAACGGTGAAGTGAAGTGTTCATCCATAGTTATGGCTGACATCAATCTTTCACCATCATCGTTTCCTGGTAGGATAATTGCAGACAGATCAACTCGTCCTCATATAGCCACTCAACAGCAGGGGTGGATTAAGACTGCACGGGGCCCCTGGCTGCAATTCAAACTGGGGCCCTATCCAGCTAGCGTCCCTGTAAAATGATTGCTAGCAGCTAATATAAGACTGTAACTTGTAACTACATAGTCCATTGGTTCCTTGTTCATAATGTGTCCGTACTCCGGGATCGGATTCATAAAAAAAAACGAATACAAAGAAATAACTGTTTGCCTGGAAACTGAAATTGAGTGTAAAAAGATAATAAAAAATAAAATAATGTTAAAAAAATCTTTTTTTAAAAAGGACACGCTTTTATTTACATATAGAAAATGCACAACTCATTTCTCTTTTCAACTATTCTTTTACATATAATTAAATATTTCTAATTAATATGATAGTAGCATGTATATGATCAAAGTTGTGAAACTTTTAATGTTTATTAATATTCATACAAATTTGTATTTATGTTTAGCAGCCTTGTACATGATAGAGTGTTTTGATGAGCGCCCCACGCTTTTATGTGCAGTAGATAGGTTCACGATTTCACCTGTAATCATAGAAAATTTTAATTTTATTTTACTCTTTTTAGTGCACTTTCTATATGTAAATAAAAGCGTGTCCTTTTTAAAAAAAGTTTTTTTTTACATTATTTTATTTTCTACTTTTAAGTCTCAAATTTTTTTTTAAAAATGTGGTTGTGAGAAGGGGCATAATTGATAAAAGGGAATGTTTGAATAATCAAAACTCCTATTGCTCTTCTTGTATTACCATGTCAATTTAGATTTAGTTTCGTATAACTGAGCTGTTAAACACGTGATGTAAACAATTTCGGTGTCTGCATGACAGACCCATAGTAAAACCACGTGCGCACAGGCCATGAACGCACACTGTCTTCACATGTTTATTTAACGCCGATTGGCTGGAGAAGACATGACCCAATTTTTCATTGGTTCTGGCATCCCCTCCCTCGGCTTGAAAATTACTATGTCGATAAGCGTTGAGTGAGAAATAGAACGAAATATAGACAAAAACTAAAAACTAAGTGTGCATTAATTTAATTACGGTACATTCCATCGATCTGAAATTTTGATACAATGCGTTGTCATCCACAATCTATATGTGGTAAAATTTTGAGATCTCTAGGACCATTAGAATTTGTTTAATTTTACGTTACAAGATTTGAAGGAAGGATGGATGGATGGATGGATGGATGGATACAACATACAAACATTGTGACTTAAATAAAAGCGTGTAAAAAAAAATACAAATAAAAAAAAACAAATGGCCCAAGGGGCAATCGAACCGCTACCGCTTGCGCCACAAGACATCACTTTGCCTCAAGACCACAAGATCCTGATGTTTGAACAAAATTTAAAAGATATAAATAGCATGCATTAATATGTTTTCTTATTGAGCCAATCAAATCAAGTTTTTCGATGCTGAGGCTACCGTGGCCGTATAGCGATCAGATTAATAGATAAGATTTTATTAATTTATTTAATTTATGATATTTTTAGGGATTGATGCAAAAAATTGTCCACTTTTATTATAAATTATACTAAATTTTGGGCCCTAAATCATCGGGGGCCCCTGGCTTAAACCCGTTCAGCCCCCCCCCCTTAATCCGCCGTAGCTCAACATCCTCTTTATGTGCATTTTCTCTTCAGGCAATAACTTCCATGTGTTCTCTTTGCCTTCTAGAAGCGATTCTCAAAGGATGGATGAGTTTTATCTTAGTTGATTCTTGAACAGTTTGGGTGGGCACATTCTATGTAGCCCGAGCTCTGTGTTGTCCTGCACGTTTTTTCA